>PVIA01001796.1:0-248536 GCA_004024845.1 Tonatia bakeri
CTCCCTCCCTTCCCCTCTCTCTACGAAGAAATAAATAAATTCTTAAAAATATATATTAACAAGTATTAAGAAAGATAAAGCAACCCTCAAGAAATTTCAAAGAATAGTTATCTCATGAACTATTTCCTCTGACTGAAAATAATCCAGTTACAAATTACTAATGCAAAAAGAACTAAAGAAAGGTAAAAAAAATTTTAATGTTTTAAAATTACCCATGGATCAAAGAAGGAATAACAGAAATTTATAAATACCTAAAACTAAATGATTACAAAATAAATATACATAAGAAGGTATGAGATACTGCTAAGTAGTACTTAGAGGGTAACATATAGCTTTAAATACCTATAACAGAAAATAAGAAAGGATAGAAATTAAGAAGTTACTAAGCAATCAGCTGAAGAAGTCAAAAAATACGTGTTAAAAAAAACCCCATACACGAACAGATCAAAACCATAACCTACTCCTGCAAAATGGTGTAAAAGACATTAAGAAATGATGCTCGATTCCCGGTCAGGGCACATGCCTGGGTTGCAGGCCATGACCCCCAGCAACTGCACGTTGATGTTTCTCTCTGTCTCTCTTTCTCCCTCCCTTCCCTCTCTAAAAATAAATAAATAAAATCTTTAAAAAAGAAGAAATAATGCAACACATGAAAGAAAAATATAAAACAGAAGCTCAGAAAAAATGAGACTTTTAAAAAACCTAATTTTTAGGTTTTTAAAATAAATTAGACTACAAGGGCAAGTTACGGCAACAGATAATGTCTTAAAAAGAAGAGAGAAAAAGAGGAAAGCTTTTGTCTTTGAAGGTTTTTTAAAAAACTGATTTTAGAAAGAGGAAGGGAGATAGAGAGAGAAGCATCGATTTGTTGTTCCACTTATCGATGCATCCATTGGTTGATTTTTGTGTGTGCCCTGACTGGGGATCAAACCCACAGCCTTGGTGTAGAGGGTTGATGCTTCAACCAAGTGAGCTACCTGGCCAGGGCAGAAGGAAAGTTTTAAAAATAATAAAAAACGAGAAATGTAAATGCTAAAATTATAAAACTTCTAGAAAAAAGCATAGAAGAGTATCTTCATGACCGTGAATCAGGTAAACATGTCTAAGGACACCAAAAGCCTTCACCACTGAAGAAAAGAAACCTGATGAATTAGTCAGCTTGGGCCGCCATGATAAAAACACCAGACTAGGTGGCCTCCAAGGGTCCCCAATCCCCTGGCCTCAGCACCAGGGGGTCTGCGGCCAGTTAGGAATTGGGCCACACAGCAGGAGGAGAGCAGCGGGAGCAGAGCAAAGCTTCAGGCATTAGCGCCTGAGCTCCACCCACTTCTGCTCTGCACCCCAGCGCCCCCTGCTCCCACCCGTCCTGCCCCATTCCATGAAACCGGTCCCTGGTGCCAGAAAGGTTGGGGACTCCTGGAAACAATAGAAATTTAATTTTTTTCATAGTTCTGGAACCCGGAAGTCCAAGATCAAGGTGTCTGCTTTCTCCTGAGGCCTCTCCCCTGGGCTTACAGTGTCCGCCTTCTTTCTCCCTGTGTCCTTAATGCCTTTTCTCTGTGTGAGCGGCCCTGGTGTCCCTGTCTCTTCTTACAAAGACACTATCCTACTGAGTTAGGGCGCCACCCTTAAGACCAAATTTAATCGTAGTGACCTCTTTAAAGGCCCTATTTCCAAATACAGTCCCATGGGGGATCAGGGCTTTAACATATAAATACATATATATGGGGGGAGGGGACACGATTCAGTCCGTAACAGGGCTATCGTGAATGAAGCTGCTATGGGCATTCATGTCTAAGTCTTTGTAGGGAAGTTTTTGTTTCTCTTGGATAAAGATCGAGGAGTAGAACTTGGGAGAGTTGGTCATTTGAATCTGTTTCAACTACAGTTTCAACTACAGTTTCCTGTAGTTAAGGAAACTGTCCAGCTGTTTCCAAACGGACTGTGCCTTTGCACACTCTCACCAACAATGTTCGAGATTCCTGGTTACTCCACGTGCTTCTCAGCCCTCGGCATTGTCGGCGCTTGAAACGTAACCATTCTCCTGGGTGTGTAGCAGTGTCTCACTGTAGCTTTACTTTACTCTTCCCCAGTGGCTAAAGGCACTGAACATTTTTCCTGTGCTCATTGGCCATTCATGCACCTACCTTCCTTTGTGAAGGGACTTGTCAAATCTTTTTGGGCAATTTCTCACTATTGAGATGTAGCAGTTCTTTATTTTGGAAATAAGTCCTTTGTCAATGTATATATTGTGAATATTTTTTCTCAGTTGCTGGATTTTCACTTTCTTCAGACTTTTCTTTTTTGAAGAGCCAAATTTTAAATTTAATAAAATCCCATTTATTAGGCACTAAGTTGTGTCCTCCATATTTGTATGTTGAAGCCCTACCCCCCATGTGGCTGTGCAGTAGTCCCCCTTTATCCACGGGGAATGTGTCCCAAGACCCCCAGCAAATGCCTGAAACTATGGATGGTACCGAGCCCTATATATTGATTGTGTTTTTTAAAAAGATTTTATTTATTTTTTTAGAGCTAGAGGGAGGGAGGGAGAAAGAGAGGGAGAGAAATTTCAATGTGAAAGAGAAACATTGATCAATTGCCTTTGTAAGCAACCCAACCAGGGATTAAACCTGCATCCCAGGCATGTGGCCTGACCCAGAATCGAACCAGTGACCTTTTGCTTTGTGGGACGAATCCCAACCCACTGATCCACACCAGTCAAGGCCATATATATGGTTTTTCCTATCCACACATCTACGAAAAAGCTAAATTTATAACCTGGGCACAGTAAGAGAGTAAAAACAATAATAAAGTAGGACGACTATAACAACACACTGTAATGAAAGTTATGCGAATGTGGCCTTTCTATTGCTGATAAACAAACTGGTGACCATAATGGCTACTAGGCGGTTAACAGGTGGGTAGCGGATACAGCACGGATATGCTGGACCAAGGGATGATTCACATCCCAGAATGGAGTGGGGTGGTGCGGAGTTTCATCACCAAACTCAGGGTGGAGTGCAGTTTAAAACTTACAAGTTGTTTATTCCTGGAATTTTCCATTTAATATTTCTGAACCACGGTTGACCTCGGGTAACTGAAACCACCAGAAAGCAAAAGCATGGATAAAGTGGGACTACTGTATTCGAAGATAGGGCCTTTAAAGATGTAATTAATATTAAATGCAGCCAGACTGGTGTGGCTGGTTGGAGCATCATCCTGCACACCAAAAGGTCACTGGTTCAGTTCCCAGTCAGAGCACATACCTAGGTCGTAGGTTCAGTTTCCAACTGGGGTGCCAGTGAGAGGCAACCAATCAATTCTTCTCTTACATCGATGTTTCTCTCTCTCCCTCCTCCTCTCTCTCTGAAATCAATAAACATTTTTTAAAACGTTTTTTAAAAACATTAAATATAGCCCTGCTAGTGTGGCTCAATTGGTTGGAGCGTCCTCCCATAAACGAAAAGGTCATGGGTTTGATTCCCACTCAGGGCACATACCTAGGTTGCAGGTTTGGCCCCCAGTGGGGGCATGTGAGAGAGGCAGCTGGCTGATGTTTCTCTCTCCCATCCCTCCCCTCTCTCTAAAGTCAACGGGCATGTATGTCCTCTGGTGAGGATCAAAAAGAAAAATTAAATTCAGTCATCAGGGTGGGAACCTAAACCAGTAAGACTGGCATTCTTGTAAGAAAAGGAGGGGACCCCAGGAGTGCTAGCATACCCAGAGAAAAGGCCAAGGGAGGAGGTGGCCACCTGTCAGCGAAGCAGACGGGCCTCAGGAGAAAGCAAGCACGTCAGCGCCTTGACCTCAGTCTGCCAGCCTCCAGAACTGTGAGAAATGAGTTTCTGTTGCTTAAGCCTCGCCCCCATCCCAGCCTATGATTTTTTGTTATGGCAGCCCTAGCAGAACTAAGTCAAAAAGACTAACATTTAAAACTTAGATTTTTAGGTATCAGAGTGGGACACTAATGTAACAAATATCTAAAAATGTGGAAGTGGTTTTGCACCTGGGCAATGGGTGGAGGCTGGAAGAGTTTTGAGGCGCATATTAGAAAAAGTCAACACTACCTTCAAAAGACCGTTGGTAGAAAAACGGATGTTCAAGGTAATTCTGGGGAGATCTCAGGTGGGAAGGAGGAGTATGTCATTGGAAACTGAAGGCAAGGCAATCCTTGTTATAAAGTGGCAAAGAACGTGGCCACTGTATCTAGTGGCCAACACTAGCATCTTGCTCTAGTGTTTCGTGGCAGGTAGAACTTTAAGGTGACGCACCTGTGCATTTAGCTGAGACTATTTCTAAGCAAAGTGTTAAAGGAGTAACCTGTTTTCTCCTCCTTGCTTATAGTAAAGTGAGAGAACAGAGTGATAAATAGAAGGAATGTGAAGCAAAAACTGAAGACTTGAAAATTCTCAGCCTATGCATGTTGCAAAAAAGGAGAAACACGTTCTTGAGAGAATGCCAAGAGTGTGGCTAAAGAAAAAAATCTTTTGATAAAGTGATCTGGGTGGCAACTTGTAGATGTAATCAGCCATCGAGGTAGACGCCAGGGAAAGATCTAAAAGTAATAGCCACGTGGTGATCAGCCCAGCAAGCCCATGGGTTTGTGTCCTTTCAAACGACTTCCCGCTCAGTGGAGAAGTGGCCGAGCCAGGGTGTAGGTTAGGAATTGTGCAGATGAACTTGGAACATCTTGTCATAACAGACAGCAATAAAGTTGGCAAGTTCTACTACAGTCAAGTTAAAAGGACTCAGGAGCAACTCCATGAGACTTTTGCTAGCCAAAGATGGGACCATTCAAGCTTCCTTGAGTTGAATAAGTTGCAACAGATTGAAATAGCCAGATATGTTTAAATACATGAGTTCATAATGATACTAAAAAAAGGAATCAATCACCATTGGGAGATGATAGGGAACCAGTTCATTATCTTGAATACTGGTAAATAAAAGCAAATTAAAAAAATAAATAATCAAGCATTTATCCTGTTTTGCCTGTTTGAAAAGCACCTCCGAAGATCAAATACTACTTGGAGGAAGCATCTCTTTACAAAATAATTCCAACTAATAAATGAAAAATACAATTAGAATATTGCCATTTTGCAATTCTCACAGAGGTTTAAAAAGTATAAAAGGGAAGGAAAATATTATAAAGGTCCAGAGGATGGACTTTCAACTCTTCAATCAATTTATCCTAGCTCCACTATTCCCAGCGGTGTCACTCAGAGCAAAGCATGCTCTTGCTGCTTCAATTTCCTCAACTGCGGACTGGAGCTGCATCCGTCCTCACAGGCCTGTGTGAGACCAAGCCCATTCAATGTATGGCCTCAGTGCTGACGTCACAGCAATCACACGTACCTGTCCTGTGTTCTCTGCCTCCTGATACGGGTCTTTCTTTCACAAGCTCTCTTGCAGTCTGTCCTCCAAGCCCCGCTCCCACTTTTCCCAAGGACACACCCTCACCCCTCGCAGGCCTAGCAGCTGTGCACTGTTCTGCATTCCACATCATCCCCACCTCCACACCTTTATCAAGTGCCCTCTCCAAATACCTGCCAGGTGCCAACTCCCTGGGGATGCAGCCAGCCAGCCAGTGCTGCCCACACCTGCAGCAGCTTTCCTGGAGAAGCCCCGCCCACCCCTGTCCATCTCCTCGGTCTCCCCACCCACTGGCCTGGAGGCTCCCTTTTACCTTTGATAAGCCACGAGGTATGTCACATTCTGCGGGTTGCCAGGCCCTGGGAGCCATGTCAGATACACGCTGAAGTTCCGCGACATCAGCGTCACGTTCTGGGGAGGGGCCAGATGGGGCCTCCCTGTGGGGCAGAAAGAGGTCATGAAGCCTGGAGCTGCTGGCTGGTCTTGACATTGCCATTCGGAGCTGAAGAGTGAAATGGCAGGCAGTCATGTGCTCCCTGACTTTGAGGAACCAGGAGTCACCTGGGGTGGCTGAAGCATGGGGGACACGGTGGGGGCTGGGAACTAGGGGGTCAGGATCTCCGTGACAGCCATGCCACAACTGGCTGGACTGCAGCCCCGTCCCCTGCCCGGGCCGTGGCAGCCTGCAGGGGTCTTGAGAGGAAGCTCCTGCCCTCTCTGACCACAAGGGTTGTGGTAGACCACAGAGCAGGAGCCCTCTAATAGACTCCTGGGTCTCCTGTGCTGCCCGAGGGAACAGTCCCAAGGTTCTCCATGAGCCATGTCCCCAGAGCCTGCCGGTAATGCTCTCTGAAACACAGTAGATGCACAATACATAACTCTTGAGTGAATGAACAAATACTGTGATAACCTGGATCATGTCCAAGGCCTCCTAACCAGTCTCCCTGCTTCCAGCCCAGTCTCCTCGGTCTGTTCTCCACACGACAGCAAAAGATAAAATGAAAGTCAGAATATGCCACTCTTCTGCTTTAAACCCTCTGATGGCTTCCATGTCACGCAAGGTCAAACCCAGTCTTTACAACCACCCACAAGATGCTCCCCAAGCCGGCCCACTCCTCTCCCACCACACTGGCCAGGCGCGCTTTGGGAGCAGCCAGTGAACAGTGAGTATCACTGTCTCAGCGGCACGTTCCCTGACCACCTGTACCTGGCCCCTGTGCCCCTCCTTGGCTCCTCCTCCATCTCTCTGCATTTGATTACACAACTGCTCATTTTCATGCCCTTCCATTGCCTTCAGAATAAAGTCCACGGTCTTTATCAAGGTCCACGAGGCCTTGCCTAGCACGGCTGGTCAGGCCATCTGGCTGACCTCTCCCAGACAGGTTTGTTCGGCTGCGCCAATCTTCCTTCTTTACCTTCTCAAACCAATGTATTCTCTGGGAGCCTTCGAACCCCGGTGTCTTTGCCTAGTGTTCACCAGCTAATCTTCCAAAGACTTGATTCAAATGTCACTTCCTCCAGGGAGTCTTCCCTGACATCTCTAAGAGGTGACAGGGGTGATGATGATGATGATGAAAAGGTGATGATGATGATAGCAGCTAATGGGTAGTATGTCCTAACTATGTGCCAGACACTATGTTAAATACATTGCCTGCATGTTCAATTCGCCCCACACTGCTAGGAGGTAGGTACTAATTATGATCATCACATTGTAGATGAGGAAACTGAGGCCCTCTCAGCTAGTAAGTTGTAGAATCAAAACTCCAGTCAAGGCCAGGCCAACTCCACAGCCTGAGCTCTGACCACACAGCCTCCTCCAGGTTCTCCTGGGGCCCGTTCGGCTTCATTCTCCCAACACCAGTGGACCATTACGGGTCAACAACATCATTGACCACCACATGCCAGCAGTTTCAAAGAAGAACATGACTCCATTCCTGTCCTTCAGGAGCTCATGGTACCACGGGGAATCCAGTGCTCTGACGTGCCACCTGGGCCACGACAGAAATCCACACAGGTTACAGATGTGGGTGACAAGGGGCCACGTGTTAGTCTGCCAAGCTCAGGGGAGGT
The DNA here is from genome assembly GCA_004024845.1 of Tonatia bakeri. Taxonomy (NCBI): domain Eukaryota; kingdom Metazoa; phylum Chordata; class Mammalia; order Chiroptera; family Phyllostomidae; genus Tonatia; species Tonatia bakeri. The sequence continues at coordinate 7,441 of PVIA01001796.1, forward strand.
CTGCGTGGCAGCCTTACTAACTCAGAGACCTAAAGGGACCACAAAGGATGGTCTGAAACGAAAACTTGTTAACAAAAGCAGCTTGTGGTGAGTAGTCACATCCCAGGCTGGTGTTTTTCCTTAGCAAAGGTCACTCTGCCTTAACTGAGCCTGTTTTCTTCCTGCATCTATGGCAACACACCTTTGCAATGTCAAGGTAACTTCCCTTTTCTCTGAACCCCTTGGGCACGTCACCCCGCCAGAGCTTAGGCCACAGACGCCTCCGTTGCTGCTACCGTGCTAACTGCTGACTGTTAGCTCCCCTTTACCCACCGTGTGAAAGAAGTTTGTGTCTATCGCTTTTTATCCAGTCGCAGAAGTCCCGCGCCCCCCACCCCTGCCCCTGCCCCCTGCATTTTGCTTTCCCCGCCTCCCAACATGGATTCCAGGTAACCCCCTCAGGTCTCCTCCTTAGATTGTAATGTATAAAATAAGGCGCCAAACTGCCATTCTCTGGAGCGCTTCTCAGTCCGTTGAGATTTTGCATCCCAGCAATTGTCATCATTTGGCTCAAATAAACTCACAAAAGTCCTGTACAGGCTTGAATGTTTCTTACATCAACACAGAACATTAGGTACTAGGGAGAGAGGCGTCAGTTCTGCCTATGGCTCTCAGCTGGGCTTTCCTACTCCTGGCCCTTCAGATCCAAATATGGGTGCTTGTCTCCACCCTATCCGGTGTCCAGGAGCCGGAAATGGATCACTGGAATGCTGCTGCTGTCGCCACTCCCAGCAGATTCTGGATTTCCCAACTGACGCCTGGCAGGAGGCCAAAGTCTGCCCGCAAGCCACTTACAAGGTATCTGCGGGCAGGGCAGGCTCAAAGTCTGAGTTTGGCCACAGCGGAAAGACAGCAGCTGGAGTAGCTGCCCTCTATGGAGCCTTCAAAGGGTTTGGCGTTTTATACACAAAACCTCCATCAATCAACCAATCAATCAATCAATCAATCGTCAGGACGAACCACCTGGCGGGGTAGGTGTCATTCCCCTTCCCTGGAGGGGCACTAGGCTCAGAGACAGAAGGCCAATAACTTGCCTGAGGCTACACAGCTAGTTTGGGTAGGAGCCAGGATTTGAACCTGGATCTAGCTGCCCTTCACCCTAAATCATCACACCACAATTTATGTTGTGCAAATTAAAATCCCTTCAGGGTAAGTACAGTTGGGGCTAGACAAGAAAGGCACTGAGTTTGGCAGTGAGCGTGGGAGACTGAACACCCCTCGTCCCCTCCTCAACACTGCCCCTCATCAGCTGCAAAAAACCCTCACTGCTGGGAGGCACCAGGGGCTGGGGCATCCTTGAGCTGACTGAGGTGGGCGGGCTGCCCTGTGCCAGCTACCCACCCTACCGTGCAAGCTGGCCATGCTGGCTTCAGCCGGTCTTCTCTGTTCTCACCTCTCTGCCTTTCTTCTTGGGCACCTCCCTTCATTGCTCTGAGCCTCAGTTTCTACACCTGAAAAGGGAGAAAATAGTATCTACATAATGGGATGACTATGTTGTAAAGCTTAAAGAGGATAATGTGCCCAGCATAAGAAAAAGTTGCTCAATAAAAGCTGGCTTTTAATATAATTATTAGGTTATGCCCAAGGGCCCTTCTAGCTCTTAAACTGTGAGTCTAAGACTAGGAAGATGTCCTGGGGACAATTTCAGGACCATCTCCCTGGACTGGTTGGGACTTTGTAGCTTGGCCCTGTCCCAAGGTTTTTGTACTCTGCCACCTTATTTACCCACCAGTGGGCCAGCAAAAAGGTGGCTTGACAGAGGAACAGCAGGGCACAGGCTAAGCCAGAGTTCCTCTCTCTCACTTAGAGCATCTGACACCCCCAGCTGAAGGAAGGGGAGGGAACTGCGGGGGTGGGCAGAGCACTTCTTGCTGACTTTCCCCACTAGTGAGACCCAAGCGTGGTATTGATGCAGAAGACAGTGCTTTCAGGAGACCTTAAAATGCACTTTATAAATAAATGCAGCTACTTTATAAACTGTTTCCTTTTTCCTGTTCCCCTAAAGCTGAACTGGCATTAGGACACTGGATCAGTGTTCTTCCCGAAAAAACATTTCAAAAACTCGGGTGCGCTTAATCCTTGGAAGAAAACTGGTGGTGAGTGGACAGTGCGATTAGCACTCCGCTCCTGTGGCTGCTGAAAGGCTCGTCCCACGTTCCTCCCTCCCTCTCTCCCTCCTCGGAGCTACGGGTCCGAGGACGCACGCAGCCCGGCCGGGGCGCCCCGCAGCCCCCTGCCCTCCGCGCACCCTTACCTCCAGCGGACCGCAGTAGGCAGAGCAACAGGAGGGCCCAGCGTCCGGCCGGGCTCATGTCAGCCCTTCCCCGGCCCGCCGGGCGGACGGGAACCCGCCACCTGACACCGCCCCCCCTCCCCGCCGCACCCGCGGGCAGGTGGCGCTGCCGGCAGCCAATGGGAAGCCGAGGCGCGCGGGCGGGTGGGGTGGGGGGGCTGCCCTCGTGGGCCGGGACTCCGCTGGGTCTTCCCCGAGGAGCGTCCGGGGGCAGAGAGGGGACAGCGGATCCCCGGCGCCCCCGCACTGTTGGTTCTCACCACTCCCGGGGGCGGGGCGGGCAGTGCATCTGTGTATGGGGCGGGGGAGGACAGGGGAGGTTAACCGTTCCTTTTTAATAACCACAGTTAGGAATTCCAAGGCAGGACTTTTGACAGAACCCAGAAGCGCTCAGGGCCAGCTTAATGACAAAGCGTCAGGCACCCTCGGCAGGATCTGAACCCGTTCTACGTACCAAATGCTAAGCCAGCACTTCCACACATTATTTACATTAACCTCCCCACCCAGAATCCAGTGGGGTGGTCCTCTTACTCTCTGTATTCTTCAGGTGGGGGCAGGGGGGCAGCACCCTCAAGAGCTTAATAGACTCGCACCAGGAGAGGCGAGTCCCGGACGCCAAAGCCGTGGTTTGCCTGAAGAATAAGCCTGAAGAATAAGCACTTTCAAGTAACGCAACCGGTCTCACCTCAGAATGGTCTAGTCATGAAAAAAGTTGTGACTCAGAGATGTGTACAGTACCTTCACTCCGTAGCAGAAAGGCAGGTACACTACCAAAATATGGGCCCATTAAAAAAATGTGCATCCGTAGGCATGGGTGATGGATTTGGGGGCCTCGACACCAGCAAGTTAGTGGTTATCTCTGGTGGCGAGGATTAAAAAAAAAATCTTTCTGCTCCTGTTTGCTTTCTAAGTTTTTCATTTGTGTACTGCTTTTCCAAAGAGAAAATTCACTTCTCTTCTGACAGGAATCCCAGCTCTCCTTTGTTAAATATGTTCTTTTCTGTCCCTCCCCCACTCTCGAAGGAGGTCTTGCCTCCTCTTTACAGATAAGGATTCTGGATTCAGTCCCAGGCCTGTCTGATTCCATGGCCACCCTGCCTCTGTGACAGGCTGGGTGACAGGCCAGGTGACCGCTGCTCAGCTGTGACCCAGCCCAGGAATGAATGCCAGACATGCAGGCAGCAGAGAGAAACGTCTGTCACAGGTGCCGACTCTGACTTGAGTGCCAGAGGTTCTTGGGAGACAGAATGCATTTTCATGGAACTGAGTGGTCCCAAAGGCACCCTGAGTTTGGCCCTGGGTGCGAACAGGCAGACGTCTCAGGAAGGTTCTGGGACTCACATTATGCTTTCAGCTCAGTTGGTGCTTCTTAACAGAGGCCCACGGTGCCCAGGTTTGGACCTCGAGGGCAAGGAAGATGGAAGGGGCCTCATGTGGGAGGCACACTTCAGTATCTTGGAATTTCCTCCAAAATCATGACTGAGTGTTCGAATCAAATAATCAGTCTTTCTGACTCCAGCTTGCTTGAGCCTGCCCAGTTCCCAAGCATGTCAGGGAGTAACTCCTGCTTAGTCTTGTAGATCTGCTAATCACCGAGGAATCTAACCTCTAGCCTAGGAATTCCTGAGACAGTCTGCCTGCTTGAAACTACCTCCCCAAGGAGAAGAGGAAGGTAGTACAAAACCAGTGATTGTTTATTAGAAGATTTGGACCAGAGGAATCTCGAGTCTGGGACGATGGCAGCCAGGGGTTGTGACCAATAGCAGAGAAGCTTCACCATTCCTCTTGGACCCTTCCTGACATCCGGGTGTCAGTGGTCACCAATGACCTCCCGAACTCCCCCCTCTCTCTCCCATTTCCCCCCTTCCCCTAACATAAAAGAAGCCTAAATTCTGTACCTTCTCAAGATGGTTCTTCAGGATGCCAGTATCCAACCTTCTTGGCTTGTTGGCTTTTCCATGAAAGTCGGTTTCCTTGCCCCAGCTCCTGTCACTCAACTTATCGGCTGTCTGTGCAGCGAGCAGTTCAAGCTCTCACTCGATTATAACTTCATTCAACCCACTGCAGCTCTTTCCGACCCAGAGGCCCTCCGAGCTGGGAGCAGCTCTGCAGCGGGAACAGATGCGTCTTCGTGTGTACCTGATGTGGCGCCTGCTCTTTTGGCTCGTTCTCCCCTTGCGCCCTTTCCCTCCACCCCATCACTCCGAGTTAGGGGACTGTGTGTCTGGATGCCTTTGTGCATCGCCACAGTGTGGGGCAAAACTAGGGTTACAGTCGTGAGAACGAAAAACACAAAATTCATGCTTGTATGTGTTTATTCATTATTGTCTTATTTTCCATATGAACAACCGTAAACCTACTGTTGCCCCACCCTATATAAAAGGATAATTTGTGACCATAAACTTGGGCAAGTTGCATCTTTCAAAACCTTAAGGAAAAAAAAGAAGCCACCTCGGATGCAGGTGAGAAAATCACTGCCAGTTTTCAGGCCCCAGGCCCTATGTGTCCTCGGTGCGTTGCTCCGGTTTCCTTCTGGAGCCCCAAATACTGAAAATAAGTCCATTCTGGAGTAAAATGGGCACAACTCTAGTGGGGTCTCTTTAAAAAAATGTTTTATTGATTATGCTATTATAGTTGTCCCATTCCCTTCCCCCACTTTGTTCCCCTCCCCCCTGCACACCCTCTCCCACCAGCATTCCCCGCCTCTGCATTCCTGTCCATGGGTTGTACACATAAGTTCTTTGGCTTCCACATTTCCCATACTATTCTTACCCTCCCCTTATTTTCTACCTACCATCTATGCTTCTTATTCCCTGTACCTTTCCCCCCATTCTCCCCCCTCCTCCTCCCTGCTGATAACCCTCCATGTGATCTCCATTTCTGTGATTCTGTTTTTGTTCTAGTTGTTTGCTTAGTTCATTTTTGTTTTTGTTTTAGATTTGGTTGCTGATAGTTGTGAGTTTGTGGTCATTTTACTGTTCATAGTTTTTTTATCTTCTTTTTCTTAACTAAATCCCTTTAACATTTCATATAATAAGGGCTTGGTGATGATGAACTCCTTTAACTTCACCTTATCTGGGAGGCACTTTATCTGTCCTTCTATTCTAAATGAAAGCTTTGCTGGATAGAGTAATTTTGGATGTAGGTCCTTGTCTTTCATGACTTTGAATATTTCCTTCCAGCCCCTTCTTGCCTGCAAGGTTTCTTCTGAGAAATCAGCTGATAGTCTTATGGGAACTCCTTTGTAGGTAACTCTCTCCTTTTCTCTTGCTTTTAAGATCCTCTCCTTATTTTTAATCCTAGGTAATATAATTATGATATGCCTTGGGGTGTGCTTCCTTGGGTCCAACTTCTTTGGGACTCTCTAAGTTTCCTGGACTTCCTGGAAGTCTATTTCCTTTGCCAGATTGGGGAAGTTCTCCTTCATTGTTTGTTCAAATAAGTTTTCAATTTGTTGCTTTTCCTCTTCTCCTTCTAGCACCCCTATAATTCAGATGTTCCAACACTTAAAATTGTCCTGGAGGCTCCTAAGCTTCTCATTTTTTCTGAATTCTTATTTATTTATTCTGTTCTGGTTGAATGTTTATTTCTTCCTTCTGGTTCAAACCATTGATTTTAGCCCCAGTTTCCTTCCCATCACTGTTGGCTCTCTGTACATTTTCCTTTATTTCACTTTGCATAACTTTCATTTTTTCATCTAATTAGTGACCATATTCAACCAATTCTGTGAGCATCCTGATTACCAGTGTTTTGAACTGTGCATCTGATAGGTTGGCTATCCTTGCTTAGTTGTATTTTTTTCTGGAGCTTTGTTCAGTTCTTTAGTTTAGGCCCTTTTTTTTGGCTCAGCATACCTGTTATGTAGTAAGGGGCGGACTCTTAGGCATTCACCAGGGTGGGACAGCCCACTTGGCTCTGTTGTGGCACTGTATGTGGGGGAGGTGTCTGAGAGGGAACAATGACACTTGTTTAACTCTCTGCCAACTTTCAGTCACTTCCCCCGCTACCCACAAGCAAATCGGGCCCTTCTGGTGCTGATTCCTGGGTGGGTGAGTTTGTGTACATTCTAGGACCCTGTGGGTCTCTCCAGTGAACTCTCCTGTGAGGATGGGAGTTTTTCCTGCCAACTCAACCCCCACAAGTTTTTACAGTCAGCGGTTTTGAGTCTTTATTTCCCTGCGCTGACACCCTGGTTGTGTGGTCTGTCTCACTCGCCAGTTGTTCCTCCTGGTTTATCTGCACGCAAATGTGGGACCGTCTGGTCTGCCAGCCACCGCCTTGGCAGGAGTCCTCTCCACCCGGTTGCCTGTCTCCACCCCTCCTACTGGTCTGGATGAATATTTCCTCTTTAACTCTTTGGTTGTCAGACTTCCATACAGTTCGATTTTCTGGCAGTTCTAGTTGTCTTTTGTTTTTATATTTGTTGTTGTCCTTCTTTTGGTTGTGCGAGGCGGCACAGTGTATCTATCTACGCCTCCCTCTTGGCCAGCAGTTCTCTAGTGAGATCTCTTCATCTAAAACAGCATTCAACAGCATTGATATTTATGGAGTTTTTATGAGGCAGCAGGCCTACAGTTTACCTATACTACAATATTTAATCTTCCCAACAATCCCATGAGGTGAGTATTAACATGCCCTTTTAACAAGTGAAACTCTGAGAGGTGACACTGCTTGCCTAGGTCACAGCCAATTAGGGACAGGGCTGGGTTTCAGACCTCGATCTGGTTGTCCTCGAAACCTGCGGTTTTAAAACTTCTGTTACTCAGCCTTCAGATGGCTAAGGTCAGACAAAAATAAAATTCCCCAGCCCCTTTCACTTCCTGACTTGCAAATGTCCTAGCATGAGACTCTCATGAATGGCAAGGTATATGCCGAGTGCCAGCCTCCTCTTTGGACAGAATTACTAGGTGGAAGCGGTGGTGCTGGTAAAAGTTTCTCAGGGAGCCTTCCTTAACTACAACGTTGATTTGTTTCCAATCTCTGGATAAGTCTCACTTGTAATACTCAATCACTATTTCACAGAAATCAACTTTGTGCCTTTAATTTCTCTTTCCTGGTTACATCCTCAGGGCCTTGCACATAGCAGGCACTCAGTGAAGAGTGAGTAACAGACCTTCAATGTCTGGGGCTCAGTTGAACATAATTCCAGACGCCCGAAGCAATCAGCCACTCGCTAAATGTCTACCGAGCTGAACTTGGCATGTGACTCAGGGTTAAAAGACCTCAGTATCTCTTCTGAAAGAAGTATAACTTCACGGTCATGCCTCTATATACAGGAGGGTTTTTAAAGTCACACCTCTTACATTGACCCTAAAAATAACATGTGTAAAACCACCTTACTGTATGAAGATTCACAGATTCTTCCTCTCCTGCCTTGGCCAGCACAGGGTCCAGCAAAGTTGGATCCATGGACATTGGAAAGGGCAGGAGAGGAGAAAAAAGCCATGAGCTAACTGGGGCTTGGGCATTGGAAGAAGAAAGGAGCAAGTTTAGGCTGCTGTGGATATGAACTGTATGTAGAAAGAGGTGGAGAAAATGGATTTTAAAACGTTTTGCTTAGTATTAGGACTGGAATCCCTTTGGGCATTTTTTCAAGAGTCTAAAGATTTTAAGTGGTTTGAAACTATTGTTATTTGAGGGTTGTCTTTCTTGTCCTTGTTTTAATGAAATGTTGGAGGGAGGCAGGTCACAATACAAGAAGAAGGCCCATTTTGATATCTAGCACGGACAGAAACCCCAAACTGGATTAAGCAGGAAAAGGAACTCTGTAGTCTCACCAGGCTAGAAAATTCAAGGTGGGTGTGGCTATGAAGCAGCGTCGGCAGAAAAAAGATTCTGATTGGCCTGTCTTGGGTCACATGCCATTCCTTGAACCAATCAGTGTGGTCAGGGAGATTAGAATATTCTAATTGGCCAGTCTAGGTAGTATGCCCTCCCCTGGGGTGGGAGGGGGTGAATGGAGCATACTGATTACAACACCTCCAATCTCTGGAGCAGAAGGGTGGCTCTCCAGAGGGGATGCTGCTGAGACAAACGGTACACATACAGAGGGTTACATATGAGGGGCGCCCTGAGATCATCCACACCAGCTTCTTACCATGACTGTCTCCCCTCCCCAACATCCTGGGAAGAGGGGCATGTGGATGCTACTTGGAATCCTCCAGTGATGAGCTCCCAATACACTTTGGGCCTCCCAATTCTGTTTCTGAACAATTCTAGTTAGAAACATGCCCATTAAATTGACCTACCTTCTCGTAGCTTCCCTTAATCTTTTAACTCTTCCTTTAGGGCCCTCACAGAATAAAACAAGGCCCTGCTCTCCATTCGAACCTTTCAAATGTTAAGGGTTTCTGGAGACTTCTTATCTGATGGTATAGGGGTGACAGCCAGTTTCTTGGGGATAAACACAGCACGCTGGAAATTAAGTGGCCTGAGTTCCAGCACTCACTCTGCTTTTCATGCAGAATAATGGCCACTCTGAGAGCAGGTGTACACTGTTTTCATTCAACAGATGAGGATACACTGCCCCCCCCATACATGTATGTTCAAACCCTAACTCTCAAAGTGACGGTATTTTGAGGTGGGACCTTTTGGAGGGTAATAGGGTCATGAGGGTGGAGCGCTCATGAATGGGATTAGTGTCCTGATAGGAAAAGACAAGAGAGAGACCAATTTTCTTTCAGGGATGCAGGAACAAGGAGAAGACAATCTGCCATGTGCAAACCGGGAAGAGGGTTTTCAGCAGGAACAGAATTGGCTCGCACCTTGATCGTGGACTTCCCGACCTCCAGAACTGGTGAGACATAAATGTTAAGTCACCCTGTCCATGGTATTCCGTGACAGCAGCCTGCACGAAGACAGATACTGAAGTAAAGGGACACGCCCAAGGTCACACAATTGGAAATAGGGAAGCTGGAATTTGCGGCCAATAATTCCAAAGCTTCTATTCTTTACTACTCTAAGGCCTTGAACCAGTTATGTCCTTCCCCTGGGCCTCAGTTTTCTCCTCTATAATTTGGGAACTGTAGTTTGCACCTGGAAGGGTGTTAACGCACAGATTGCTGAGGCTCATTCCCAGAGTTCCTGCTTCAGTGTTTCCGGGGTGAGGTCTGAGGATTTGCAGTTTACAAGTTCCCAGGGCTAGCGGTCTGGGTTCCACACTTTGAGAATCACAGTAGTAGATGATTCCAGCGCCAACATTACCTTTCCATTTGGCTTGGGCCCAGGCATTTACTCAATGGTGTGTGTTTGTGTTGCTTTGTTCCCCAGTAAAGTTAATTCAAGGAAAATTCAAGATGTAGGGAAACAGATGGGGATAACGAGGAGCAGGAAAGGCCCAATCAGGTCTGAAGTGAACTGAAAGGAACGGGCTGAGTTGTACAGATGTCCTAAGCACAATAATCCACTCATTGAGCACCTGCTGTGTGCTAACTGCTTTCACTATTTTATCTAGTGCTTACAGCCACTCTGTACGGTAAGTGTCAGGACTGATGCTTTGCCAACGGGAAACTGAGGTTCAGAGAGGGCAAGAAATGGAGCTACTGTAGTGCAGCTGCTCGAGAAAACGGTTTGGCAGTTCCTCAGAAAGTTAAATATCAAGTTACCATATGACCCAGCAATTCCACTCCTGGGTACGTATCCGAGAGAACTGAAAACATGTCCACTTGAAAACTGTACCCGGATGTTCCTCACGGCATTACTTATTACAGTCAAGAAGCGGAAGCGGCTTGCCTTGGCCAGATGGCTCATTTGGTTGGAGCATCGTCCTGTACACCAAAAAGGCTGCAGGTTCGATTCCCAGTCCGGGCGTAGTCAGGGTACCTACGGGAGGAAACTGATTGATCTCTCTCTCTTTCTCTCTCTCTCAAATCAATAAGCATATCCTCAGGTGAGGATTTAAAAAAAGGTGGAAGGAGCTCAACTTTCCCCCAGCTGATGAGCGGATAAACAAATCGTGGTGCAGGCACACAGCGGCATACCGTTCAGCAGTGAAAGGAATGAAGTACTGATACTTGTCACAACATGGATGAACTTTGAAAACATTAAGTGAAAGAATCCCATCACAAAAGACCACATATTGTATTATTCCATTTATAGGAAATGCTGAGAATATGCAAATCTACAGACTTAAGTATACTGTGGTTGCCAGGGGCAGGGGGAAGGGAAGAAAATGTAGGTGTGACTGCTAGCGGGCATGGGGTTTCTTTTCCCGGTGATGAAAATGTTCTGGAATTAGCTAGTGATGATGATTGCATGACCTTGTGAATATATTAAACACTGTACACCGCAACAGAGCGAATTTTATGGTAAGTAGATTATATCTCAATTAAGAGAATTGGGAGGGAATTCCTGAGAGCACAGAGATGGGTGGGGCTGGGACTCAAACCCAGGAGCACAGTAGTCTGGAAAGAGCCCAAAGTGAAGACCTTTCTTAGCTCTGCTCTTAACATTGCTCAAGCCCCCTCCTTCCTTTCTGGCCTCAGCTTCCCCTGCTGCTCCATTGGGCCCTGACGTGGGGAGGACTCCAAGTGTGGCGCTTCCCTTAGGATGGGGGTGGGGGAACAAAGGGGCGGGGAGCAAAGAGGCGGGATCCCAGAGAGGAGGGGCGAGGCCACGGTCAGTGGAGAACCACCGCTCCCTTTCTGGGAAGAACACCCAGGCTCTTTCCAAACCTGCCTCTGTCTGCTTCTTTCAGGCCTGGGAAGGCACTTGACAGCGGTTCCCAGGTGTGCTGGCCGTGGGGCATGCAGGGAGAAACAGCAAGTGCGGAGACAAATAGAGACCTGACGCAGAGCCCGAAGGCCCACCCGCTGCCCCTGGGACAGCGGAGAGGGTGGTGCGCAAACCTGTGATTGGGAGCCGTGCATCTCTGCGTTTGGACCTCCGTTCCCCGCCAGAGTTTTCCTTCTCAGTGGCGTCTGCGTTCCTTTCGTCCTGCCCTTTGTGGGCCTGTGAGCTACATCATCCTGGGGGGCTCCTCCATCCCTCCCTCCCCCTCTCCTTTCTTTTTATTCTTTCTCTTTAATAGCACAGATTCACCAGACTCCCCCCCATTCCCCCCCCCCCCCCCCGCCCCATAACTGTCATCCGTTCAGGAGTGATTTTTCCAAACCTTTTGGTGTGGGGGGGCCCACAGAAGATATATGATACTATGTGTCTCTGAGTGTGGTTCCTACATAAACTGCCTCACATGCTGTCATTCTGCAACCTGCCCCTGGCATTTTCCACTCAACAAAACTCGGTGGAAAACTTTCCACATCCCTTTTTTCCCCTCACTGCTCGAAGTAGTCCACACTTCGGATGTGCCGTTTTATTTAACCACTCTCCGTTGATGGGTATTTAGGAGGGTTTAAATTTTTCACGATAAGGAAAGCGCCGCAGTAATCGCCTGCGTACACCAGGTGCACTGGGCTGGGTATGTCCGGGGCAGACGTGGCAGAGACGCAGCTCCACTCGCCAGGTCCTAGGGGGCGTGCACTTGAAAGCAGACCTCACAGGCCTCGAACACCGCCACCCCCTGGCCTGCAGCCACTGCCTCTGCCGCCGTCTGTGTCGCCAGCGCCTGGGGACCGGCTGTGTGATTAAGACACTACCTTCAATGAGTAAATACATCCCTCATTTCTGTGGCCTTCTTGGTCACACATTTATGGAGTTTCTGAAGGGCAGCGGAGATTTCTGCCAGGCACAGCGCGACCTCGATGCAGCCCAGCGAACTGTAGAAATGCATCGCTACTCCAGCAAGACGCCCCCGTAAGAGTGATTAACCTAGACATACAAGTGCTGAGTTGAAATCTGCAAAGCACTTCGCAGGAGATCTGACCGGGCTGGGGAAAAGCTCAGTGCACTTCCTCTCTGTCGCCTCGGTGTTCCCGGACTGAAGAATCCTGCTTCCTTTTGGGAGGTTCGTTTCCCGTCCCATCGCTCCCAACCCCACACTCGAAGCACTGGGAATTTCAAATGGAGTACACCGAAGTAGACTCAGTTTCTTGACATCATTGCTGTATTCCATGTTTAAGTTCTTTCATAACCCCACTGAGTATTTTTTAACTAAGTTAACGCTTCTCAGATGAACCGCCCAGCTCCTGTGGAAGTCATGGGCAAGAACGTGAGAGTTCTTCCATGCAATCCAACCACGGCGACCTTAAACAGGCTTACAGAGGAACTGAAGAGGTGCGGAGTTGCCGCAACAGTAAGAGTATGCGAAGCGGCTGACGACGCTACTCTGGTGGAGAGAGACGGCACCCGTGTTCTAGACTGGCCTTTTGGTGATGGTGCACCACCAGCCAAGCAGATGGTTGGTGACTGGCTGAGTCTCGTGAAAACTGGGTTTCGTGGACGGCCTGGTGGTTGCGCTGCGGTTCGCTGTGTTGCAGGCCTTGGGAGCGCTGCGGTGCTCATTCCCTAGCACTGCTTGCAGGTGGAATGAAATACGAAGGCCCAGTGTAGCTCATAAGACAAAAGCAACGTGGAGCTGTTAACAGCAAGCAACTTGTGTGTTTGGAGAAGTCACGTGCTAAAATGCGGCTGTGCTCCAAGGCTCCGGTGGTTACAGAAACACCTGTTGGCAGTTGGTGAAGCCGGTGCTTGATGCCATGGCCCTGGAAGTGGGACTTGAGATGGGACCTGGTTTGTCATTCCCATTAGCCAGCATACCGGTGTGGTGGTGTCTAATGAAGCTTCCATAGGAACACCGAAAGCAGCTTTAGCAGGCCATGAGCTTGACAGAATTGCAGCCTCTATGTTAGGGTTTCAGTCCCCCTATTTGGACACTTAGCAAAAGATTCTCACTGTTCAGCATTCAAATGTGCTTAGCATTTGTGCCAAGTGAGTTCCTGAAATCGTGCAGTATTTAGATCTTTACATCTATTCCCATGCCAGAATCTTATTGACATACAACAGATTTAGAAAGATTAGGTGCCCAAATGTCCAGCACGATACCTGTATATTTTTAGTATCACACAGAACTAAAATCCCAGCAAGTATGAACACTGCGGACCTCATGTGGTCTATCCCTCCAGTCATTCTAAACAGAAAGCAGGGCCTGTGTGGTCATCTGCCTGCTCACCTTCTGTTTGCATCTCCCCCATGTGTACAAGTACACATCAGGTTTGCTCAACATTTTTATTTTTATACCAAATCTCAGTGATTACTTATGGCTTTCTATGGATCCCATTTTGTGCTGCTTTGGAAAACCTCCATTTTGAAAATCTGCATCACACAGAAGCACATGTCTTTGGTGTCTCCAGACAAAAAGTCTTACAGTTGATTTCAATGTTTGTACTTGGTGTGCAACCTGTAGGGAGGGCCAGAGAAAGGAATGGGAAGGGTCATTAAGCGTTTTTAGTAAAATGTTGCCTTTGTCTTGTGTGGAACACGTAGAATATGCTCTTTAGTAAATTTTTTTTAAAGGTACAGGTAGAGATGCTCTGTTGCAGCTAAAACAACTCTTAATCATAAAAATTCCGAAATTCTTGCATTTGCTTTCAGACATTCTGAAGTTGTTTACCAACTTATTTTTGTTCAAAATGTGATTTTTTTACTTCCCACCTTCTCTTGTAAGACATAAAGAGCTGGTTTGTGCTAATGTATTGAGTGAACATCTAATATTTTATATGCCTTTTTTAGCTATGTAACTTAATATTTGGGTACTTGATAATTTCTTTTATTATGTAATTGATAAAATGGTGATGTGTATTAATGTTAGTTCAACCATATATTTACACTCTCTGGGAATGTGTGGTTATAGTTCTGTGGGAGAAATAATTTGTTAGTGTCCACCAGCTTGTAACAAATCTAGTGCAAGAGCTTAAACATCTAAGCTCATTAAACAATGAAATGCATTTATCATAAAAAAATAGAGACAGATATTACAAATTCCTCTCCACAGTGGCTAAACCAACCTAATTCCTATCAGTAGTATACCTGAGAATATCTTTTTCTCAACACCCTTAGCAAACTTTGATCCTGTCAAACTTATTATTATTATTATTCTGCCAATAGCATTTTTCTCACTGTCATGCTGATTTGCAGGGAGTTTTCTGGAAGTTTAGGTTGCTGGTATGGAGGAAGAACTCAGGAATTGGGGTTAGGTGGCGTGAACACTAAGCCCACTCTGTCACCAACTGCTGTGTGACCTTGGGCACATTTAGCCGCCTCTCTGGTCCTGGGCCCACTCATACACATGTTCTCTCTGCACCCTCTATTTCTCTCTGCCTGAGAATCTTGGTCACGAGCTTTCTTTGGGGTTCCCTGTTTCCTTGTCTCTTAGATCTAAGGTTTCTCAGTCCCCGAGGGGGTCCTTCCTCCCCCCTCTGCTCCCTGCCAGGACTCGGCAGTGCCTGGGTGAGCTGTGGTGTCCAGACTCAGCTCAGCCCCTGCTCCCTGAAGGGGCAGGGTGACATCTGACTACTCACAGTGCGGGAGGGGTGCAGGACACCAGATGGAAAGGACTTTAATATTTCTTCCTTTATAATACTTCAGAAAAATAAAATGTGCTCAGTATAAAAATTTGAAAACGTAGAAAATTATTAAAAAGCTAAACCATAATCCTATTCCCCAGAGAGACTCAGTACTGCCCATTTGTGTGTCTGTCTGTCTTTGATGGATGTGTACATAGACAGTACTTTTATATGTATTTTTTAACTAATTTTTCACCTAGCATTATATCATGAACATGTCATGATGTACTGTAAAGGTTTAAAATCTTTTTTGAAATCTCAATTTTTAAATGAGCACTTTCAGAAAAGCTGTACCAATTTGGTTTTCCTCTAGGTGTGGATGTGTACGCTCTGAAAGCAGCATGGCCCTCACCTACCTGGACACATTTTGGTCTCTAACGGATGGAAGACCCAGGCTGAGAGGCAGCTCCTCTAAGAGGGTGGTCAGGGGTTCCCAGTCATCCAGTTCATCCTAAAGCCCACCCCTCGCCCAAAAGCTTTCTTAGATCACCGGCTGCATTTCATAAGAGTGAACACCAGAGGGCACCACACACCAGAGAAACGTGACTGTGAGCCCTTACATTGAACCAAGACGTTTCCTGGTCACTCCAGGGAGAGAGAAAATGATCTCTTTTGGCTTCTTTGACATCTTCCTTACCTGACCTCTTGCAGCTTCTGGGGTGGGAGAAGTGGGGTAACCTTCAGATGTGCCCATAGGGAGCTCTGGGAATCGTAAGGGTATGTCTGGGGGGCCAAGCTGTGCGTGGCATGGTGGTGAGAGCCCTGGATGCAGCTTCCCTGCAGTGTGCCTTCGGGCCAGTTACATCACTGTTCTGAGCCTCAGTTTTTCCTATCTGTAAAATGGGGGTGACATTCCCTGCCCTTCTTTACCGTGTGTGTGTGATTTATACAAAAGTACTTTGAAAACCATGCCGATCTATGGGCTCTGCCTGCAGAGTGGACACTAGAGTGTAAGCAGGGGTGTCCAATCCGCAGGCTGCATGCCACCCAGGATGGCTATGAGTGTGGCCCAACACAAAATCGTAAATTTACTGAAAACCTTTGTTTGCTCATCAGTTTTCGTTAGTGTTTGTGTATTTAATGTGTGGCCCAAGACAACTCTTCTTCCAGTGTGTCCCAGAGACGCCGAAAGGCTGGACACCCCTGGGAGAGTCGGGTGCATGTAGCATGCAAGGCTGATTAGATGGTGGCAGCTGTGGGGTGATGGGCAGTAGTTGGACTCTGGATATATTCCGAAGGTAGAACCAGTGAGATCTGTTGGAACACTACATGGGAGGTGTGACAGGAAGAGGGGTCGAGGACGATACCAAGGCTTCAGTGTGAGCACATGGGAATCAGAGGCGCCTGGTGCTTCAGTGGGGGAGGAGGGCAGGAGGATGGCTCAGGAGATGTTGTCACATTTGGACATGAGAAGTTGGAGGTGCCTTTCAGGTCACTGAGTGAGTGAAGACAGGTCAGAGGGTTGAGCATGACCCCTTTCCTGGGGGGACGACAGAGCACACACAAGATCAGGGGTGTCGGACTCATTTTCACCGGGGGCCACATCAGCCTCGCAGTTGCCTTCAAAGGGCCGAATGTAATGTTAGGACTGTATGAATGTAACAGCTCCTTAAATAGGGGCAAGGAGCTTGGAGCTGCCACCAGGTAGAAACAAGGTGGGGGGCGGGATAAAACAAGGTGGAGGGCCGGCCTGCGGGCCTTGTGTTTGCCACCTGTGCTCTAGATAGTCGGCTGGACTAGCTCACAGATGGAAACATGCCAGGCGTTCCCACCGGTGACCTTCCAGAGGTCCAGAAAGGCACCATTAGTTCTTCACGGCACTCAGGATCCTTCTCAACCCAAATTTCTCAGCAGCCACCACCAACCACGTGCAATGACACAAGGTGAAAACTCTCTGTCACCTTTAGTCTTGACGGAGGCCAGAAAATGGAGTTAGAACTATGGGCTTTGCATCAGAGAGACCTGGGCTGGAAAGCTAATCTTGCTACAAACTAATCTGAGACCTCAGAAAAAAGAATATATCCTCCTAGTCTAACCTGGAAAATTGGTTTAATAATAGCTCCTACCTCAGAGGGTCGTTGTGAAGATTAAATGAAATGACCCAAGAAAAGTACTTAGCCCAGTGCCTGGGCCACAGCAAGCTCTTCATCAATGAAAGTGGCAGCAGCACTAATGGTGTTACTCCCGCTGGAACATTCTAGAACTTATCCCCCTTGCTCACTGTTTCTGACCTCTAGGACAGACATAGTGTAACGCTAGGGCTGGCCAGCAGGAGGCACTGTTGACATTGCTGCATCTTTATCGCCCACAGAGATTCAGGAAGTGGAGAGCAGTTTTCCCTGGACAGCGTCCTCCCAGGACTGTCCTGGCAGCGGCCTAGACCCTTTTTTCCTGGTGCAATAAACACAGCTCTTGGCTTCTCCCTAACAACAGCGTCTCAGCTTTCTTCGCTGGGTCCGGGCCTACTTGTCAGACACAGTTCCTGGCCTCCCGCAGCTATAGACTCAAGCCGAGCCACTGAAGCTGGCAAAGCAGGCCTCCCGGTCAATCTTTCCCTCTTGCCCAGCCTCCCAGCCACTGCCGATTTCGCTAAAGTAGCAGGCACGTGTCTGCGGCCTTCCCTCCGCACGTGGTGCCCGTTTGAATACATGTCTCTTCCTCCTCGCCTGTGTAGACGCCCTGTTCCCAGTTCCTCCCCTTCTGAGCAGGAAAGCTGCAGGTGGGTTACACTAACCCCCGTGCGGACGGAACAAAAGGACGGCACACGCTCCCTAGCACGCCCACGCTCTGTGCATGGCAAGCTAAGGGAAGCCTGAACCCGGGTCTCCCCAGCCTCGAGTGTGGCTGTCACCCGCCGCGCAGGCCTCAGTCATGTTCAGACTCTGGCCTTGGGTCGGCGTTTTTTGAGCCCTTGTGACTTTCCACACATTGTGCCAGCCCTGGGCCCTGCGGAGACGGAGGAAGACCCCGGGCTGAGCCGCAAGGGGCACACCCCCCAAGGGCGAGACAGTGTCCAAGTGGGTGGGGATGGTGTAGGGCTAATGTGGAAGGGTGCGTAACCAGGGTGCTGGTCAGGGGGCTTATTTCTGGATGCCTGTGGGGACCCTTGAAACTGCAGCTTCCCTGAAACCCTTGCTTTTAAAAAACGTCCATCTTGGCTCTTTTCCCACAACCAATCCCCCACGTGGATGGCTCTTCAGCCTCCGTGTCCCTTTCTTGGCCAATATCACCTCTTCCCTGCCTCCCCTAGGCCCCCCGCCTCTCCTTCCCACTGCTGTTAGAATAAGATCACCTCGTGGGAAGGCTTCAGCTGGGAAACAGTCTCTGCACGACTTCCTTTACCTCCCAGCCCTCCTGCTCTGCTGCCCACCGCCCCCTTCCATGGACCCCCTTCCTTCGCCCTCCTCGGTTTGGCACCCAAGGCCTAGAGAACACCTGTCCCCAACCTTTGTCACTCTCCAGTCACAACCCCAGTTTAGTGCTCAGGAGATGCCAGGACTGATCACCTGATAAACTGCAGCACGCCTTTGCCGCCCACCGCCATTCCCTCCCATGTACGAAATCTGCAATCTTTGGCATGTGTTTGTTACACAGAACGCCACCAGGAGGTCACCAGCTGTCACTGGGAACAAACAAGTAAAAGAAAACAAAAAGCAGGCTGCCTCTCAGGGCTCCAGCGCCCCGAACCACAGGGACATACCTGGGGTTTCCGATGCGCGGCGGCCTGGGGTCAGACCACGCCCTGGCTCCGGAATGTCACCTGAGTCCGGTGAAGTGGAGGCACTTATTATTTAGGTTGATAAAAATAAATTTTTTTTTACTCACAGAAAAAGCAGTACACCTTAGCTGGAGAAGAGCTAGGGACTAGAAATTTCAGGTACAACAGGCAGAAAGCAAAGGCGTGCCTGTCACCCACCACCTGGGCACGGTCCTGGGGAATGCCGTGGGGACTGTCGCCACACCACACACCTCTTGTTTCTTTAACAAAACGAGCTCACACTGTGCCTATGGCTCAGAACCTGCCTTTTTTGTGGAACAATGCATCGCAGGTAAAACTACCGAACGCTCATCGAGCCTTACTCCGTGCCAGGTGCTGAGCTAGGCCCTCAAGTGCAGGATCTGCAGTGGTCAACGAGGCCGGTGACTTACTGTCTCATTTTACAGGCGAGAAAGCCAAGGGTCCAGTGCTCTGTCGGCCCTAAGAGGTGGAAGGAGGCAGGCAGAGCCCGGCCTGGGAGGCGGGAGGCTGGGCTCCATCCCCTCTTCTCCCTCACTGAGGCACTGGGGGGGTCTTCCCTTATCCAAGAAGTGGGGGGGCTGGGCCCGCACGACCTCTCCTTCCCCCTTACTGAGGCCACACCTCCTCCGAGGCCAGCAATAATCACCAAGGCTCGCTGAGCCGAACACCAGGCTGCTCATTTAATCCTCCCCCAAACCCTAACAAGGTAGGTTATTTCCATCCATCTTCACAGATGAGGCCACTTGAGAGCTGAAGGCACAGAGAGCTGAAGTCACTTGCCCATTGTCACTCCATTAGGAAGGAACAGAGTCAAGGGTCAAGCCCAGACTCGTCCAGCCCCAAGGTCTGGTCCATGTTAACTATCACCAGCAGCTTTCCGACGCTTCCCGCCCGCAGAAGGAAACACATTTCATTTCCGATTTGGCAAACACATGCCTATCGATTATCAACAGGAATAAAAATGTCACAAGCTAAAAACATATCTGTACTGCGTGAAAAGCTCTCTGATGTTGCTGCTTCTAGTCCATCGGGAGAAAATTCCTGCTTTCAAGCCTCCACATGGATCGGGACCTGTGGTTTGAAAATTGCTGAGCTTCCCTCTCTGCCCCAGGGAAACCTTTTTAAAGGGTTGGAGGTCCTTCCTCATTCGATCTTAGGAAGTGGCCACACAGGCCCTGCTAGCCCGTTCCAGAGGGGAGGCAGCTAAGGACCAGGGAGGATGGACAGGTCCTGCTGGGGTCGCCCAGAGGGCACTGGATGAGGAGGTAGGACAGGCTGAGGGCAGCCGGGGCACAGCTGGCCTCCTGTGAGGGGAGCCCCGGTCACCACAGCGCCTTCGCTGGGCATCTGCTCTTTGCAGGGTGTCCCTGCCTTACAGCACAAGGTTTAGGTCAGTGCATCTTTGCAGCGACCCAGAAAGTGGGGCGGTAGAAGCCCCCTCTTACAGCAGAGGCAGCTGAGGTTCAGAGACTTGTGACGGCCAAAGCCACATAGCCTGTGAACAGCCAGGTCTGGTTTGGGTCCCCGCTGCGTTCACAGAACCCAGCTCGGGGACCCACACTGAAATACAACAGGCTCTCAGTGCACACGTCTGTCTGGCTGCCCCAGAGCCTCTCCCTGCGCCCTGGCTCTGCATTCCGCACTAGCCCCCTTGCTGGGAAGGGCGGGTCTGGGTGGGGAGGCCCAAGGCAGTGCGGGGCTCGCTGGGGTTCTGCCAGGGCAAGGGTCCCTGGGCGAGTACTCTTTGCTGAGCACTCTCTGCTGAGTTTCGGTTCCACGTCCCTGCACGCTCACAGCGCCCTGCCCTGTCAGCTGGCAGGGAGGGAGGGAGGGATCCAGACCGCTCCCCTGGGCTGGGGTGGAGGAGCCTGGCCGGCGCCTGTGCTCAGCGGGCCTCTCCCAGCCCTTGTCGCTCTCTGCTCCATGCTCACCCCTCTCTGGCTGGGCCCTGGGGCCTCCGGTGGGGCCAGAGAACTCTGGTCCTACCTCCAGCCTGAATCAGGTTCCCACTCCCCGGCCTCCCTTCCTCAGCTCCAGGCACCTGATTCCTGCACCTTTCCACCACGCAGGTGCTTGGGGGGAGAGGGCTGAGCCCCAGTTCACCCGGGGCTGAGGTCATGCCTCCCCTGGTGGAGAGGAGCAGACACCGAGCCTTGCAGTCTCTCTTCCTTTCAGGCTGCGCATTGTCCTGGCCCCAGAGGGAAGGTGGAGGGGCCTTGGAACCCCAAAGCTGGTGACCCTTCCTTGGACAGAAGGGGGTCGGATGCCCCCAGCAGGAAGAAAAGAGCTGACTCAGGAGGCTGTTCTGAAACTGGGATGGGAGGAGGGGAAGGAACGAGGGCTACAAGCGAGGGCAGAGAGCCAACAGCTGGCTTTGACAGGGCGATGTAGGGTTTGGAAGGTGCCCAATGTTCCAGGGGTGTGGCATTTTCACCTCCACCCTCTTCCCCGCCCAGCTGGGCCCCACCCCTTCTATGGAGCTGGCTCAACGCTCCCTTCCTCCAGGAAGCTTTCCTGGGTTGACCCACCCTACACTGTCGGGCATCACTTTTCCTTCTCTATGAGGAAAGGAGGTGAGACTAAGATCAGGCATGGCGTAAACTCAGGTGTGAGCTCATACGTAGCAGAAGCAAGCTGATACATCGCAGGAGGCTGGGTTCTTCTTCCAACCCATAGTCAAGTGTTGGGTCCCTCTTTGGAAATGGCCCTCAACGACCCGCATTCAGCTGAAACATGCACACACGTGCAGTATCATGAATCGATCATCATCCTATCTTGTTTGGGGCCAGGGACAGTGGCTGTTTCCAAAGTGAATTCTGAAGGATGCCCATCAGTGTGTGCCCATCCGTGTGACTGTCCCACCAGAACGAGGGAGTCCTGTGGTCAGAGGGATTTGGGACCATGGGCGTTAGGAGTTCAGCAATACCAGCACCACTTCCGTACCACAGGCCTTCTCAGATCCTTTGATAGTTCACGCTGTGGCTCTCCAAACATCTGCATTTTCCCAAATTTACCTGACCTCAGAGTTTTTTTTATAGTGGAGCATCTCATGAACCTAGCGTGCCACTGAGCACCCTTTGGGAAATGCTGGGATGCAGAATATTCTAGGAAAGGATGGACCCAGCTTAGCAATGTCTTACAACAGCACAGCATGCGGGCAGGCGCTGCCTCTGAAGGGGCAGCTCGTCGCAGTGACATAACAGTGCAGCATCCATCCAGCCAATCAGAACTTAACGAGGGCCTGTTCCTTCAGAGGCAGAGGTGTGCGTGCGTGGACTGGGTGCCTGGGCAGTGAACAAGGGGCAGCTCGTGTGGCCAAGCTCCCTGGACAAGTCACTTGCCCTGTCTGGCCCTGGCATTCCCACCTGTCAGATGAGGGTGCTGGAGGATGCGATTGTGGGGTCCCACCACTCTCTGCCCCACCCCCACTGTTTGGCACTTCCCAATTCCTCCCTCCACCCCTTAACCAACACCCTCTCTCTTAACCAGCCCTGGCTGTGCTCCTCTCCCTTCTCCACCAAGCCCTGCCCACTTTGCTTCTCCTGTGCAAATGCTCCCTCAGCTGGAAGGGCTGACTGCTTCTCCATGATGTCTGGAGGCCCTTCAGGCTGCACCTGCCCCTTATACATCTCCTTCTCTCTGATGGTTCCCACATGCACAACCAGACCCTCTGAACTCCTTCCAGGTTTCTGGAAGGATAGCAATGGCTGGTATGACACACTGCTGTCAGTGTGACAGGCCCTGCAGTGTTCCTGTATGTATGTCTGTGTGACGGGCCCTGCAGTGCACCTGTATGTATGTCTGTGTGATGGGCCCTGCAGTGCGCCTGTATGTATGTCTGTGTGACAGGCCCTGCAGTGTTCCTGTATGCACCTCTGTGTGACAGGCCCTGGAGCACGCCTGTACACATGGCCATCAATTCCGTCATCACAACAACTCTGCTGTTATTCCCAGGTGACACCCGGGGAAAGTGAGTCCAGAGACGTAAGTGACCTGCCTGCGGACACAAAGGCAGCATGTGCTGGAGCTGGGATGCGAATGCAGGCAGGAGGGCTGCAGAGCTGTGCTGTCCGTTGGGGAGCCTCCAGCTGACTGGAGATGTGACTTGTCCGAACCGAAAAGTGCTGTGAGTGTGTAATGCACACTAGGCTTTAAAGACTTGGTGTGGCAAAAAAGATTGTGAAACATCACCATGCAAAATATTTTTTTGCATTGATCACATGGTGAAATGATATTTTAGATCATTGACTTAAATAAAATATTGAAATTATTTCACTTTTTCTTTTTATTTCTTGATGTGGCTACTTCCTGAGTAGTATATGGGGCTTGTGTTACATTATATCTCAATTGGACAATGCTGTTCCAAAACCTGTGCTCACTCTGTTGAACTGCTGTTTCTGGGTCAGGGAAGAGGGAGGAGTGTGGGGGTGACAAGAGTGGTGGTGGTGGTGATGGCAGTGGGGGGGGTGGTAGTGCAGGTGGTGATGGTGATATGACCGTGGTGGTGATGGTGAAGGTGGTGGTGGTGATGATGATGGTGGTGATGGTGAAGGTGGTGGTGAAGGTGATGGTGATGGTGGTGATTGAAGGTAGTGGTGATGGTGGTGATGGTGGTGGTGAAAATGATGGTGATGGTGGTGGGGGAGATAATGGTGGTAATAGTGGGGTGGTGATGGATAAAGCCACATTTATATAGCATTTCATATTTTAAAAGAAACACCTGTTTTTCTTAAAAGTACATACTCATTGTAAAATACAATTCAGACAATACGGAGAAAGTGGAAACTCCCCCTGTGCTGTTTTACTCCGGAGACTGCCACTGGTGTAATGAGACGTGTCTCTCATCCTTCCTGTGAACATGGACACGTGAGCAGGATATAAACTGTACAGACAGTTGGTCTGATAATGCATATTCTGTTTTGTAACCTGTTTTTTCACCTAGCAATGGACTGTGTCTATTTTTCTCCACCAGAATAGATGAATTGAATTCATTCTTTTAGCAGCTGCATAGGACTGCGCTGTGTGCTTCTGCCCAGCTATTTAACCAGCCCCCCATCAGTGTCCACAGGAGTTGCTTCCAGTTCTTACTATTTTAAGCAGTGATAAAACAGACATATGTACACCGGTTAGCCTGCAAACTTCTGTGCCAACGTTTCGGCAGAACCGATTTGGAGAAACAGAGCAGCTCGACTGAGGAATCCACACATTCGCCGCCTTGCCGCAGGTCGCCAGCAGCTCCTCGGAGGTGCTGCCCCTGAGCACGCTGTGCAGTGCCCTGCCCCCACCTCGGCTGCGTGTGCCTTTGCTGGGGTGTGTGCACTAACCTTCCGACTGTCTTCCCACACTCACCCTGCTATATTTCTCCAATATTTCTCCTTTTATGCCAGAGCCACCTTTTCAAATGACACGTCTGGTCCTGTCCTTACCCCTGCCTCCTCCCAAAACCCTTTGGAAGTCTCACTGCCCGTGGGATTCGGAAGCCTGCCCATGCTCTCCCAGGCCCTGCAGGATCTGGCCCCAGCCCACCTTGCCAGCTCCTGGGGGTGCATGTTCCCAGTCAATGTGTGCAGCTACACCAGTTCTCTTTGAGTCCCCTGCATTCTCTGTGCTTTTTCCTACCTCAGGGCCTTTGCACGAGCTGTGCCCTCTGCCTGGAACACCCCTTCCAGCCCTCGTTCCACTCCTTCACCTAGGAAACTCCTGCTTATCCTTCATCTCTCAGCCCAATGGCACTTCCTCAGGGAAGCCCTCCCTGCACCACCCCCACACTAGGCTCTCAGGGGGAGCCGCTTCCCCTCCAGCACACTCCTCACTGTGGGTGAGCACACTGCGTGATCCTCTCCCTTCTTGAAGCACAATGTCTGGCTCCCAGACACTCAGTAAAGGTTTTTTTTTTTTTTTTTTTACCATGTACTTGTTCATAAAATCCTGAGCCACAAGATGTGTTCTTCTTCAACCCTCCCTGTGACCTTGTAAGGGAAGCAGGACTTGGAGCATTGTGCCCACTTTACAGAGGAGCAGACCGAGGCCAGGGCACAGGGCTCTACTTATCCACTGCAGCTCTCCCGCCAGCAGCTCTCCCGCCAGCACTTCACACACCCGAGCTCCCCGGGGCTTCCGGTCCTTCCTGTGCTGTCCGCAAGAGACTCCGTCTTTGTCATTTTTTCCTTTCGCACCTATTGCTGAGCCTCCCACCCGGCCTCTTGCGGTTCTGAACACTAAGAGAGTCACAGACGATATCAGAGGAGGCAGGGCCTTGCCGGTGGGGCTTGGGGCCTCGTTCTGCGTGTTTGCAGAGAGTGCCCACGACTTGCTCACGTAACCTCCCCACAGAGCGCCGTCGTTCACCCAGGGAACACCTGAGCGCTGAGCACCTGCTGTGTGCTGGCCGCGGCTCTGGGTGCCGCGGACCCAGCAGGGAGCAAGATAGACTCAGCCCTTCGTCTCACATTGCTGACATTGCACAGGGGAATGGCAATAAGTAAACCCGATAATTTCAGAATAGGTTTTATAAAGAACAAAAATTTTTAAAGGAACGGGGAAGGACCAGCCTTGGTGCTGAGAGCAAGCCTTCCTGAGGAGACGACATCCGAGCTGAGACGTGAATGATGGGAAAACGAGACCCCCAGAAAGTCGGGGGAGGAGGGGGAGAGTGTCCAGGGAGAGGCGACGATGGATGCAGAGGGCACAGCAAGCAAGGGTGATGTAGAGGCTGATGGGGAAGGAGAGCTGGGCGAAGACCAGGTCAGGCAGGATCTTGAGGTTGTGGTGAGAAGAGATTTTGTTCCTCGCGTGATAGGAAGTCGGCAGGAAGTCCTGAGCGGGCAGTCATACAATCTGATCCACATTCTTAAAGTGCCACCCTGGTGGCCACGTGCAGATGGACTGCGGGAGGGCAAGGGTGGACAGAACGGCAGATAAGAAGCAGCTGGTGACTTGGACCAGGCTGGTGAGGGTGGCGAGAGGTGGCCAGACATGGGACATATTTTGGCAGCAGACCCACAGGTGGTAACGATGGAGAGGAGGTGGGCATGAGGGAAAGAACGGGAATCCAGGACGACTCCTGGGTTTTTGACCTGAGCACCTTTTACTGTGCTGAGGAGCTCGGGGAATAAGCAGGGATGGGGGTGATAATGAGTTTAATTTGGGGACATATTAATTTTGCGATTTAGCAAGACATGCAAGTGGCCCAGGAGAGTGATCAGGGGACACATGAATCCAGGCTGGGGTGGGGGACTGCGGAGGTGCACATTTGGATGGAAGTCATCAGCACAGACGTGGGGCTGGGGTGGTCGGTCGCCTGCCCCTGACTCCCAGCCCAGTGCCGTCCCCTTCTCTGCCAGGCCCTCTCTGGCTCCCTGAGCTCTCCCACAGACCCTGCCAGCAGCAGGCAGATGAGGTGGGCCTCTGTGGGGGCGCCAAGCCCTGCCCTCCACCTCCCCTGCCTGCCCGGGCCCTAGTTCCCTTGGCAAACAGCCCCAGGCCTCTAGGCTGCTGTATTTCAGAAAAGCGTTCCAGTTTGGCAAAGCAAATACAGCCAAGCAGAAAGGCAACACCTTGCAAAACAGCACCAGGCCCCCCAAAGGAGATTTTTCTTGGTCTTTTCTTTAACTTTCTCAACTGGCCTGAAGCCAAGAATGTGTCCAGTAGTTTTTTTCCTTGGTCCCTCCCCACCGCCCACCCCATCCCTGGTGCCTGCGGTTCCCAGAGTGTTAATCTCCCATCGCAAGAGTGGGAAACCTCAGAAAGGGCCCGGAGGTGCGCAGCTGTCCCGAGCCCTCCCCTTCCCGCCCACACTCCCAGGGTAACGGTGGGAAAAAGCGTGAGCACTGGAGGGACCGCCTGCCCGCGGTCCTGGCTTGGCAGCTGCGTGACCTTCGGCAGTCGCTCCCCTCTCGGTGCCCCAGTCTCCCGATCTGTAAAATGGGGATGGGAGTAGTGCTCCCTGGCAGGTTTCTTGCAAACAATGAGTGAGTCAATACACGTGAAGCTCAGAAGGGTGCCTGGCAGAGAGTATATGCTCAGCAAGTGGTAGCAATGATGATGATTTTCCTGGGCTTTCCCCTTAGATTGCCAAATAAAAATATGACAACAGCCAATACAATAATAACCACCTGGTGTGAATGAATCAAAAGTATATATTTTTTTCAGATTGGCAGGAAATGTATTTTGTGGTATGCTGTAGAATCTTAGTAATTAGTTTATGTGTGCCGTGCGATGGAAAAGGTTGAAATCACTGGTCTGTGTCCTTACTTCTGAGCCCCCCAGCCCCCGACGTGTGAGGCAGAGTAATCCTCCATCTGGAACGCATTCTGCATGTTGTAGGGTGGTGAGCTGCGCCCCTGCCATCTCCCGGCCAGCTGCACCTCTCTGGTGTGACAGCCCAAACTGTCCCCCGGTGGTGTGTGGCCAAGGACCACTGGCAAATGGCACACGGCACAGGATTCGGGGTTGGCCGGACCTTGGGGGTCACGCCTGGCTCTGCTCCCGATAACTGTGGGGCTGGGCGGGAACTCCTTGAGCCTCAGTTTGCTCGGCTACAAAGTGGTCACAATAGGCCTGTCTCACAGATGACATTTTAAAATAATAACTGGCGCCTGGAAATTTGAAGTTAAACTTCGGATGACAGCAAGCATCGATCTCAGACCAAACTCTTCCTCCCAGTTTCCTCGTGTCAGGAAGTGACACCGGTCCCTCCTCGCAGTTCAGTCAGGGCCCAGACTCGGGAGCCGTCTTTGGTTTCCACTCCCCACACCTGTCCATCAGCAAATACTTCTGATGCCTCCCAAACACCCCCAACCTGGCCCTTCTCCCTGCCTCCACTTCTCTCACCCCAGGTCTCTCCCCTGTGGATACCGTGGCAGCCTCCTCACTGGCCTCCCCATTCTACTCACCCATCTAGGCCGCACAGCAGCCAGAGGGGCCTTCTGACAACAAACTTGAATCAGTCACAAACTCCGTTACTTGCCGCGCCCGCCCTGCCTGCCCCTCCCCTACCCGGCGGGCACCGTCCTCACCGAAGTTCTCGCATTTCTCAGGCACAGGTGTGACCACCCCAAGCTCACAGGCTGGACACTGACAGTTGCCCCGCCTGGCACGTGGGGCCTCGTGCTCACCTGGCTGGCGCCTCCACGCCAGTCACGGCGCTGCCCTTGGGGTGGGGGGCTTGCCTGACTCCCCACCCACAGCAGCCTCCCCACCCCAGTTTCGCTCGGTCCCTTTCTCCCACTTTGGTTCCTTCACAAACTTTATCATGATCAGAAACTATGCTCTTTATTTATTCATGATGTTGCCTGTTAACAGTCTTCCCCAACCAGAATGGTCAGCTTCTTGGGAGAGGGGCCCTGTTCTGGCCGCTGCTGTGTCTGCAGGGCTGAACACCGCAGGCGTCCAATACACGCTCAATGAACACGTGAATCCAGCTGTAAAGGGTTGTCCACCTTCGAAATGCAGCTCAGATGCCACCTGCCCTCCTCCTTTCCTGAGCTCTCCTCTCCTCCGAGCCTCGAAGGCATCTCAGCCCCTTGAGTCATTCAGCCCCATGACTTCATTCGTTCAGGAGTGTGGCCCGTTTTCCAAGGCCTGCAGTGAGCTCCCAGTGGCCCAGGACCAGGGCTCGCTTAGTTCTGCGTCCCCCACAGAGCGAGGTCCGAAGAAGGTTCTGAATGACTATGCGTGGGGACAGTGGGTGCCTGGGGAGGGATGACACGGGCCCTGTGATTGGCTGGTTGTCTCAGGCTCGGCAGACAAATTGCATCTCCCCAGCTGCAGCAGACTAAAGATGGCTGCAGATTCTTTGACACCTGGCCCCAAAGAGAGGCCAGGTCTAAGTCCCCTTCCCTGGAACCGGGCGCCCCTGTGACGGCTTTGACCAACAGCATCCGGCAGAAGTGGTGCCCTTCCAGGTCCTGGCCCTTCCAGGTCCTGGCTCACACCTGGAGAGACTGCAGCTTCTGCTTGCTGCCACGGGGACCTCTGAGCTGCCACGTGGGCGGGTCTCACTGCCTTGGCTGGTGAGATCGCACGCAGAGGCCCCGAGACCCCACGGGGAGAGAGAGGGCCCAGCCGGGCCCAGCCTCCCGGCAGTCTTCACCGAGCCACCGGGGATGTGGGTGGAGCCGAAGGGCCCCTCAGATGAGCCCCACTGTTACCTGAATCGAGCGACCTCAGTAACCCCATGTAGAGCCGAATGGTTGCCCTGCCCACCCCTGCCTGAACACCTGACCCATGAACTCGTGCGATGTAATAAAACGCTGGTTTCAAACCGCCGACTTTGTGGAAGGTCACTGGGACACACGTCAGTTCAGTGTGTTGGAGGTGGCTGCCGGGGGCTCTGCCTCCAGCAGGAGTCCGAAGCTGTGGCCGGGCCCAGCGTGGAAGGGTCCCGTGATCTCTCAGTGGAGTCTGCCACGGGTGCAGGAGGGAAGGTTGGGAGTCACTGGTGCTGTGCTTTTCATGTTCCTGGTGAATTACCTGTTGAACACAGTAAGACTTGCTTTCATTTCAGCTGACCATCCCCACTTTATAAATGAGAGGGCTGAGGAGCAGCGAGGTTGTATAGCTTGCCCAAGGTTACTCAGTTAGCAGGGGACAGAGTAGGTTCTGTGGCTCCAAAGCGCACACTTTCCCCACTGCTCAGGCAAGAATGTTTTCAGCACAGGCTTTCCAACCTCCCGTCTGTCCCGATGGGTGGCTCACCCCTCATCCTGCCTTCTGTCTGCCAGCCCTTGGTCCTCACGGCCAGGCCTGCCTTTGCTCTGGGGCTGGGGACGGCTGGCACTAAGCCAGCGTCACCAGGGCCCCAGAACTGCTGGGTTTCCCCTTCTGTCATGGGAGGCTGGAGCTTAGGTATCTCCCAAGGGTGGAACCTCGTAAGTTTGTAAAGAGCTTAATGAAAGTACGCGTTTCACGGCTTCAAGAGGCAGACAAAGTCAAGTGCTCCGTGCGAGGTTATAGAGAGCAGTTACACAAAGCTTTCTCGGGGGAGTTGGAAGCCCTGGGTGGGGGGAGGGAGGAGGGGGCGGGGGAGGGAGAGAGGAGGAAGGGGGAGGCTAGAGCTCCGGCCCAGCTCCACCCGTCCCAGAGGTGTGATCTTGAACGCGTGACCTCATCGTTCTGACTCAGTTTTTTCATCTGTCAAGTGGGGATTATTAGCCTTACCTTTCTCGCTTATTTTGAACTTAAAAGGATTTAATGTAACTGAATTTCTAGAACAATGCTTGGCACACACTGGTGCTTATTAAATATTTTTTGGCGAATGAATGAATGAATGGGTAGTTGGATGGCGCTTCACCACGGTGAGGCGTGTCCTCAGGTCTGCGTCCCATGGGTGCGGGCTGGCTCTTGGCACCCGCTGTGCCTGGCACAAGAGCAATCTCCTAAAAATACATATCTGCCAAAATAATTCTTCTGGGTCCAACCTGCAGAAGTGGCTCCTGGTCACAATGAAAGAACCGCACGATGCATCCTAAGTGACAGAATTTATTCGGGCCGTGGCCATGCCTGTGCCCTCCAGGCCCCGTATCAGGTGGCCTCATCTGTGACCCAGGAAGTCAACAGAAAAGACCTCTGAACACACGAAACCAACAGAATAAAGTTCACGCACCGATACCTGTGGCTTTTCTCCTAGAAGCACCCTCAGGTCCTCATTCCTAACCTAGTCACTCTTGGCTTGCAAGCAGATCTGACAAGGAGTACCGGGTGGTTCTGAAGCCCACCTCAGACTAGATGAAGCAAACTGGGGGTAAAGAGGAAGGACTGTGCCAGGCCATCCCCAAACCAGTCTTGGGCGTAGAGGGAGCTGGTTCTCCCTGGAAAGGGGTCCCCTGCCTGGAGCTACTCTCCTGGGCAGGTCCGGGACCAGGTAGGCAGGACTCGAGAAGGTAGGCCTTCTGCAAGGGAACTGGGTCTCTGCACGCCTCTGGGCTTCGCCCTCTGTGACCTGGGCCTGGAGGAGTCTGGTGTTCTAGGTGGAGAGGAGTCTCCTGTACATGGAGTTAGATGGGGACGTTTGCTGAGGGTGGTGAACCCGAAGCCAAGGGGATGGCATGTGCCACAGAGAACACAGCTGTGTGAGGCTGTCTATGCTTATTTCCCCCCTTCCCCCTCCCAGCTCAGTAGCATCTTGTTCAAAGGGTCTCGGCTGTGTTGTGGGGGATGAAGGAGAGAACTCTAAGGCTGAGCTTGAAGCAGACCATCAAAGGGAGAGTGTGCTTCCCTCCCCAAGACAGCCGGGAGCAGGGAGAGGGCAATTCTGCAGTGGAAGGACTTGGGGCCGCTCTGCCCTGCTGCCAGCCTTGGAGGCTGCGGGTTTTGGTTATCCAATTCCTAATGAGACCCCACCCTCCCCGAGGTCAGGAGCTGATTCAGGGCCCGAGTTGGGTGGATCTGGGGAGCATCTGAAACCATTTCACCACATGCACAAGGATGGCTCCATACACATGTCACAGCCCTCAGGGGACACTAAACTGCTTACTGGACCCTAGATCTTCAGGGCAGCTGCTCTTAAATAGTCAGGGGTTTTATCCCAAAGCATTAAATGATAAAATTTTTAAAAGAGTGGTAAGCTGCACCTTGATGTGAATTAATTCATTCAATATGTATTTGTTGAGCACAACTGTGTGATCGGTGTGGCACCCCTGCCCTTGCGTAGATGATGCTTTGGTGAGAGAGGCCAACAGCAGCGAGCAAGGAAGTAAAACGGGGGACGCACTACATGGCGTGAGTGTGACGGGGAAACATCAGGCAGAGGACAGTGCTGCGTCACTACTTTTTGATGAGGTTTGTGTCTCTGCCTGTTAATACAAAGGATAGATGTTTCTTTTAGAATACACAAAAAAAACTAAATAGATTTTAGTTTTAAAAATGTATATATTTGATGCTAAGTTTTGCATTTTCCTCCTATATTTTAAGCCAATTCTTAAACACATCACAAAAGTCGATTTGTATTTTGAAAGATTTCCCATGTAGGCAAAAACCACCTGCCGTCTTTTATGGAATGAAGTGGGTACAAAGTAACCACATAAAAAATATAAAGTAGAATACATTTATAAAACAGCAAACCTGTTTCTCTCCGATCTGATTACTGAGGATGTTCCCAGGGCATCGGGAACACTGAACAGGGTGCAGAGGCCCGACAGCAGCCAAGGACACTGCTTTGAACCTGACTGCCAGGTTCTACTGCCCATTTCCACTGCCGCCCTGGGCAGGTTTCCTCACCTGAGGCTCGGTTTTCTCGTGTATAATTATGGCAATATTAGTGCAGGAAACGGAAGCCACTCAAGGTATTTAAACAAGAGGGATTTAACTTTGGGAACTAGGGGCTTATAGAATCTTTGGAAAGGCTGAAGGAGAAAGCTCTAGGCTGGGCTCCTGGGAATTGTGTCCAGCATTGACCCACCAGGAGAGCTATAACCTCTGTGGTCATGTTCAAGGGACATGTCCTCTACGGCCAATCCCAGGACAGGAAAGGAGATGTTGAAGCCACCATTGCAACTGCCTCTTGGCACCAATGTGTAAGGGGCCTGAAATCCACAGCAGAAAAACCTCATATTCCCCCAAACTTCGGTGGCCAGCAGAAATAACTAAAAGGAGAGGAAAACGGAGTCCTGCCTCTCTTCCACCTACAAATATTACAGAATCTAATTGGTAGAGTCTAATTCATAGCCAGAACCCTAGCTGCAAGGGAGTCTGAAAAATGTTGTTTTTAGCTTTCCAACCTTCTTACAAAAAGGTGAGAGAGTCTGAATCCTCTGAGAAGCAGACATCGAGCAGGAATTTAAAAGGAAGGGAAATGCCTGGGTAGTGAGCTGAGTAAGTCTGGGAGAGCTGTCAGATGGCAAAGCAAGCGGACTCTAAGTAAAGGAGTGACAGAGAGAAGGTTGGGCAGAACATCTGTGGAAGTTTCAGCAAAGCCATCTGAGAACCCTTCAACCAAAGTTTTTCGGCAAAGGAGTCCTTGTCTTTAAGGAAGGAGTGTGCATTAGTATCCCCGTCATAGGCAGTCACTGGTGGAGACATCCATGGGGACAGATTGGCTGTGGGGGGGCCTTGGGCAATCACACTGCCTGTAGCAGGAAGCTTCCTGGCTTGTTCTCACAGCTACCCCAGAGGGTGGGATGGAGGTTGGGCAAGTTACCCACAGAACCCACCCTGATAACACTACCTGTTTCTGAGGGGGGTTGAGGATTAATTGAGATAATGCAAGTAAAACACTGAAAACAGTATCTGCCATACCGTAAGTGCTCAGCAAATTGTTAAGAGCAGTTTGGAGACTGAAAAACAAGGAGGCCCATTCAGGGTCCTCTCCACCCTCTGTGGGAGACCATGTCGAGTGTCCTGGAAACAAATAATTACAGGATGGTGTGCTGCAGGCACGGAGGGTGTACACTGGCTGCGTGTCCTCATCGATAGGGAAGCCTATCACCACACAGATTCCGAGCCCCACCCTGGAAGTTCTGATTCAGTTGGTGGGAGGTGGGGCCCAGACATACACAGCTCTAACAGGAGGCCTGGGGCTCTGAGACCCAGCCAGGTGTGGGATTGTAGCTGTAGGTGTCAGAGGAAGGAATGCTTAGCTGGGTAGAGGGTGGGAAGGGAAGGAAGAAAGACTGTGAAAAAGAGACAGGGCCTAAACAGGGTCTTGAAGGATGAATAGGAGTTGACAGTGAAGAAGCAGAGGGCATCCTGTGTGGCAGGAACAGTGAGTGGGAAGGCAGGCTGGCTCTAACCCTGCGGGGGTCGCGGCTAATCTGAGAGACACAAACTTTTCTTAAGGAGCTCAGGGAAACCACAAAGATCTTGGTGTAGTCAGGGTCAAGGGTCCTTTCTTCTTTTATTGAATATTTCCTAGTGGCCAGGCTTAGTGCTAAGAATTTAACTTGCTTGTATCACTGAGTCCTCACAACTCTCGTCTGAGGTCGGTGTTATTATCACTCCCAGTCTGCAGAGGAGGCCACTGAGGCTCAGAAAGGCTGAGTGACTTCCCCCAACTCATGCAGCTATTTTAAGATGAAATTAAGGTTGGAGTCTGTTTGTGTCCTGAGCCCATGCTGGTGACATTGCTGGGAGAAGAGGCTGAAGGAGCCGGGAGGGATGCCTGGGTGCATGCAGAGTGTGGCATCTGGGGACACAGGCTTCGGTGTCGTGGGAAATGGGTTCGAACCTGCCACTGCTGGCTCTGTGGCTTTGGGCAACTTAATTAACCTTTCTATGCCTTGCTTCCTTGTTTGTAAAATGAGGTAATAATGCCCACCTGATGGTAGGTCATGAGATTAAATGAGTTATGGTATGCGAAGGATCCAGCACAGTGCTTGAAACACAGTGAGTACACAGTAATTGGAAACTATTATTTCTCATGCAAATGCGTGGGGACTTCAAGTCGCAGGGAGAGTAGAACCAAGAGGGTTTTAAGCTGGAAGATTGCAAAGCATTCTAAGAGGGCTATGAGGGGGCAAAGCTGTAAGTTAAAGGAATGCCATGCAAATGGTGAGCTTTCGAGCACTAACTATGGTCCGGAAGGCTTTTGGGACAGGCATGAAGCCGGGAGGCAGCGGGCCTTGTGGGTGTTCTGTGAGTCTCCCTGGCGCCCAGACACCTGCTGCTGGCTTGTGGGAGAGTAGCTTAAGTTATTTTGCAAAATCTTGGGAGGGGCTTCCTGGCCTGCCTGGGTAGACAGC
The DNA here is from genome assembly GCA_004024845.1 of Tonatia bakeri. Taxonomy (NCBI): domain Eukaryota; kingdom Metazoa; phylum Chordata; class Mammalia; order Chiroptera; family Phyllostomidae; genus Tonatia; species Tonatia bakeri. The sequence continues at coordinate 41,647 of PVIA01001796.1, forward strand.
CACCTCACCCACTGCTACAAGGCTGGGGCCACAACTTTATAAAGACTCAGTCCCTGGGGGTTGTGGGGGGGGAGAAGAGTGTATGGGGGGCATAAATGGTGATGGAAGAAGACTTGGGGTGGCAAACACAATACAATATACCGATGATGTATTATAGAATTATACACCTAAAACCTATATAATTTTAGTAACCAGTGTCACCCCAATAAATCCAATAAAAACAAAAGACCCAGTTCCCTAAACATTAAGACAAATACCAAAATGTGACGTGTACTTATTCCTTGGGTGGTGGGATAACTGGGGACTCCTTCTCACCCTCTGGTGGTTTTATATGTTTTCCACCCTGTGTATGTGCCAATTTCTGCTTTTTGAGAAAACAAAATAAATTATATTTAAAAGGGAAAAGAACTCAGTGCCCCCCCCCCCCCCCGGGAGGCCGACTTACACCTCCCATAGCAACCCAGTGAGAAGGGCTGTGCATTACTCCGGGAACAGGCTGGCCAAAACCACCCGGCCCCTCCTTCATCCTGACCTGCAAGCCCACCGGTGGCCTGTGTGTTGTTAGGGCAGTGATCCTCAAACCTCTTAATCTCAGGACCACTTTCCACCCTTAAAAATTATTCAGGGTTTTGGTGAGTTCTAGCTATTGCTAATGTTCATTTTAGCAATTTTAGCTTGGCAATGTCTGGAATATATTTTTTTACGATTTTACTTATTTTATATTTAGAGAGGGGAAGGGAGAGAGGGAAAGAAACACCAATGTGTGGTTGCCTCTGGAGCACCCCCTACTGGGGGCCTGGCTTGCAACCCAGGCATGTGCCCTGACTGGGAACTGAACCGGTGACCCTTTGGTTCACAGGCAGGCATTCAATCCACGGAGCCACACCAGCCAGGGTATCTGGGACATTTTTGTTTGTCACAACTGGGGCTTGGGAGGTGCTACTGGCGTCTACTGGGTAGAGGCGAGCACAGCAGCCCGCAGCCCACACTGCCCAGGACAGTCTCACAGCAGAGAATTCCTGGCTCAGAATGCCAACAATGCCAAGGCCGAAAAGCCTGGGTTTAATCTGAGAATAATAAAATCATCACATGCCGACATATATTTTATAAAAAAAATAGCGATATTTTCCAAGTAAGAAACGAGAGAGGGACATTGTTTTCGACGTTTGCAGACTCTTCAACGTTTCGTCTCACAGGGGAGAGTGAGGCTCTTATATCCACCACGTCATTCAGTCTTTGCAAAATCACCTGCCACGTAGCTTCTGGAAAACTCCAGAGAATGAGTTTTGTCAGGGAATGAGAAGGAAAATGACAAATGACATCTCGATACGACTTTGGAAATAGTTTTGACCTCATGGAGCCCCTTAAAGGGTCTCTGGGACCCCAAGGACCCCAGAGGCCCACTTTCAGGAACTGCTGCGGTGGGAAGACACTATTTCCGGGAACAACCATTGCGTTCTGGGTGTGGACGCATGGGCCCCACCGTCGGGGGGGGGGGGGGGGGGGGGCAGGGGAGCTCAGTGGGGGCCGAAACTGGGGAAAAGCCGACAGAGCCGGTGCCCTGTGGTGCCCTGTGCCCACCCCCCTTCTCTGCTCCTCGTTGTGGATGTCTGTCAGCTGCCAGGCCTTCTTGTAATTTCTAACGACAGATCTCACATTTCATCCCCGCGAGAAAACAACAGGCCAGACGACTGGGAATAAAGGGAAAGAGGAGAAAGGGTGGGGGAGGTGGGCTTCCCCGGCAGTTCTGGGAGGAGGACGGGGTGCTCCCAGCTGCTGCGGGGTCCCCGCGGGGTGTGGGTGTATGTGGAGGGCCCACGCCTCAGCCTTACCCGTGGGCCCTGCCCTGGGAGCAGCAGCCACGGAGGAGGCCCGCCTTGGCTCTGAGTCACCCACCTGAGTTTCACAGGACGTGATAGGCTAATTTTTGGCAGGGGGAGAGGGAGCCTCAGCCTTGGAGGCCCGGGAGGCTGGGGCAGGTATCTCCCCTTTTCTCAGAAGGAGCCAAGAATCCAGGTCAGGAAGTATGCCACTCAGGAGGCCTGGCTCCCTGGGTCCCCCTCGGGGCCACACCCTTCACGGTCCCCACGCCCCTGACGGGGTGGAGGGTTCCAGCTGCCCCTGCATGGGGGCCAAAGAAACAGGAGCATGGAGGGCATGTGTGGAGTGCTTGCCATGTGCAGCGGGCTCTGAAGGAATTCGTTCCAGTTCCTGCTGCAGGCAACCCTCACAGCAACGTGCACTGTGGGAACTGTTATCATTCCCCTTTATCCATGACGGCAACGAGGCCTGAGGAGGAAATAACTTGTCCGCAGTCCAAGCCCTGGAGCCTGGAGCTGGGACCAGATCTAGGTTTGTCTGGGCTCGTAACCTCTCCCCTACCAGTTGTGCTGAGAGTCAGGCACTTACTAATGTACCAGACTACTGAGGGGCCACTCTGAACCCTGTGCTAGATGCCCAAGATACAGATGAATAAAACACGCTCCCTGCCCTCCTCCCAGCTCTCGGTCTACTTGGCAGGGGGGTGCAAGGGGAGTGTAGGTTGAGCAAGTGAACAGGCGATGACAATTGGTTGTGCAGGTGCTGTGACGGGGTGAGCAGGAAGTGGCAGAAGCCAGAGGAGGCCCCTGACTCAGACTGTGGAGAGGGTAGGCAAGGAAGGCTTCCTGGGGGAGGTGGTGCATAAGCTAGAGACTTGTCAGGGTACCCCAAGCAAGGAGGAGGTTGAGCATCCCAGCTGGAGGAATAATAACATCTTAGGGACACATATCCAGTGACGCTCCTCCCTCTTTCCACTACTTGTAGACCAAGAGGAGTTCCAGGATTTCTCTTGCCAGCCCCATCCCCCATTCACATTCTGTCTGGAGTAAGAACCAGATGGGATGTGAGCTGGGAGAATAATAGCGGCCCCTCCCCCTACATGGAAGCTGGGGCCAGTGGTGGCAAAGAGGGTCTCAGGATGGCCTTCAGCCCCAAGGGGACAGGAGATCAAGGGCTTTTGGAAATGGGTATTTGCCCATTGAGTACTTTTTCTATGCCGGGCACCAACCTGAGCAGCACTGGGCATAAAGTGTCTCATTGGCATTTTACAGTCCTGTGAGGTTCAGGATGAATTTGTCTCATGTAAGAATCCTTTTGCTGAAGACCTTACATGATTCCAAAGTCACACGGTACAAGACCCATCCTGACAAAGGCCTCTCGTGTCTCTGGTTATCAGCCAAAGAGGTACAATCGTGTGGCTATGGCATGAAGATGTCGCAATTCGCTTGCTCAGCCTGCTGTGAATTAGGTGGGTTTTGATAAGTTTCTCATTCCCAGAAGGGAAATGTGTACTCTTTCATATTTTGTGTGATGCTTTATTAATATGTCTATTGTTGCATATCTGCCTCCTGGGTGCTGTCACTATACCATTTTGCAGATGAGGAAACTGAGGCTTGGAGGGGTTAAGGAACCAGCCTGGGGTAAACAGTGGATCTGGAACCGGAGCTCAGGCAGCCTGATGATGTCAGAGTCCAGCCTTTCCACCTTCACCTGCTTCTCTTATGCTAGAAAATTCCAGAGCCTGGGAAGCTCCTTTCCTTCTGTCTGTCTAAGCCTGACTCTTGAACGGCTCTTTCAACCCTTTCTCTCCCCCAAGGGAGCACAGCCGTGGGAGAGGGAGTGAAGTGTCCAGAGTGTGTGTTTAAGGTTTTCCCAAGTGACTCAGAGGCTGGGCCCTGAAAGATAGTCAGCCCCAGCAGGCCTGGGCAAGCCCCTGTCTCGGTTCCCCCCCTTTCCCCAAACGAGGTGATGACTGTGAGGCCACCTGCGGGGAGAGAGGCTGTGAGGGGGCTACCAGTGTGGGGGAGAAGAAAGACATCTTAAAACTGATCAACAGGAGGGAAGTGGTTTCTAGGTGCTTCCAAGTAACATCTCTCTATCCAAAAGTAACAAAGAAAATTTAGGAACTCCTGATAAGCCCAAAGAAGACAGTGCAAATCCCACAGTCCCATCCCTCCTGCATAAACTGTTAGCTTTTGGGGTGTGGTTCCTTCCAGTCTACTTATCTATCTACATATTTATATTTATAATAATAAGCATATCCATACATTTTATTACTGCTAAAATAATGCATCTTCACTGTAGAACATTTGGAGTAGAAATGGACAAAAGAAGAAAGCAAAATAATGATAATCCTGGGTCATGTTTTCTAGGTTTTTTGCATTTCCCTTGTGAGTTGTGTCATAACAAGCATATGAGTATGACTCACTGCGCTGCCGCCTGTTGGGTTTTCGGCATGCTGGTGGGCTTACTGAAATCACATCACCACACGGAATTCAGAAACAACGCACAGCTATGAGTCTTCCCTTGTTTAGGCCACAGACCCTCCGAGGACCGGGCAAGAGCTATGGACACAAAATCAGCGTGGAAACGGCGTCCTGACATGCCAGGGGCCCGGTTCTCAAGTCCCCTGGTTGTTGGTGACCCGTCACATGAAGGAAACCCACACCTAGCACCGCGGCTGCATGTACCGGCCTCTCTTTCACCCGAATATTTGTGCGTGTGGTGGCAGGTGGGGGGAGGGCTTTTCAGTTTAGCTGGCAATTTAGGAGGGGTTTCTACTGGTTTAGTATTTCATTTCTGCAAAAAAAAACCCCCACCCACAATTAATCTCTTGTTTTTAATATTAATTTTTAAAAATTTTGATGTAATTTCAAGCTTACAGAAAAGTACAAGGAATAGCACAGGTAATTCCTATGCACACTGTTCTGTTAATTACGAAAATGCTACGTGCCGGCTGCAGCACGTCGAGCAATGCTGAAGCGTGTGAAGAGAAAGTTAACAGGCTCCCACTTCCCTGTCCAAACCATGGACGTCCACCTCCCCTAAGACCCTGCGAACATATGTATGTATGTGTGTTATTTACATGAACATGGTTCTTCTGCCTTCAAAAAAGAGGCCCTTACTTTATGCATACAGAATAGTCTCAGTGTCTGAGATGTATGTTTTCTGTTCACCAAAGGCATAAATACTGTTATCCAGGGCTGGCTTAATGACTTCCAACCACCACAAGGAAGATGTGCAGAGAAGCACAAGGGAAAAGGAAAAATAGAAGCGGAGGGTCCAGGTGATTACTGGGCCACCTCCATGGTGGGCAGGTGGGGACGGCGTGGCTGCTCAGAGCTCAGCTCTCTGCAGTTCGCTTCTTTCCTTAACATTCCTTCTGACATCAGCCTGGGCTAATGCGTCAACCTCATTCTCGTTAATAACCTTCTTTTTCACTGTGTGGTTGGTGGTACTGTCTCCAGCCCTTCCCTTATGGGGAGACATTAAGGTTGTTTCTGATATGTTGCAGTGGTGGTTTCAGACAAGGCTGCAAAACCATCTCAATGTGTCTTCCACTGAGATGTGCCCAGACCACTTAATACCTTTGTGTAAACCAGCAAAAGATGTCCCTCTAGGTAGACATGGACCTGGAGGCACGTGCCTTGGCACGTGGAGTGCAGGCTGGATTCTGGCCCCGCATGCCCCTCCGCCCAGCGCCCTTGTGCAGTGAGCAGCCCGCACATCTGCCCGTGTGGTGGCCCCGCCCTACATGCTATCTTCTCCCCTGTAGGAAGGACCGACCCCTAAAAGTTGGACTGCTGGAATAAAGGGTATGTGTGGATTTTTAATTGGAAAAGATTCTGTTAAGAGTCGTGTGTGTTTGTAAAATTGCTATCCCATGTTTGCTCTCTTGTAAGGTGGTTTTTCAGTATAACATTATTTCAGTCCTAGAATATTTTGACTGTCTTTCCTGTTGTTACCAATTCTATTTCAGTACCTTTTTAGTCTCTTAAAAACAGCTTCTGAGGTATAGTTGACATACAATAAGCTGTACTTATTTAAAACGCACAATTTCATAACTTTTGACATGTAAATACAGCGACACCATCACCCAAAAATGGACATATCCGTCACCTCCAAAAGCCCCTTTGAGGTCCCTCCTTCCTACTCCTTCCTGCTCCCCCGCCCCAAATCCCCACGCAACCGCTGGTCTGCTGTCACTGTAGGTTAAATTAGTTTATATTTCCTAAAATTCTAATAAATAACACCACAGTGTGCAGTCTCTCTTGTCTGCCTTTCACTCAACATTACTTTGAGGCTCACCCACGCTGTTTCGTGTATCAGAGGCACCTCCGTCCGCATCATTGTGCAGTGCTGCAGTGCGCATGCGTCCCACGGTGTTTCCTCACCTACTTGTTAAGGACGTCCAAGCGATCCCCAGTCTGGGGCTCCGACACATAGAGCTGCTGCGAACACTTCTGCACGAGACTTTGTGTGGATGTAGGTTTTCATTTCTCTTGAGTAAAAACCTAGGAGTAGGATGGCCAGAGGACATAGCTGGTATACATTCAGCTTTTTGAGAAAATGCTAAACTGTTTTCCAGAGTGGTTGCACTATTTTACATGCCCAGTAACAGTGGGTGAGAGTTCCGGTTGTCCCACATCTTCACCAACACTTGATATAGTCTTTCTAATTTGCACAATTTTATGCTGAACGTCCTTACTCATGCTTACTTCTCATCTGTGTGTTTTATAGTATTTGGTGCAGTGTTCGTTCAAATCCTTTGCCCATTTGTAAACTTGGATGGTTGTTTTCTCATTGAATTTTAAGAGTTCTTTATATATTCTGGATAAAAGTCCCTTATCAGACACAAGATTTGCAAATATTCTATTGCTTGCATTTTACATTTTTACAATTCATTATTTGTATTTTTGTTTTTCATTCTTTTATTTTTTAATTTTTATTTGTTTTCATTCTTTGCACATTATTTAATTTTGTTGCTTATCTTTTCTCCTAATGGTGACTTTTGAAGAGCAGTTTTTAATATTAATGAAATTCAATTGATCAATTTTTCCTTTGTGGATTGTGTTTTTGGTATCTAAGAAATCTTTCACTAAACCAAGGCCACAAAGGTTTTTTTCCTATGCTTTTTTCAAGAGTTTTATAGCTTTAAGCTTTAAAGTCTACGATCCAGTTCGAGTTAATTTAACTATGACGGTGTGAGGTGTGGATGTATGTTGTAGAGATTCCCTCCAAGGCTGATGTCCAGCTACCTGTCTGACATCGCTCAGTGCAGAGCTGGGGAGAGATGTGCACGCAGCTCCGACAGCTGGGACAGGCTGGCTTGAGCACGCCGCTGGAGGGGCCAATCATCTGTCTCACTGAGGAGCAGACTGTCAGTCACATTCACTGCAGGGCTGTCCACTGAACAGCACTATGGGTCTGGGGAGGCACTGGGGCGGGGCTTCCCCTTCCTCAGCCCCTGCCTGTCTCCTGACTCCCAGCCCAGGAGACCTACAGTAGGACTGGGGAGTTCACTATCTGTTGGCCACCCTCAACACCGACTCCCCACTCAATAGCCTTTCTTTAACTGTCAGAGTAGATAGATAGACAAAGACAGGCACATATGGACATATAAGGTCTGTCTGGAAAAAGTTCAGTCATCGTTAATATAATGAGAACAGTTTGTGTGACACTGATGTGGCCTGGCAGCCAAGAAGAGGGGACTGGAATGCACATGTGTGAACAATGACAACTTCACTGTACTAGTCAGTGGGGGTGTTAGGCACTGTTGAGTGAACAAGTGTACTGTGTGGCCACCCCATTCAAAATGACTGAGCAAGTAGAGCAACAAATCTGCATCAAATTTTGCGTTCAGCTTGAACATTCCCCCATGGAAACTATTCAGATGATTTGGAAGGCTATAGGTATGGGCAACTAGTACCTGGCAGCTTCATCACAACAATGCACCGCTCATGCATCACGTCTCATGCAGAGTTTTTTGGGGAAACATCAAATCACCCAGGTGACTCAGTCCCACTACAGCCTGCATTTGGCACCTTGCGACTTCTGACTTTCCTCAAAAGTAAAATCACCTTTGAAAGGGAAGAGATTTCAGACCATCAGTGAAATTCAAGAAAACATTACAGGGCAGCTGGTGGTGACTGGGAGAACTGTGTGACATCCCAAGGTGCCTACTTTAAAGGGGACTGAGGCGTCACTGTCCTATGTACAATGTTTCTTGTGTCTTCTTCAATAAATGTCTCTATTTTTCATAGTGCTTGGCTGGATTATTTCTGGACAGTCACATGCTAGGTACTGTTCTGAGCTTTATGTATGTGAATTCAATGAATCCTGATAACTCCCCCCCAAAGAAGGTACTATATTCACCCCCACTTTATAGATGAGGGCAACTGGGGCACAAAGTGATTAAATAACCCGCCCAGAGTTATACAGTTAGTAAGTGGTAGAGGCAGAATCTGAGCTCAGACAGCGTGGGTCCAGAGCTCACACCCAGAGTGACCATCCCGCGCTCTGCTTGTGGACAAGGCCTCCTTGTGAACTCTACAGAAACAACCAAAAGGCCTTAGGAAGCTGATTACAACTAGGGTCCCTCCAGTGTGCAAACACAAAGCACTTTTTTGCTGTTCCCACACACGTTTATTTAGTACATATTATGTGACCACCTTGTGCTGGGATAGAATGGAGAGGAAAACAGATGAGGTTCCTGCCTTGCTGGAGCCAACAGTCCAGTGGTGGCACCAGACATCAATGAAGGAATCAACATAAAATTGTGAAAGAAGGTTTTGATCTAATAGACTGGTCAGAGAAGTCATCTTTGAAAAGTAAGGACAAGCAAGAATTATCGGCAAAGAGACAGCAAGGGGGCACCCCTGAGAAAGCATTCCAGGAAGAGGAGATAGGAAGTGCAAAGATCCCATAATGGGAAGAAGCAAGGCTTGCTTAAATGAGGGGAGAGAGCCCTGAGAAGCGTCCTGAAGTGGGCCAGAGGAAGTCTTCAGAGCAATGGAAGTCCTCCAAAGGAGTTTAAGTATGTGGAGTGGTGTTTGTAGGATACCCAACCCCATTTCCACGACCTCAAAAACACACTGAATCATGATAACTGCCTTATGAGTGAGTCTTGCTCCCCCTACTCTGTAAACGACAGGACTGGGGGAGTAAATGCTGGGGGTACTGATGACCTGGGAACTGCAGAAAGTCTCCAGGTGCAGCTCTATTCTTGACGGTGTTTCTTCACCGACTCACAGCCCTGTTTGAAATCTGATGAAAGCTAGCGGTAACCCTCGCCACCAGAGGACCGTACCCACACACTTCTGAAAATTCTGCATACTGTTTCAGACATCTTTGAACCTTTGACTTTCTCCAGACTCCAAGTTAAGAAACCCTGACTACTTGATTTTAAAAGAGAATTCAAACTCCAGGGCATCAGGAAAGCAATGACGAACCCCCAGAGATCAATGATCAAGTCGGGGAATTTCAGGCGACAACCTAGATCCAGTCAGAGGATAAAATATTACTGGGGTGGTTTCCTGTCGGGAAGTAAGCTCCCAAATGTCTAGGCCCAAATGAATGAGCTGTGTCATCTACCCATCCACTTCTCAAATATTCACAGGGCACCTACTGTGCACCAGGTCTTGGGCTCAATTCTGGGAACCCAGAGAGGAATCAGATGGATCTGGTCCTTGAGAAGTCCACAGGACAAGGGTGGAGACTGATCAACCCAGCCACAGTTAATTACTCTGAGGTTAGCATTGAAATAAAGGCAATCCAGAATATAGAGCAAGCCCCAACAATTCTTTCCCTGATGGAGCTTTAAAATATATCTCTTATGCATAAGAATATCGCAACAAACAACAACCGAAAGGGGAATGACAATCAGTAATGAAACTGTGGAGGGGCTGAAGTCACCCTACAGGCCTCCCCTACTCCAAAGAGCATGGAGGTGGAGAGGGTGGAAAATTAGAGGAGGATGGGGCTGAGAAAATCAAGAGTTAAAGGGCTGAAGATCTCTCTGCACGTCTCTAAGCTGCTGGCTGCCTCCTAAAGATAAGCCATAGAAGGCAGGGGTCAGCCTCTGTCTCCCTCACCCATCGAAGGAGTCCGTCTCATCCAGTGAGAGATCAGCCCCAGATCAAGAACTGCAGGAAGGCCAGGGTGCACCGTAAGCAACAACATTATAAACCCAACAGATGTAGGAGGGAGGAGGAGGGCTGGCCTCAGGCATTCTCCTGTGTCTTTCCTGCCTTACCTGGGGCCATCAGCCAGGGGCAGTGAGCTTGAGTAAAGGCCTGTGCACAGACTGTGTGCTTCATCCTCGTACCACCAGGAAGAGTTCACAGTTTTGGTCCTGTCCTTGAGGTCTCTATAGTTTGTGCTATGTTGATTTGAAAGCGTGTGATTATTCGTTTGACGATAATAACCATTCTTCCTACAGGCCAGGCACTGAGCTGCTTTCATGATCTCATTTAAAACTCATAACCCCAGGAGGTAGATGGGTAAGGTTTCAGAGCTAGGAAATTGAAGAACTGGAATTTGAAACCAAGTGGACTGATTCCGAGGCTTGTGCTCCTAACCATTACACTCCCTTGCTTCCGCTGAGAGAGATCTTGTGAGCACCAGGAGTTTGTCCCCAAAGCTCAGTGGTGCCAGAGTGGCATTATCCTAAGGAGCCATCTGCTCCCGCGTTCCAATGGTACTCCACAAAGCCTTCCCAGAGAACTATAGTGCCCTGTCTTCATTTCTTTTGAGGCACAGATCCTTTCTACATTGTATTATTATTTCTGCAAATACCTCTCTTTCCAAAAAAAAAAAAAGAAGCAGATGCTCTTTGTAGACATGGGCCTCATGTATATCTTGACATTCCTCTTATACATCAGTCGCAGTAACTATTGATACAGTTTCGTCTACGCTTCTACTTCACGAACAAAGCAAGTAATTTTCCCATCTTGGTCCTGGGGCGGGTCATGCAGCTAGGCACACAAATTGTGTTTCAGGGTCACGGACGGCACCACTCTAGGCAGAGCCTCATAAATGTGGGGAAGAAGGAGGGACTCAAGTTCATCTGCAGGTCAAACAATACTGAGAAGGAAGAACATTAACCCAGACAAGAGAGCCAGATCAAGTGAACTCCGGGAGTCCAGAACCTCCTGGGTAATGACTCCTTCTTCCACGGTTTGTCCAGGGCAAAACCTGGCCCCTGGGTGAGCAGGAATGGGTCCAAGCAGCAAGAAGAGGCGTGGTGGCTCAGGCTCTGCCCAATAGGAGAGCTCAGGGCTGGACCGTGGCAAGTGGACCAATCAGAGCTTCTTGCTAGGAGTTCGACCACGCCGGTGCACCCTGGGAGTAGAAGTTCACAGGCACAGCTGCCCAACGTGGCTCTTCTGGACCTACTGTTTGCCTTTGGTGGAGGGTGAAGGGGTGCTAAGCCTCTTCACCCTCCCATGCGAGGTCACTGCAAAGTTGTTGCGAGGCCGGTGGCAGACTCGTTGATGGCTTTGTTTTTAGAGGTTTGTTATTCCTCCCCCCGCCCCATGGTCTTTTCCGGTGGGTTCATGCGAGTCCCTCCTGCCCCAGGAAGCTCGCTGTCACGGCCTTCTCTAAGAATCGGTGCTCTGAGAAGTCAAGTAACGTGCACCGGATCACGCAGCTAGGGTGCGACAGTCCCCGTTCAGTCCGGAGTCTGTGTGCCCCTGTGGGCTGCTCTGAACCACCGGGCTGAATTGTTGCCCCTCAACAGCCCTGAAACCCATCCTGTCTTGCACACCCGCACAACAGTTGGTGTCAGCCATCATTACTGACTCCCCTTATCTCTGTTTCCAGGCTCAGAGGGATAAAGGGACTTGCTAGAAATTAAACAGAGTGTATCAGAGCCCAGCTTTGAACCCAGGCCTTTGATTCCAAGGCCTTAATTTTTAGAGTTCAAAGGAAAACTTCGTGTTGCTGAGGATTTCGTGCCCGGAAGCATAGGAGGCCGTGAAATCTGCGTGCTGCGGCTTTAGCATGCTTGCTGGCTTGGTGAGGGTGCTTTCTCTCGTCTCCTTGCTTCGCAGCCTCCTGTCGTGATTAGGTCACTTAGGGGACACCACTACGCTTGTACGTCAAATCCTCAAAGTGAGTGATTGAGGCTGGGGACAGTGAATGATTGGCCAGCTGACTGCTTCACGGGCAGACCTGTGGTGTTTCCATCCTTCAAGGCTGGCAGGGTGGCGCAGCACCTGGGAGCGAGCCCAGGCTCAGAAGTCAGACCAGCACAGGCCACTAGAGAAAGATCAGTAGGGGAGACTACATTAAACTAAAAATTGTGTGCTTGGCAAAGGAAACAACAAAATGAAAAGGCAACCTATGGATTGGGAGAAATATTTGCAAACCATATCTCTGATAAGGAGCTGATACAAAAAAATGTATCAGGAACTCATACAGCCCAAAATAGCAAAGAAACAATTCAATTTTAAAAATGGGCAAAGGACCCTGGTGGATAGCTAAGTTGGGAGTGTCAGTCCCATATGCCAAGGTTGTGGGTTTGCACATACAAGAAACAGCTAATGACTGTGTAAATAAGTGAAACAACAAATCTCTGTCTCACACGCACGCATGCACGCACGCACACACGCACACACATTCTCTTTCTTTAATAAGCCAGACCTGGGTTCAAATTCTGCTTCTGTATCTGTTTTGCTGTCTGATTTTGGACAAGAATTAGATGAAATGACTATGTTAGGAGCAGTCAGGGTTACAGTGTAGCTCTGTGCTTTTCTGCTTCTATTACTAAATGTGCAATCCTCGGAAGCAAGGCTTTTTGCTATTCATCCTATCTGTCCCCAGCCCCACCCCAACAGCACTGGCCACACACAGGTACATTCACTGAGCACTAACCACGTGCCAGGCACCGTGCTGAAGCCTCTGAGTGCACCACCTCTCCACTTTCCATGGAAGTCCTGTGAGTGGGTCCCTCAGCTCCGTTTACAGGTGTGGCAGTGGAGAGTCAGAGTAGTGAGGTGTCTGGATTTAAGTCACCCAACGAGGAAGCAGCAGCGTCGGGTTCCAACCCAGTCTGATGGATTCTGGAGCTCATGCGGCGACCACCGTGCACCCAGCCTCACTGAGAAGTCGCTCAGTAACCGTGAGGAGTGGGGGACGGCTTGTCCAGTTGAGTCAGGCAGCAGCCAGTGTGACGTGGGATTAGTCACCTGTGCTTCCTTAATTCCACCTGCGTCCAAAGGAGGCCTTTTTCTAGTCCAAGTCCTTTTCATTAGGGCCCTGGAGTCGGGCTGCACTCATGGGGCCAACCCACCCCCTCTATCCTGAGACGGCCGCAGCGGGGGCAGAGGGCTTGGCACTGGCCAAGCCCACACTCGGCACCCCAGGCACCTTGTCATCTGATGGATGGAGCCACAGGAGGATGCAGCGTCCACGGGACACAGCCCTTGTTGTGAAACCGATCTTGATTCCTGAGCAGGGAAAATTCCTTCCTGCCCACCTAGAGAGGGATGGGCTGCCTGAGGAGGGCCGAACGCCCTCCCAACACTGAGGAGGTTATAGGAACAGACACAGGCGTGGTGGGTGGTCATGAAATTTTCCAGTCCCGTCCCCTCTCCCAGCCTCGCGACTGCCTCCATACCCATCACACTATGCATTGGAGTTCACAACACGCTTTCACATATGTGAGCCCATTCTCAAGACGTCGCAGGTAGGTGTGGATAGTAGGCAGCTCGGCCTGGCGACAGAACCCAAGTTGTAAAGTCATCAGACCTGGTTCAGGTCCCAGCTCCACCACTTACTAGTCTTATGACCTAGGGAAGTTTACTAACCTTCTCTGAGCCTGGGCTTCCTTTTTCTGTAAAAGGGCATAAAAATAGTCCCATCACCATAGGCTGTTGTAGGAATTAGATGAACTATGTCACATTTGGGAGAACTCAAAAACTGAGTATTTAAAAATTAGGTTTGCCTTACATAATTATGATATAGCCTGTTGCCCACGGGATACGTGACTTACCCAAGGTCACTCAGCTCATAAGAGGCAGAGCTGGGACTCTCACTCCATTCTCCTGGCCCTGTTGCCGTTAACCTGAACACGGCCAGAGAGGGGATGGAGTCTGTGCTTTGTCTTCTCTGGGTTCTCATGTCATGCTTCTTAGGGACAAGAGCGCGCGTCAAGCTGGGAGCTGGCCAGTGTCCGGAGGCGGCGGCAGCAGTGGGGGCAGGGTGGGATGGGAGGAAATTGGCAGCACCTGTGATGTGCTGTACCCTTCCAGCCCCCCTGCCCAAGGCCTCCTCCCTGCCAGTGTTGGACCTGTTGCTGTAAATTTCCAGTCCCTTCGTGATTTCCCAAGACGAATGCACCACACCTCCAAAAAGCTGTTTGCTTAAATGATAGGATGCTCTTGCTTCACCCAAGGACTGAATGTTTCTGAAGTCCCTACAAGGCAGACAACCCTGTAATCAGGGCTGGAGGGTGGAGGTGCCGGACAAAAAAAGATCTGGGCCCGCAAGGAGCCTCTGATATAGCAGTGGACCCAGGCATCAGCACTGGGTGGATGTATTCCTGTCCCCTCCACCTACTTCCTGGTTTACACACGCTAAGGTTCTTTTTAAATCTGTGTCAGTCCCTCCATTTAACTCTGCACGCACTGGGTGGAGTTTGGCTTCTTTTAGTCCCCAAGGGCTGTCTTGCTGGGTGGGTTTGGAGAGAGCCAAGAGCAGACAGCTATTTAACATTCCCTGGAAGAGGGAAGAATGAATCACGGATTGTCTTGGCCAATGAATGTCAACTAGCTCTGTCTCTAGGCAATAGCCAGGAAGGGTAGCCTCTTGGAGCAGAGAACAGAGCAGTCTCCACGTCCCTGGCTCTTAGGCCCTGCCTAGAGGCACCTGGTGTTCCCGGAAGGCAGGATGTCAGGTGGAAGATGGGATGCTTTTGACCTCATAGTGGAGTCTTTTCTTGAGTCCAGGGTCTCCTCTGTCCCAGCTTATCACCTGTACAGGATGTGACAAATTTGAGAATGTGCTAATTTCCAGGCTTCTTGAGCCCACTTATTTTTTCTTTCCCCCTTAAGAGGAAACAAGTGTGCCCTGGCTGGCGTGGCTTGGTGGGTTGAGTGCTGGCCTGCGAACTGAAAGATCTTTGGTTTGATTCCTGGTCAGGGCACATGCCTGGGTTGTGGGCCAGGTACCCAGTTGGAGGTGTGCGAGAGGCAACCAATTGATTGATGTTTCTCTTACACATGGATGTTTCTCTTCCTTCGTCCCTCCCTTCTCTTCTCTCTAAAAAAAAAGAATAGAATCTTTTTTTAAAAGAAACAAGCCTTATTTTAATATTAAAAGGGTAACACACATCTAAACAATTTGGAAAAAGGGAAATGTAGAAAGAATTTTTAAAACCACATTTAGACCTGGCTTTCAAAGTCAACAACATATTTTGGTATTATTTTATTCGAATCCTTTTTACAATATAGTTTTAAAAATACTGTGAAATTATGCTAAGTGAAATAAGCCCATTATGAAATGACAAGTATGCATGATTCCACCGACACGAAGTATCTGAAGCGATCACACTCAGGACACAGAAGGTAGAGCAGTGGAATGAAATAGGAATTTCATTCCAGTGGAACGAAGGCAGAGCAGAAATGAGGAGTTACTCAGTGAGTTACAGAGCTTCACCTGTACAAGATGGAAAGGCTCTAGAGATCTATTGTACAATATTGATAGAGTTAAGAATTCTGTACTGTAGCCTTAACAGAGGGTAAATTTATGTTATGTGATATTTTTGTCACAATGAAAATACTTTGTTTTTATATGACTGCTCTTCTATATGAGGGGCAGTGGCCAAAAGACCCCTGGAATTATCTTCTAGGGCTTCTTGTAGTACAGCCTTTCCCCACTATGTGAGTATTCTAGGAATCCATCTGTATTGGTGTACCAGCTGGCGTTGTTGTGAGAAGCTGTGTTCAGCTTCAGTGAATTTTTTTTTTGAAGACTCTTTCAATGCATCTACCCATTCATGATTCACAAGCGCACCTGCCCACCCCACACTGAGTGTTCAGCAGTTTTAACCAAAAGCGGCATGACCTCTGTGCCCCACCCTCCCTATTCACCTGATCTCTCCTCAGGTGACTGGTTGTTTTTGTTTCCCCGGATAAAAAAGGGAAATGTTTTGCCAATTTGAAAGAGGTGAAACAAAAAATGGCAGAAGCACTAAAAGGCATCAAAATCAAAGCATTCAAAAACTGTTTTGAGCAGTGGAAAAAAACCATCTTGATAGGGGTCTTGCATCAACTGGAGAGTACTTTGAAGATGGCTGAAGTTTAAATATGCAAGAATACATACACAATTTTTGATAAATTCTGTTTTGGGGGGTACCCTCTCATATATGTAGTTTTGAATTCTGCCTTATTCACTTGACAATGTAAAATCTTATATCCAAATTCTTTGTTACCATCATTTTTAGTGGCTGCGTGATATCCACTAGGTAGAGATACCGTAAGTTACTTAATACTCCTCCCTTTGCACATTTAGGTCATTACTTCACTGAATGAACAAAGATGTAGTAGGGCATCTCACACATAAAAATTTTCTTTATTACTATTCTCTGGGCTAGAGAGAAGGCACACGATCAAAGGATGAAAACACACCAAGGCTTTGGATGTACATTGCCAAATCATTTTCCAAAAGGGGTGTAAGAATTTCCACTCCTACTAGCAATGAATGAGAGTGCCTGTTTCACCACACCCTCGGAAATACTGGGTGTTGTCGTTTTCTCAAATCTGGGCTGATTTGGTAGACAGACATTTGCATGTTGTTTGAATTCTCATTCCTTTGATAACTTATGAGAAGAAATATCTCTCCATGTGTCCGTGAATTGTTCATTCCTACCTTCCAACCATTCCTTTTCTTCATCCCATTAGCTCTCAGAGTCTTCAGAGTTTGTCTCATGGAGTTGCACAAGATCTCCCAGGACCGAGCTTTTGATACATCACATAACTCCCGTCACAGCCTGGGATGATACGGGCACCACCCCTTCTCCAGCCCTTTGCTGCCTTAGAACAGCCTCCCCCAACCTCTGCCCATTTAAAGCTCCACTTTCTCCCAGCAGCCCAGCCTGCTAGCCCCAGTATCTATTTTTCTCTTCCTTTCCACTTCATTTAGCACAATGAGGTATCTCATAATGTGGTTATGTTTTCAGAATCACTTGGGTGGATTTCCAGTGCTTTGCTGTGTCTTACCTCCCCAAGGGGCGCGGGTCTCCCCTGCCCTAGTGCAATACCAGGCTCACTGAAATCATGTGCAGAAATGCTCACTGAACGGACTTGGCAGAGACCTGCCAGCTCTGAGGCTTTCAGACTTCCTCTGGCCTCTGCGCATGCCACAGCAGATCCACGCGTCCCTTCGGGGAAAGCATAGTGGTTTCGTGATGAGTGGGCTTGGGTTCAAATCCCAGCTCCTCCACTAGCTTAATGTGACTAGATTACTTCCACTTGCTGGGTCTCTGATCCCTTAGCTGGTTTTCACCTCCCTTGGGGAGATGAGGATTACATGAGGTCATTTGAAACAAGGGTTTTGAACACTACCTAGTACCAAATAATTACTTTTTAAAAGAGCTGTTATTATTTCTTCACCGCAAATTCACGTCTCTTTCCTCGTTCAGAACAGAGCCTGGTTTTGTGGCCTCTTCCTCCATCTCCCAAGTGCATGATTCCGACCTCTTCTTCCGTCCTCACATCTCTTCTCCCTGACCTCTGACCTTCCTGCCTCGGTCTTGCCGGAAACCTTGTGATGGCCCTGGGCCTGCCCAGACCGTCTTTTCTTCCCAAGCCCTTAACTCCATCACATGCATGAAGTCCCGTTCACCAGGTGAGCTAACACAGTCACAAGTCCTGGGGATTAGGACTGGACATTTGGGGGGACATTATTCAGCCTATCAATACCCCTTTGGCTACTTAATTTGGCCACCCACACCCCTGTGCGCTTGCCATTTTGCATTCCTCCCAGAAGGGACTAGAAAGGAAAATGAGTGATTACTGAGCAAGCCCTGTGGCAGATGCCCGGATTCCCCCGGGGATAGAGATTCTTACACTTGCAGAAGGAAATCAGGGCTCAGAGAGGTTAGCACTTGCCCAAGGTCACACAGCGAACACCAGACAGAGCCAAAGTTTGAGTCGTCCAGGGCTGTCTGACTCCAGAGCCCAGACCCAATGTTGCCTCTCATTCAAGGTTGCTCTATATTAATTCAAATTCAGTTCAACAAGCAAGTCTTGCATGCTTGTCTTGAGCAAGATAACATGGTTTCCTATAATTTTATGGAAAAGGACTTGACCTTCAGCAAGTTACTTGACTTTCCAACCTCAGTTTCCTTATGTGTGAAATGAGGACGGACATGTAGGAGAAATGGGGGCTAGGAGCAAGCTTTCACAGAGAAGGAAGCCGAGTGGCCAAGAACTGTATGGAAAGATGCTTAACCTCGTTAACAAGCAAGAAAATGCAAATGTAAGCAACAGTGGGAACCTCCACCGTTCTCTTGGCCTCACCAAGTAGAGTTCGACCTTGGAGTTGATGTGTAGGCTCTTGGCTTTCATCTCTTGGTGGCCCTGTGGATCCTGACACAGATGGGTGTTCTGCAAACTCTCTGGGTGGCTTCAAATTGCTTCATCCTCAGGTGATGTCAGAAAATGCCCAAGAGTTGATATTACATATCGATTTCATTTAAACCAATACCTTCATCATATATGGAGGGGGTGAGGGGATGAATTGCTGAGGAAAATGAAGTCATTTCTGTTCATCTCTCCTTTTTTCCAAGGGGAGCCTCGTTCTGCAGACAGGGACCCTGCCCCCAACAGAACTGCCTTCTTTGTTTACTGGTGCACTCATTTAAAGGGCCCCGTGGTTACTCCTTGTCCGAACCGTCCACCCTCAAAAATACCTGTTGGCTTGATGGTCAAACAGCAGAGGTCCCCAGGTCGAGAGCTCTAGACCAGTGGAAACAGCTCAGATCCTGGGAGGCCACTTTCCCATGGGGCTGCAGGCAGCCTCACCAGCTCCACCACCAACAGGCCAAGACTCATCCCCATTCAAATGCCTTCAACAGCTCACTTCTTACAGGATGGCCTCCCAACTCCTCAAACCAGAAAGTCTTCCATGACCTGACCCCAGCCCTCCCGGACCGCCGTACCTGGCCCACACTTTGTCCCGACAACTCGAGGCTGGCTGCCGCGCTGCGCTCTGTTCTGTGTGGCCGGGGCTCCGTGCTGCCCCTCTCGCTCTGTTATCTGTGAGATGGTGGGTTTGGAGTGAGATCACCTTTACCTTTTGTAAGTGGCATGGTTCTCAGATTGCTCTCCAAACACACTGCTCTCTTTCCTGCTTCACTCTTTTGCCCAGGCTGTGCGGTCTGTTTAGGGTACCCACGATGACCACAGACAGTTTCTATGGGATGACATTTTATCTAGACTTGCTTGCTTCAGGATGGAACTCAAATAGCACTCTGTCCAAGAAATCTGAAAAAATTCACTCTCTATGTTTCCAGAATAATATGCTTGAACCTTTATAAGAGTACTTATTACCTTCTCCAACCCATAGCTATATGGAAACACGATTGCCTAGAGCTGAGTGTGAGCTCTGAGGTCAAACAAACCAGGGTTCAAACCCCAACTTTGCTGTAAAACCTTTGCCAGTCACTTAACTCTCCGAGCTTCAGTTTTCTCATCTGTGAAATGGGGATCATAAACCTTCCCTCAAAGTGCAGTGTAAACTAAATGTGAAAATAAACAGAATGCACGCCATAGTGTCCTCCAAACAGTAAGGACTAAAGCCATCCACCCTCCTGTACTATGCTCTCAATCCCTTCATGCAGGAACTAGGTCTTATCCATCCCTGTACCTCCCAGAGAATTCAAACAAGGAAAGGGAAATGGAGTAAGAAATGATTTCACACCTACTGTGTGCCAGCATTGTGCTATACATACATGTCTCCTTTAACCCTCACAACTGGGTGAAGCAGATATTGTAGTTACCTGCACCTTACAGGTGGGGGAATGGAGGCTCAGAGAGGTGCAGTGACTTGCCCCAGGCCATGCAGAGAACAGCCGGCAAAGCTGGGATCTGAGCCCAGGCTCTGTGCCTTCGAAGGCCAACTGGTTCTGAGGGACTAACTCAGCTGGGGCTGTCCAGCACAGCTTAGTAGGCCCCCTGGAAAGCACTCTCAAAGTGGATGGTAGTTGTCAGCTCACTTCTGTTCCTTTATTGGACTGTAAGCTCCTTGAGAGCAGGGTCTGTGTCTTACTCCTCTGTGTATCTCTGATACCCCCCAAATCGACAGGTGTGCCTTGGACACGGATGTTGGCTGGATGGATGAGCGGATAGATGGATGGATGGATGAATGGGTAGGTGAATATGCAGACGGATGGACGGATGGATGGACAGGCAGATGAACCAACGAGTGGACGAACAGAAGAGTCCCCAGAGGAAGTCCTCACATGCCAAAAATTCCTCTTTAATAGCTCCCTGCCCGCTTCCCCAGGGGCAGCCTCGAGGCTAGGCTCAGAGTGGACCCAGGACTGTGGGAGACAACTGGGGAGGAAAGCACAGCCACGTGCCGCCAAGCTTCTCTCCAAGTGCGCACAGTGGGTGCAGCCCCAGCAGGCACGCCAGGCTCCTGGACACCCCTCAGTGAGGCCGGGTTCCTGGGCGCCCACTACGCGTGGGGCCAGAGCCCGAGTCACACACTGCAGCTCCCCCCTCTCCTTTTCCCTCCATTAGCACACACTGCCCCACCCAAATTCTTGACCATAGAAAGGCCATAGGTCAGATTTCAATACCAGAACCACCAAACCAAACCCCCAGAAAGGGCAACATCCTGAGGCTGGCTTTGGCCCAGGAAATGGGTCAAAAGCCACTGCCTCATTATTGAAATAGTGGCAAAGGCCCGAGATGCTTAATCACCACACTGAGCTGATAGAATCTCTGGCTCCCCGGAGAGATAACCTGGGAGGAAGGGAGGGACCGAGGGCGCCCGTGAATATCTCCTCCCACACTCGCCTGGGCGGGATAAAGGATATGATGCACCCAAAGTGCTTAGCGCGGGGCCTGGCCCACGGGAAGCACTCAGTAAATGGGAGATGCAATCATCTGTGTCATCAATTAACACGAAAAGTAATTAATTGCTACTGAGGTGGTGCTTCACTCTGGCTATATCTAGAAAGGATTTGAAAGCCTGTGGTTTTGAATCTGAGTCCATGTCACACCCTGGTGCAGTGAAAATGAAGATAAAAAGGAAAGACTGGGTTTGGTGCCAGGCACTCCATAAAGCAGAGTTTCAGGCAGCTATTGAAAGCAGATGTGGCATTGTGTTTATTGCTGGTATTTTGACTGCAGCGTGTAAATGTCCAGGTGTGAAGTCAGGGGAACCTGCGAGCTTAGAGGAGTCCCTTAGACTCCAGAGCTTCCATTTCCCACTCTGTAAAGCCAAGGCAGAAAGTCCTACCTGTGGACTTGTTGAAGAATTAACGTGTGCTGGCGTCCCCAGGTTGGGCACCCAATGAGAATCTCAGGAAGAAAGATGCAAATGCAAATTCCGGGGTTTCCAGCAAGCCCCTCAGGCAGCTCTAACTCGGTGGGCCACAGGCCAGCTTTGGGGAATGGGGGAGTAGAGGTGTGCAAATGAGCTTGGCTCAGCTCTTGGCATCAGTAAGTGCTCTGAGGCGTCCCTGAGCTGCTGATGCCTTCCCTTTCACGTCAGTTGTGCTTCAGAATGAAGCCTGAATCTGTCCGGTGCTCACCATGTCTACGGATACAACTCTTGTGCCTGCCACTCGGATGCCTGCGATTGGTGTCCGTGCTTCCACTGTGGGTCTCCCCATAGTCTAGTCCCCAGCAAGCAGCCACAGTAATCTTATTTTTCAAATGGCTAAATCAGATCATGGCACTTAAAATCCAAACCCCTCCCCATGGTTTGCAAGACCCGGCTCCTGCCTGTTGTCTCTCCAGCTGTATTTTGGTCTCTCACTCAGCTCCAGCCACACCAGCCTTATTGCTCGCCCCAAAACAGACTGACCTTGTTCTGACCACAGGACCTTGACACCTGCCGTTTCCTCCTCCAGGATCCGGCCAAAGGCCGGCCTCAGCTCTGATGTCACCGCCTCAAAGAAGGCTTTTATGACCTCAACACAGGGCACTGTTTTCTTCACCACACTATCTGTAATGAACGTTTGAAGTCATCTTATTTTTAGTGGCGTGTGGCCTGGTAACTCCAGGGAGGCGAAGACCTTTTGTATTTTGTTCATTTCTATATTCTCAGTGCCTAGAAAGTATTTGTGGACATCATATTTTGTTGAATGAATGAAGTTATTATTATTATTGGGACATATTCAAATATGATTAGGATACCAAAAAAAAGGCAGGTTTCAAAACAGCATGTCATTTATTCTTCCTTTTCTAAAAGTTTGTTTGCAAAAACACAAACACGCACACATAACACGTACCCAAATGTACGCGTAAAATTCCACAGGGGGATACATCAAGAAGTTGGAATTTTATTTATGGTCAAGATGCAATTTATTCTAAAATCAGAAATAATTTATAGAACAATTTCTATCTTGAAAAAAATATCATTAAAAAAACTTTTTTTTCCAACAGAGGAAGCACCCAACAGGAGAAGGAGAAGGCTTGTTAACTCTAACCTGGGCTTTGGCCAGTGAGCATCACATTCCGTTTCGTTTAGAACTGACGGTGGCCACGGGGGTGTCGCGCCGTCCAAGGCAGCGCGCGCACGGTCCCGGAGACACTTGCGCTGCTGGCGCTCGGCGCTGAGACGAGCAGAACATGGGAATCTGGAGATGAGGGGTGTTGTGCAACCTGGTGAATAACATCCCCGGCTTTGCCAGCGACACTGACACATTCTTCAGCAGCCGATTGTCACAACCACCCTCTATAAAAACTGGGTATAACATCAAATCACAACTCAGCGGAGATATTTTTGCAGGTGGCAGAGCCAGAGCACCGCGGGCACCTCGCCTGGCCTGTGGCTCCTCAGGCCCCCAGACGAGGCTGGCAGCGTGGCAGGCCGTGTTCTGAGCACTTTACATATGTTACCTTTCGTGATCCTCATTGTAACCCTTGGAGAGTAGTGACAGAGACACTGTTACACTGCCGGCGTCATCCCCATTTTACCGAAAAGTTCAGCAACATGCCTAAGGTGGCACAGCTCGGGGAGGGGGGCCGGGAATTTGATCCCAGGTGGGTGGGCTCTATGTGCTCCTTACCACTAAACAATGCTGTCCCCTGAGCATGAAGGGCCTCTGGGGCAGTCACACGTCCCTTTGGATCCACGTAGTTTCTTCTCCTGTCCGCCGGGACATTTTCCTGCCCAGCTTCATACTGAGTGCAGCGGGTACCATCCACACAGTACTGCCCTTTGCTAAGCACGGCTGGTGGCGACTGGCACAGGAAGGCATGATGGTAGCAGTGTGGGCCTGAGGGAGGGGCTGCCTCGGCCTTGAACCCCAGCTCTCACACTTTTAGCCGTGTCACAGGTTTCTCAACTGCTCTGAGCCTCGGTTTCTCCATTTAGAAATTGGAAGCACTGACACTGACTTCTTCCTGGGGCCACGAAGATGACATGAGGTCATTGTTGTGACTGTGCCTGTCCCGATACCCGGCTCTGCTGAGAGGGCCCTTGATAAAGTTAGTCCTTCTCTGGGACCACGGCCAGCGGCCATTCTTTTATTCAGCTTCCTCTTCCATAAAATGGAAAATAATCACAGTGCCTACTTCATACGGCAGTTCTGGTGATTTAACACAATAATGTATGTATGTATAATGTTTAGCACGGTAACTGGCACACCACCAGTACTTAATTAATGTTGGGTATCATCGTTGTCATCTGTGTGGTGCTAGCACACCAAGGCAGGCGACAGCAGGGGCTTTCCAGAGTCACTCTGCCTGGATTCTGGGACTCATGGCTCCACCTCTCTGGCTTCAGTTTATCCGTCAGAGAAATGGGATAATAGTAGCACCAAATGTAGCAATGTGGGCAGTGCTCTGACACACCGCCTTGCAATGAAGCCCTCAGCTACCATACTCTCTAGTGTGTTTGCTGAGTGTCCACTCGGTCCTAAGAACCCAGCCCTCTGGGCAGGACTTGGGCTGATTCTCCGTCTGGGGGTCCTTGGCTTGTAGGCCACCTGGTCCATGGCAGCGACATCCTGCACGGTCGGGTGACCGACAGTCCCCAGGAAAGCCGGCTGGGGCCCTGGGCACGTGGGGGAGGGGAAGAGAGTCTGGCCTGGCACTCAGATGAGCACACCCTGCGAGCCTGTGCTTGGCAGACACCTCTGGGAAGCGGAGGCCGCCTCCGGGACCAGGCCTGGCCCGAGGCCCAGAGCAAGCCCTTGGTCTTGCCGGCGCCCTGGGCGCACGCCGGCTCTGAGCCTGAACAGAGCCTCCTTTGTGCGGTGACAGTGGCAGGTAACTGCTCCAGGGTGGCGAGTTACTCACCAAAGAGCGGCCATCAACTCAATAACTGGGGAAGTGCTGGGCTGCTGGGCGGGTCCCTGGGCACAGCGCCCACACTGGTTGAGGAGGGGACCAGGGAGCCCGGGGAACAGAGGCAAAACACAGGGCAGAGGCTAAACAGTGATTATTGCCCTATGCTCATCGAAGCTGGTCAGTTACCACTGCAAATCTTTTTGAAACTCATGTTATTCACTTATAAATTTAATTCGATTTTTTATGTGCTTCATTTCATTAAATTTATTCGATTAAATGTATCACTTAAACTGAACTAAAATTCATTCCATTTAACTATTCATAACTCGGTTATGAAGAAAACGTAAGTTTTATTACACACAGAGGCGCGCTTGAGCACAGCAAGCAGCTGACGAGAACGGTGAGCTCGGGCGGCCGTGCGGGCACTGGGGGCACTGCGCCTGCGCGCCCTGTGCCATCGCGACGTTCCCTGGGGTCAATGAAGCCATCGTAACAGGCACAGCCCCCACGTCTTCCTCCACATGCACAGCTGCAAACCCGCTTTGGCCTGCCCATGTACATGCGGAAAAAAGCAGTAGCCATGATGGACAAGTGTGCCCATCACGAATTTTTCACACACCGAACGCTCCCCTCAGCACCTGGATGAAGGAGCAGAGCGTCCCCCGTGGCTCAGACCCCCAGCGTGTCCCGTCCCACCGCTGCCCCACGGCTGAGCCCGCCGTGTGGGCGCACTGGCTTGGCTCTTCCGCCACGGGAAGCCACCCACCATGCCCTCTTTTGTCAGACGCAGCGGTGCCTCTCATGCCGCGTCCCATCTGTGCGCAGCAACTGTGTTTTTCAACATTTATTTGGAAAATTTTCAAAATACAGCCAAGTCGAAAGACTTCTGCAGCAAACTCCCACAAATCTACCACCAAGATTCCACTATGAACATTCTATGGCCCTTGCTTTCCTTTCATGTAAAGCCACCCCTCCACCCGGTAACACGCCTGCTTTTATTATGTGTTAAAGGAATTTGCAGGCATCAGTATGCCCCCTAAATGTTTCAGCATGCTTGTCATCGAAGAGTTTGATATCTGTTCATGAATTTTGCCCTCTTGATGTAAACCCTAAGTACGCCATCATTACGTTCTGATGAATGCATGTGTGTGTGTGCAACCAAACCCTGTGAGGTCACAGAGCATCCCTATCGCCCCGGCGACCTCCCCCAGCCCCTTCCAGGTCTGCACTGTGCTCGCTCACCACGTGCCACTTTCTAACCCCACTCCCCGAGCAGCCACGGTTCTGATCGTTTTCCACGGTAGAAGTTCATATGAATGGAATCCTAGAGATATACCCTTTTGTGTAAGTGGTTTTTCAAGTGTCTGCAGGGCCCTCCAGCTCCTCAACCCCGGACAGAGAAAGGAGAATGAATGAGAACCCGTTCCTGCAGCTGGACTCGCCTGAGCCCTCTGCACCAGACCGCTGACCTCCTCCCCAGAGGTCACTGCGCCTCGGACAAGGTTGGGCCCCTGGAGTAGACATGGATTCACCTGGACGGATGGGAAATTGCACCAGTTGCCCATGCAGATGCATGGCTCATGCCTGGCAATCCAGTGCTCACCCAGGTAGGTTTGTTTACCTGGGGACAGGTGACTGCCTGGGCCACACTACCACTTGGAGGTCCCAATCATAGTCATCCTGTCCCTGTCGGGGAGCATATGGAATGCCATTTAGAGCTTCCTCAGAAAACATCATCTTCTTCAACCCAGCAGTTCAGCCATGGTTCACTGTGGGACGGTGAGGCGGGGGGTGGGGGGGGCGTGGGGGCAGCTCACTGGACTTTTAAATAAATGTGGAGCAAGTCACAGTGAGTGACCCCTCACTGAGGCCTCCCTCGGAGACTGCTAGAGCCGCCTTCTGCTTCCTCCCAGGAGCCCAGTCACACTGGTGTTTCATGCCCTCTTCAAGTTAACCTTATTCAATGACACAGGGAAAATCAACAGTGATTAATTAAACTCAAACGGCAAGATACTCTGTTTTGTCTGGAGACTCCTTGGAGCTGCTTCCTTGCAGGAGGAGGGAACGGGGCCACGGGTCTGGCTTGTTTACTTACGTACACACATCTGGCCTACTTTGCATTGTGATTCACTGCAGCGGAGGTGGATCAGATGGGACGGTGTCCAAGGAAGAACCAGGCTGGAGAAGGGTATCTGAATCCCGGAGTCACCTTGCCGGTAACCTCGGAAGCAGGATTCTCCTGTTTCCCATCCACACTCTCTCTCCTCCGTGATGACGGTCCTCCTCAGAAACCTCATGAACCCTGAGACTCTTTGAACATTTTCCAAAAGTAAATGGGACTGGTCTTCTGGAGGAATGGGTGACTCAGGTTGAGTCCCCAGGAAAGCCCTACGTGCTCAGGATGCAACTGTGGGACCCAGGGCAGATTACATAACCTCCCTTTCTTCATCGGCAAAATAAGAGATTTCCTCTTTGGGGAGCTGCAGGGTTTCGGTGCAGTGACATTGGGTATCGGCCGTGCTTCCGGGCCTTCGCACCTGCTGTTCCCTCCGCCTGAGTCTCAGCTCTCCTCCACCCTCCACTGCCCGGGCCCTCTGCTTCACTGACACCAACAGTCCCTCTGGCTCGCGCTTAAGTATTACTTATTCAGAGAACATCTCAGCCTAGTTCAGGTGCCCAGGTAGGAGCACCCACAGTTCCTCATAGTTTTCCTCCTTGGCCTCATCGCAGCTGTGATTTAAGTAGCTCTTTGTTGTCTAACCTCCGCCTCCTCAGCCCTACGGGAGCTCCTTGGAGGAAGGCCGGTCCCCACCCAGGCCCACACAGGTCTGACCCCTCTTGGGTGCTCAGGAAGCATCGATGCCCCCCTCGCATCCACGGTCTGTGGATCTGAAGCCCCCACCACCCACACGAGGCCCTTGGACTTGGCGTCTTATGGGATGAGATTTGGGCCAAGGCTGTGGCAGAAGACTTGGAGTTCAGACTGGGGTGCTTCATGGATCTGGGTCCCAGGCTGAGCTCCCCTAGAACTTGGGGTTCAGTTGGTTCCCTGATTCTCTGGTCAGATTAGGGGTGGATGGGCCCAGACAGGTTGCTGGGGCAGCCAAACCCTGGGCCTCACCCACACCTCCTTGTACCCAGCGCACGCGCAGGCCGCGACACGCCCAGCGAAACGTGGTGGGCGGCTTCCGCTCTAGGGCACACCCCACCTCCATTTTGCGAGAAAGGGCAGCCCCCCAATGGAGAGTGTGGCCCCATCGGGCTCTCACGCCGAAGGAAAAACACACAGACACACACATTAATAAACACACACGCACACACAAACACTCCTCTCGGAGAAAAGCGCTGAGCAAGGCCTAGTCCGCCCTCTGCTGTGGTTCTTCATGGGTCCAAAGGGATCTTTGGCTCAGGTTACAAGCTGAGGATGGTGGGAATGCTGACAATCATGACGGAGGGCCTCAGAGACCCTGGGAGTCCCCCGAGAAGAAGAGGGGTGCCTGCTGCAGCCGCTGCTGCAAAGCTGCTTGTCATCAGACGCACCACATGCCGGGCTCTGTGTGAGGCTCTGGGGATACGGTGGTGAGCAAGGGGTCCGGGGCTCCACACAGGTGCAGCTTGTGGTCGGGGACGACACATGATAAATGACATGAAATAAGTAGCTCATGTGGCAGGTTAGAAGGTGACAAGTGCCGTGGAGGGAAACAAAACAGGAAAGAAGTGGGGCGCCGGGAAGGAGGATGCTGTGTTCCAAACGGCATCCTCAGAGAAAGCCTCCCTGGGGTGGCCTGCGTGGTCTCGGGTGCCCACTGGTCAAGCTCTTGAAGTTGTTACTATTTTTGTCCCATTTTGTGGATGAGGCTCCCAGGGAGAATGAATTCCCTCCAGGACTCTCAGCCTGTGAGAGCTCAAGTGGGATTTGAACCCAGGCCTCCCTGATGCCAAAGAGCCAACCTGCCACCGGACCTGTGGCCTGGCCCCTCGACCCTGGCCTGCCCCACCCCTGGGAGTGGGGGCCTGCGGAACCAGAGCGGTGTTCAGAGTTCAGCTGTTGTGTTACCTGGAAAGGCAGCTCCCTAGGGCCTGGCATTCCTGCTGGGCATGCGGCTCCAAGTTAGACCTGTTTGGGCTGGACAGCCTAGCCCCTGAAAAAGTCCTTTTGTGCATTCTCAAAGGGCCTCACAAGAGGGTTAAACGCCCTCACATTAGTGCTAATTTGGGGCTGACTTTCCCATTCAGCGGGTGACAAAGCCGGTGTTTGCACAAGGGCCTGAGGAACGGGACCACACACACTGCCGGAGAGTGAGGAGGCCGGTGCTGCCGCCTGCCCTGCCCTCCCAGGCACCTGTTTCTCTCTCCCATGTTCGGAGTAATCGGAGCTCCTCATAGGTTGCCGGTCTCACTCTGCCCTGCATCTGCACAAATCTCCATCCCTGTGTCTCCCGGTGACATCCTTCCAGGAAGGAAAGAACCTTCCTTCAGTCAGGAACCCCGGTCCGCACGCACCAAAACAATGTTTGTAATAATGAAAGATGGAAACAACCTAAAATGCCCACCAAGGGGGAAATGGTTAAACCGATGAGAACACTCATACCACACCGGCAGTTACAAAGGGTGAGACATCCCTGGGGGCCGGGATACGGACACCGCTGTGCAGCCTGCTGTGGCCGGGAACAAGCAAACTGCAGAATGACGTACGGAGCACGATCCCTCCGAGGTCACTCAATAAACAGCCCCGAGTCAGCGATACGCATCCTTTGATAGGATGGTGAACATCTCTAAGTCTGATTAAGCAGATTAAGAAGTCATTGCACTGTGGTAGGGAAAGGGATAAATATACCTTATAATTTTTTTAATAAGGAGCCTGAAAAGAAACCATTGAACTGTTAATGAGGAAGAGGGATTGGCTTGGGTGAGGATGGAGAAATGAAGGTGAACTTTTGATGTTTTATATTTTCTCCTGGATTATTTTAGAATTTTTTAAGTAATGGGAATATACCTATATGTATTTATGGGTATGTGTATGTATCTGTGTATGTGAGAGAGAGTACTTTTTAAAAATTCTCACCTGAGGACATTTTTTTCATTGTTTTTTAAACATTTTTTAGAGAGAGAAGGGAGAAAGAAACATCACTGTGAAAAAGAAACATTAATTGGTTGCCTTCTGTATGCACAGGGACCAGGGATCGTGAACCTGCAACCTAGCCATGAGCCCTGTCCAGGAATCAAACCCCCAACCTTTCGGCTATGGGTCAACACTGCAACATGCTGAACCACATCGGCCAGAGCTGAATGAGAAGTACTTTCGATGAAGAATTCCCATTTTGTTATAAACAGCCGATTCTCATTATTTGCAATAGCTATGATGTTCTATCCATAAAGTCACCACCAACTCTGAATTAGTGAGTACTGATCTGCTGCTCCTAGGGGAAGTACAGGCTTACATTCCCATGAGCCTCTGGCCACAACACGTTCATGGACTGATCAACCTGTAAGCTTCTTTTATGTGTTTCTGTTAAACAAACCACCCTTAACATACGTTGTTGATTTATTAACCTGACCTCATGGCCAGCAGCACTGGACTCATGACTAAACAAAGCCCATCTGACTCACAGTGGGTCTTGTCTAGAAGGCACATCCTAGTGTTTTTAAACAGTAAGCTCACCAAGAAAAAGCACAAAATAATCTGAACAGCATGCCACTAAATGGTCTAGGAGAAGGACCCTTGCTTACAGTGTGAGGGCCGAAACAAGAAGGCAGAGGGCCACCGTGCCCAGCCTCGGCTGGGAGCGTGTGGGTGGGGCCACTGGACTTTCTCACGCCTGCGTGAGTCTGAGAATGAACGGAAAGTGCCTCCAGCGCTGATTGGGGGCTACAAACACATTTCTGCAAGTGGGCAAACTCACAAAGATAGAATGTGGGAATCCTGAGGATGGACTGTTTGTATATACTTCAGCCTTCCAGCAGCCCTCAGGATAATTCTCGTCTTGTGCTTTTAAGGTTCAAGGTGGCGTTCCGCAAGATGGCCCGCTGGCCCGTTGGCAGGTTGTGTGATCTTGGAAGTGTCACTATCTGAGCTCAGCTCCCCTTCTCTTGCAGAGCCGAGAAGCAATACCTAGCGCACAGCCTGACACACAGTAGGTACTCAAAAACAGACAGCTAGCATCACTGTTGCCCCTGAACCTGGGGGCTTCAGCCAAGGTTTGGGGAAGGGCTGTCAGCCCCAGAGCTCCAGGCTGGCGCCCGTTTCATCTGCTCTGCGTTCCATCCTTCCCCTCGTCCGGCTGTACCTAAGACCATGCACCAGGCTGGATGCTGAGGATGGTGGTCAATGAAATGACCGTGTGGCACCACGCCCACTCAGGACTTTTCCCCTTTGAAATGATAGCCCTCTCCTCCCCTCTCCTGTCACCTTTTGCGTAGCCCTGGGTTTCTGTTCTTGTCTTGGAAGTCCCCTGAGGATACTCAGCATGGAACCCACTGGTCCAGAGCCTCAGGCTCAGGGCCGGGATGGCAGGTCCCCGAGGGCAGGGCTGCAGCTTACATGTCTCCGTAATCCACGCTCAGCACGGGCCAGCGGAGATCAGTGCCCTGTGAAATGTCTGAGCTGAAAATCAGGGACCAGGGCTGAACTGAGCTTCTCACCCCACACCTCCCCTGACACCACGTTGAAGGCAATGAACCCATAAAGAGTAGATGCAGTCCAGTGTTTGCCACCAGTACGTGCTTAATAAGTGGTATCTCGTGTTATCAATATGTTCAGCTTTGTCGGTGCATCTAAACTTCCTAAATGGCCCAAACATATTTTTCATTCTAACAAAACTATGAATAAATAGACTGAGAGAATAGTTTGACTTGTATAAACCTTTTAATTGCAGAACCTTTTTTAAAAAGAAGGAAGCAGTGAACACAGTTAGTACTCAAAATGTGCTTGTGGAAGGGGGATAGGACGCTTGACCAGCAGGATGACCGGACTGTGGAATGGACCAGCGCATGCATGGAACCCTTGTGGCTCCGCCTCTGCACACTGCTGGAGTGGGGAGCAGTGAACCAGCACGAGCATAACAGGCA
This sequence comes from Tonatia bakeri, assembly GCA_004024845.1. Taxonomy (NCBI): domain Eukaryota; kingdom Metazoa; phylum Chordata; class Mammalia; order Chiroptera; family Phyllostomidae; genus Tonatia; species Tonatia bakeri. Next base: position 73,014 of record PVIA01001796.1, read on the forward strand.
TTCCTGCTTCGTGACTGGCTCTGTGCTGTGTGTTTTAGGTGCTAGCTATCCCATCTCTGTCTGTCACAGCCTCCCTGAGTCTGCAAGTCCAACTTGGATGCCACTCTGCCTGTAAAGCCCTCCCTGGCTGTCCCTGTTAGAATACATCGCACTTTGCCTGCCTTTGGGCTTCAACAGCTGACTTGTCATCACTCCAATCCCCACCCCCACATTCCACCCTGAGAAATTCTCACTGACCAGCATCCAAGGCTGCATCTTCAAACCCCTCCCCACCCTAGATTTGGCATGCCAGAGAGAGGGAACTCTGTCTCATGTCCTTGTCCCTATAGCCTAGCATAGTGCCTGGCATAGTAAACGGAAGTTCTTCTGACCCCTCAAAGGCAAGGAGTACATTGACAGTAAGAACCAGCGACAATTGAGAAGTCATCTACCCCCTGAGTCCATGTTCAGCCAGTAGCTGGCAACAACATGCCGGTGCCCCAAAGTCTTCCATTCCGGGGCTCCTTAAGGCTCCCTCCATACATACCATTTTCCATCACAGCTTTTGCCATGCTGTTCCTGCTATCTGGAATGCTCTTCCCCACCTTGGCTGCTTGGAGAATCCAATCCTTACTAACTCAGTTCAGTGTCCCCTCCTCCAAGAAGCCTTCCCTGACTGCTCAGTGGTTGCCCCAGAGCTTACACTTCTTTCAAGTTGTATCCTCATATCACACCTACCTGGGTGGTTGTAGAGCCCACTGCTGTACTGCAATGGATTTGTCTGTATGTCTGTGCAAAGACCAAGCAGTAATTTTCAAGCATTTTTCAGGGTGGATCTTTTTCTCCCAAAGAAAATCTATGTGCATCTCAACATAAAGAAGATGCAAAGAAAGCAGTTCTTGATAGAGTAGGGGCAGGGGCGGGGGCTGGGGGTGGCCCTGCCTGTGTGGTCCCCTCAGACCTTGCCTGAGACCCTCCCTTGGAGCTCCTGGGCCTCTACAAAGGTTTGGAAGCCCCTGACTCAGCACAATGCCGGGAACAAGGTCGCTGCTCAGCAAATGCCTTTTAAACTATTTGAAAACCAAATACCTTCACGACCCAAAAGAATGGATTCCTTAGAGTGGAATTTCCAACACCTGGACCAGTAGGAGGGACGCTCTTGAACTTTGGGTCAGCAGTAGGGGTTGGAGTCCCAGCCCCATTGCTCTGTGGCTGAGCAAGAACCACACCCCTCTGGGCCTCATTGTTCTCCACAGAATGAGGAGGGATGTTGGGGCGATGGAGTGCGACTCTTCCTGGGGGCCAGGCAGCCTGCCCCCTCCTCCTCACTAGTCGCATTATTCGTGCCCACCTGAAGAAGGCCAGCAGCAGTCAGGATGGAGGCCAGTCATACACAGGTTTGAGCGTGGGCCCTGGCCCCAGATCCCGGCTCTGACACTGCCTAGCTGTGGACTCTGTGCCTTGGTTTGCTCATCTGCCAAATGGGGACAAGAACAGCAGCTTATAGGATGGGGGTAAGTAGGTGGCCAGGTCCAGACTGTCCTGCTTTAGGGACTGGCTGCCTTACTTTCTAGCCCTGTCACCTGGAGCAGGGTAGGTCACTCAATCTCTCTGACCTGCAGTCTTCCCATCTGTAAAAAGGGGGTAATAATAGGACTCACCTCACAGACTTGGGTAAATTAATACACACGAAGTGCTCAGAGTGGGGCCTGGCACATAGTAACTGTTAGATACACATATGCAATTGATTCCACCCCACAAGACTGGTAGGAGAATTAAATTAGATCGCATGTAAAATGTGCCCAGCTCAGAGCCTAGCATATGGTAAGAATTCAAGTGACAGGGGCTATTATTTAATGTGAATTTAGTGCAAATTCAGCATATTACACATGCGCTCTTGGGGGGAAGAGCAGAACCTGGGCAGAAACCCCAGGGCTTTCCATCTCACGCTGCAATCTCCTGGGACAGGGGCAGCCACAGCTCTCTGTTTGGGTGGGTGCCACGCGGTGCGGTTCTGGGTGTGTCCTGCCGCCTGACTCAGAGAAAAGGGCCCGGCTGCCTGCTCCCCACCCGTCTTCCGCGGCACCGCGGCTGCTCTTCCGTGCAAGGACCGGACCTGACCCTGGAGAGCTGCAATGATCCTATCACTGCCCCAGGGCCAGGGGTGGCAGGAGGGGTTATAATTATGGGTTTCATCCAAATTGTGGATTTGAGGCGCACCGCTTTCTGCGGCTCCTCTACGGGCTCTGTCGGGCCTCCCCAGCCCCTCCCGCCTGGTGCCCCCAGAAGCCAGCCCTCCCAGCCCAGTGACTGACGACTGATGTGGGCTAAGCACTTCGTGTGAGGCATCTCATTTAATACGCACAAAGGGCTTTGTCTTTACCATTTGATAGATGAGGAAACCGAGGTTCAGGGAGTGGCCAAGAAGCTCCAAGGACTTTCTGGCTCCATAGCCCTGGATGGTAACCTCCATCCCAGTTCTCATCCTGAACATTACCACCCGCGGGCTGTAATCACACAGCCCGGAACCTGGGCTCTGGAACGCAGCAGCCCTGGGTTTGACTCTTGGCTCCAATGCTGTGTGATCCTGCACAATCACATCACCTCTCTGAGCCTGGATTCCCTCCCAGGCCTGCTGGGAGGACTAGATGAGAAAATACATGTGTCTCCATGAGCCTGAAATAGATAAGGATTCCTAAGGGTCAGGTGCTGTTCACTGACCATTGCTGTTGCCAGTAGGCTTTAGTCCTGAAATCGCTGTCCACGTGGACACAGCCATCGCAGTGTTAGGAGACCTCTGGGTGTTGTGCGTGCCACATGTGGCATTTCCATCCAGATCCTGAGCCATGACAATGTGGCCTAAGTCACAGGGTTTCCTTTGCTTACATAAGACATCCAAATTGTGGGATTTACAGTAAGCAGCAGGATCTTTCACGGGAAGCAAATGAAACTGATCCCCCATGTGCTGTGTGAGTGGACTTCATCCAATGGACCGTTCTGTTCCCCAGTTTTTCTCGAGTCCAACGTGTTGTTCTTTTGCCAGTGCAGAGCTGGGAGCTCTCAGCGGAAGGGACTTCAGAAGCCCAGGCAGTCCTGTCTTTACTTCCCACCCCTCCCTTATTTTCCGTGATAAGTGACAGGGAGGGGCAGATGTGCAATAGGGAGGGGGGAGGGAGGGGGTGTTATTTACCGACCTGCGAGCACCTCTCCAAGACAAAGCACGAGTTCTACTCATCTCTGGTGACCGCTTCCCTCTGGCCCAGAGCAAGTATCGCTCCGGTTGGCGGTGACTGTGTTGTGATCGCCTCCCTTGAACTTACTCATCTCTGCCAGGGAGGCAGGAAGGAAACACCGTGCCCGGTGTTGCGCAAGCCCGGGGCCCAGGCGGGTTCCATTAACCCTAGAAACAAACCTGGGCTCCATCTGCCAGGCCCCACCCTTGACTGTGCTGGGCTTTGTCAGTAATTTATGAGCTTCTTCACGTTGCCTGTTATTATGTTCCCTCTCATTAATGAGCATGCTTAGGAGATTCAGGATTTCCTTAATTAGAGTTTCCTTCTTCCCGAGCCTTCTGTCCCTGGATTTTTATTGGTCGTTTACAGCATTGTTGTAAAGTTTGACATTGTACCGGGCATCTCGGTTACGTCACTGGGAAGGACAAGGGGCAGGTAGAAGGACAGAAGGACAGCTCACACCAGTGGACAGAGAGGGGCTATTTCAGCTCAGGTCCAGCAGGGGCGGGGGGCGGTCTTCCTCACCAAGGCCCACGAGCTCCCATCTCCTGGCCCCAGAGGCAAACACGATACACGCAACTATCACGGGACTGAGGAGAGTTTGCACACGTATTTCTTTTTCACTTCAGAGGCCCCAGCACTGGTCTGCACAGGTGGCAAGGTCACCTCTGCTCCACAGCGTTTCCAGCGTCCTGGTTTCCGAGGAAGGTCTGTGCGTTCACCCAGGGCTCAGCCTCCAGCTGCTACGCTGAGGTGGGCGGGGGAGAGATGGAGGTGAGGGGACACAGTCCTTGTTCACCAAAAAAAAAAAAAAAGCCTTTCTTTTCATTCCGAGGCGTTGGACACACCAGCACGCTTAATAAAACAGGTGGCAGCAAGGCGAAGGCAGAGTGCTGACTCAGCCCTGCCCCTGCCCTTTCATCTGGGGCTCGGCCGGCTGCACAGCCGAGCTTCCCGAGAAGACATGGAGGAGTTTATCTCCTTAATAAGCCACCCTGAAGTTGCTGTGCTTAATCATCTTCATCTCCCAGCAGGCGGGGGGATCATTTCTGGTTAAATTAATAATTTACCTGGTGTGCCTCAGAACTATGGACGTGGACATTTAAAAAACAACAAAAAAACCCCATCGGTACCGTTTTATTATTTTTTAAAGCAAGTCTGTGAGACAAGTACCTTGCACGCGATTCCAGTCGTGTGCAGACACCCACTTAGAACAGAAGAAAATGGTTCGGAAGGTTGAAAGTATTGGTGCGGACAACACTGCAGCAATCACGGGGTAGGGAATATAAACGTCACATCACTCCGCTGCACGCCTGAAGCTAATACAATACTGCATGTCACTATGTTTTAATAAGAAAAATTAAAAAAGCTTTGAATGGTGGAATACTGTGGTTCTAAGTGCTTTGGTTATTTATTTGCTTTCAGCAATTTTGAAAAAATTCTCCAACAAACATACATTATATTTGAGACTTTAAAAAAAAAAGTAAACCCATGAACCCCAGGATATCCTCGGTAAAGCAGACCTGAGCTTCGTTTAAACCGTCTCTCGGATTTAGGGCAAAACAAAGTCTCCTTAGTTATTTTCGGTAACTTATCCCACCTTCTGAAATTCAGGCCCACCTCCCCGCGAGCCCAGAGAGTGGAAGCCAAAGAGGAACTCTCGTTCATCGTTGGTGTTTGGCTCAGTCGCACTTTCTCTTTTTCTTTTTTCTTTCAGTTCTGGCTTCTTCCCACCCTGAGAGCCGTCACAGAAGTGCACGGGGCGGGAGCGGCTGCCTTTCCACAGCCCCCTCCTCTGCGCTTTACCCCGAAAGGCGGGGCGTCAGACTCACTGCACAATTCTCAGAGGGGGGTTGTTCACAAAAATTCGCTGGTGAAGCTTGGGCGGAGGTGACCAGAACCTGCGTGTGGAAAAGCCTTCTCTGTAGGAGACTGAGTTCTCAGCGGGATCCGGGGTCAGGCCAGGCCTCGCCTCGGAGAGATCTGTTCCTAAATCTCCTCGGCTTCCTCCAAACAGCCTGAGCCCCTCCTGGCCTGAAGTTAAAACTGGGAAGTCTGGGAATCATCCCACTTTGAGGAAGGAGAGGAGTTTATAAAATAAACCTGGGGTATATTCCCAGCAGTGGAATCGCTGGGTCAGAAGGCAGTTCCATTCTTTCTTTTTTGAGGAAATTGCACACTGTTTTCCACAGTGGCCGCACCAGTCTGCATTCCCACCAGCAGTGCATGAGGGTTCTCTTTTCTCTGCATCCTTGCCAGCACTTGTTGTTTGTTGATTTATCATGCCAAGTGAAATAGCCAGTCCGTGAAAGACAAATACCATATGATCTCTCTTATAAGTGGAATCTAATGAACAAAATAAACTACCGAGCACAACAGAGCCAGAGGCAGGGAAGCATGGAGCAGCCTGACAGCTGCCGGAGGGGCGGGGGTGGGGGAGTGGGCGCTGGTTGCAGGAAGGTGAAGAGCTCAGTCAAAGAACACAGCTGCACTGACCCACAGACACGGGCCGAGGTGTGGGGATTGCCCGTGGGAGTGGGGAGTGGGCTGGGTGGAGGGGGGCACAGGGGGAAAAATCTGGACAACCGTAATAGCATAAACAATAAATATTTAAATTAAAAACATAACAAAACAGATCTAGGAGATCCAGAAGATGACAACAGGTCATTTGGGAGTCAAACAACACTTTAGCCAAAGTGAAGCCTGAAAACGGGTTTCGAAACCCCGGGGGGTAGTTTCCCACGGGATGGGGAGAAAGACCCCAGCCCACCCGGCAGGAGGCAGCTGGCTGCTGGTCCCTGCTCCTCAGTTGTTCTGCTTGCCTCCCTTCCTCCCCGAGTGGGTGCGAGGGGGGCCTCCCGAGCGGCCCAGTGCTGAAGGGGGAGTAAAGCGGACTCCGGAGCTGGTGGATCTGGGCTCACATTCCCATACTCCACCGGGCGCTGTCTTTGAGGAGACAGAACCAAAGGCCCACCACACAGGGTTGTCGAGGGGATTAGGTAAGAAAGCTCCCATGTAGTGCAAAGCCGGGGCCTGGTAAGTGGTGGGCTGCCAAAAATGAAAGTGCAAAACGGTTACGGGCAGCAGAAGGGAACTGAGGAGTGACAGAACTGTTCTGCTTCCAGATTGTGGTTGGGGACACAGTCTACGGAACAGTGCACCACGCAGAGAAGGTGAATCTTTGAAAAATGGTTACGTCAGTTCCTTCCGATTTTGACAACCTGTGGAATTCCTCAGCTACAGAGTTGCTGTTGGAAAGGTTTGATGAAATTGGTATGATTTTGCTCCATGGTGGGTGGAGAGATAAGAGGTGCATATACCCTTTCAGCTTCATTCATTTGTTCGCCCCGCTGTCCTCGTACCGGTCCGCTTCCAGTCCTTCAGGCCTTACCCAGAGGGTGGCCGGGTGGCCGGGTGGCCATCAGAACCTCAGTGGGTCTCCTGGAGCAGCAACACCTCAGAGCTGCATTGTCTGTCACCGTAGCCACATGTGGCTTTAGAAACTGGAGCCATGGCTGGTGTGACTGAGAACTGAATTTTAAATTTTATTTAATCCTAGCTAGTTGACATTTAAGTTTGGAAACTGAGTTGGTATAAAATATTTTCCTATTGAAGGCAACTCCATTGCTTTGGTAGGAATACATTTTATTTTTAATGTATTTTATCATTCATTTTTTATTGAGATATAATTCACGTGCCATTAAGTTTACCATTTTAATGTATACAACTCAGTGGCCGTTGGTACACTCACGAGGTTATGCAACCATCACCACTAACACCAGGACATTTCACCACCCCAAAGAGAAACCCCGCACCTTTTAATTAGTCACTCTGCACTTGCCCCAAGCCCCAGTCCCTGGCGACCATAACCTCCTCCCTATCTCTGTGGATTCACTTCTTCTGGACATGTCCACACAAACGGAATCATCCAGTGCATGGCCTTTTGTGTCTGGTTTCTCTCACTTGGCACATTCTCAAGGATTTCTCCACGTTGCACTTTATGTTTTTATAGCTAAATAACACTCCACTGTGCGGGCACGCCGCCTTTGGTTTGGCTGTTCATCAGCTGGTGGCCATCTGGGCTGTTTCTAGCGTTTGACGCCTAGCCCCTGAAACTCTAGGATCCAAACTGAGACGGGTTGCAGGTGTAAAATTCCTATCAGATTTCAAAGACTTGTACGAAAAACATATAAAATATCTCACTGGTAGTTTATAGGAATGACATGTTGAAATGACAGTTTTTGTATACTAGGTTCAATAAAAGGCACCATGTGGAAAAGATTACCCTGAAAACAAGGCAGGGGAGTGTGAGCTGGGGGCTGGGGGCTGGGGGCCTCTGTTCCCCCATCTCATCCTTCAGCTGCCCCGCCCACTGGTGGCCTGACAGCCGGTGCAGGGTCGGGCCTGCCAAGAGTGGCCACTTCTGGCATCACCCTGCCTTGGCCCTGAGGGGAGCTGTGGAGAGGACAAGTCCAGACAGAGGTTGGCAGGCGCTGTCCCCCTGCAGCAGGACGGGGGACTGGAACTACTGGCGGCTGGCCTGTGCTGGACTGCAGCAGTGCCCAAGTCCGCACGTGCTCCTGGGCTCCTCACCCTGGCCCAGGGGCAAGGGCAGCGACGACGTGAAAGGCTTCCTCACCTCTGGGCACCAGGTGGCTGGCATAATAAATCCTCAGTAAATGTTAGAAGGGAGAGGGAGGCAGAATCCCATGATTGTTAAAACACCTCTGGTGGGAACACTATTAAACTCCCCCAATAAACAGATGGGGACACCAAGCCCAAAAGGATGAAATGACGTGTCCTGAACCACTGCCAAAATGGTGACAGCGCGAAACCCAAGAACCCTGGCTCAGAGCTGCCCTTAGCATTTGAAACTGCACTGGAGCTCAGGTTACATATGCAAATCTACTGGCAGAGAAGTGGCCCCAGCCCAGGCTGATCTCAGAACGTGTCACTTGGCTGATTAACATCTGAATACCATCAGGGCAGTGCCTCTGGAAATGCCTTTGCCTTGCTCCGTGTGTAGTCTCTGAATTCCGTCCAGGCCCCATCCCTGGTTGTTAGGCTTTGCACTGCAAAGGAGCTGGGCGTCCAGGGCACTTAAACAGCCACTCTGGGCTCTTGAGACCCCGCTCAGATATATCTTGAGTGCCTGCTGCGGGCAGAGCGCTCGAGAGGCTCCGGAGCTACCCAGAGATGAAGGAACTCCCTGTACTGCCCTCCGGGAGTTCCCAGTTGAATCAGGTAGATAAAAGAAATTCCCTTGCTCAAGAATAATTGTTTCAAGATGAACAAAAATGATAAAAGCCAGTGTTGGTGACGTTCAGGGAGCTCATCACTCTCGTCCCTTGCTGGTAGGAAAGGGGCTTGGCACCACCTCTCTGGAGGGCAGTCTGGTAACAGGTATCAAGGATAAAACTGTATGTTCCCATAAAACCCTGCACTTCTCCCCCTTGAAACAGGCCCCAAGGAAATAATTAAGTCTGGGCACAAAGATGTAGCCACACTTGTATTCACGCAGCACGGCTCGTAACAATGCAACACTGGATATAACCTGCGCGCCCGTCTGTGGGGGACTAGGAAATGAGGCCAGGTCTGCCATACAAAGGTCAGTAGAGAATATTTAGCCCTGGCCGACATGGCTCAGTGATTCACACTAACCTGCAAACTGAAGTGTCACTGGTTCGGTTCCCAGTCGGGGCACATGCCTGGGTTGCAGGCCGGGTCCTCAGTTGAGGGTGAGTGAGAGGCAACCACACACTGATGTTTCCCTGCCTCTCTCCCTCCCTCCCTCCCTTCTCCTCTCTCTGAAAATAAATAAAATCTTTTTTTAAAGAACATTTCATGCTAGAAAGAGATTCACATTGTTGCTGGGTGTGAGGAAAAAAGGCAGGTTACAAACAGTGTCTGTGGCGTGAGAGCATTTGGGGGTGAGAATCTGCATCTGTTATACTAAGAACTAGCATTTATTGAGTCATATCTGGGCATCATGTCAGCCCGACGACATAGATGCTGTCTTCATTTTCATTTCACAACCGAGGAAACAAGGCTCGGAGGTCTCAGCGTCCAGGACCGGGGTCAGGGTCCCGCTCACGCGAGGGGCCGGCGCTCTGGCCCTGGGGTGGCGGCCCTCCTCCCTGCAGAGAGAAACATCGGGGAGAACAGCAGTGGTTCTCTCTGGGTGAAACAGTGTCATCAGCATTGAGGGTTTTTTTTTTGTTTTTATCAGCATTTTTGTTTGTTTTTCCTGTCAGGAGCGTGGGTTGCTTCTGTAATAATAACACTTGCCTGTTGAGCTCTCCCGGTTAAAAAGACTGAAACTTCGATTGTTGAGAGGGTTTTTTCTGGCAAGTTCTCCACCTGATGGAGGGTTGTTGCAGGCAGAGGCCAGGAAACCCCAGGGTCTGGTCATCAAAAGTAAAGTGGGTGCACCTCATCCCCTGCCAGCCCCCTCAGACGGAGACCCAAAGGGCAAGCAAGGTTCCAGCCGGCAGGTTCCCGTCTCCCCATGGACCCCCAGATCCCAAGGCCTGGACTGCACCTGCACTTCAGAGGGGCCTCGCACCACAGTGGCCCCATTTGTCCTGTTGTAAGTCTTCCGCCCACCCCATCTCAGGACAAGGTTGGGAAGGAGAAGCCCAGAGCAGGTGGCAAGGATTCTTTAAAAAAATAAGGAAAGATTGCCCTGGCTGGTGTAGCTCAGTGGATTGAGCGCGGGCTGCGAACCAGGCATCGCAGGTTCGATTCCCAGTCAGGGCACATGCCTAGGTTGCAGGCCATGTCCCCCAGCAACCGAACATTGATGTTTCTCTCTCTCTCTCTCTCTCTCTCTCTCTCTCTCTCTCTCTCTCTCTCTTTCTCCCTCCCTTCCCTCTCTAAAAATAAATAAATAAAAAATAAAATCTAAAAAAAAAAAATAAGGAAAGATTCCCGCCTCCCACCTCCCACCCCCCACCCCGCCCCCGCCGCCAAATCATCCAGGGATCCCTGGGCTGACTGGGGCTGTGTTGAGTGTTCGTGATGAAACTGTTTGTCACGGCTGCCCCTAGAGAACCACGTCCTGGGTGTCTGCCCTCTGAGGAGAGGGAGGGGTTGGGAGCAGGCCAAAGGATGGTGGGGGTGGGTGGGTCGGGGAAGGAGGAGGAGGGCAGGGAGTTACAAACATAGTAAAAACAGTGAAGTAATAATAATAAACTCGACAAACATTTACTGGGAACTCACACATGCTGAGAGATTTACATGCATGATCTCAGAGAATCCTCCCCTAAAACGCCATGAGGTAGGCACTGCTGTCACACCGACCTGGGTGACAGTGAATGCCGTGGAGACGGATGCACCTTCTTCAAACCCAGGTCCCGTCAGCCTGCTCTTCTGATCGGAGACCCAGTGGCTGCCCGCTGCCCTCAGGAAAACAGTCACATGGCTCAACCTGGCGTTTGAAACCCTGCAAAACAGAACTCCACCCCACCTTTCCATCCTTCTCCTTTCCTGCAGTGCCACTCGCCATTCCCAAATGTACTTTATGTTGGTCTCTCTCCCTTTCTGCCTTTTCTCAAACGACTCTCTTTGCCTCACACCTCTCCTGCCCCGATGGTTACTCAGTCAACCCTAGCAGTGTTTTGAGGCTCAGCTCAGAGCCTACCACTCGTGTTAAATGAAAGAAGTCAGACACAAAAAGCGGACAGTATGAGGGTGAAGAACAGGCAAAACTAATCTGTCGTAGAAAAACAGAGCTGTGATTTCCTTTGGGGAGTAGGCACTGACTGGAAGAGGCACCAAGGGGCTCTGGGGGAAATACTCTACACCTTGATGCTGGTGGTAGTTACGTGAGCATATACATGTGTCTGAAGTCATTGAATTTAGACCTGCGAGTTTCTTTGCATTGTAAAGTTAATCTAAGAATTAAAATTGTGTGCCCTGGCTGGCATAGCTCAGTGGATTGAGCGCGGGCTGCGAACCAAAGCATCACAGGTTCGATTCCCAGTCAGGGCACATGCATGGGTTGCAGGCCACGGACCCCAGCAACCGCACATTGATGTTTCTCTCTCTCTCTCTCCCTTTCTTCCCTCTCTAAAAATAAAAATAAATAAAATCTTTAAAAAAAAAATTGTGCCACTTGGATCTCCCTGGAAGAGTTCACCCCTTTGTTCACTGTTCTCTCCAAGCACTTCATCTGTTCTGGCAGCACATCACTTAACACAGACAGCCTTCTGTGAGGGTCCCTCGTGGCCACGTCCGATTTCTCCCCCTGCTGCGTGTGAGCTGCCCCTTCGGCCCTTGTGTGGCGAGCATTCAACAAACACGGGGCTGATGAGGCCAGACCCATAAAACTAAAGAACAACTTCTATCCCGTGTTAAGCACCCACTGTGTGCCAGGCTGCACGCTGAGTTCCTTACACACATATTTAACTCTATGACTGCATGCATTCATAATACAGGTGCATACACACACATGCATATGTATAACCCCCATGAGATAAATGTAGAGTAGCCATTAAGCTTGAAAGTAGGCAAATATGCATGGCAAACGTGAATGGTTTAGCTATATTACATCATAATACAGGCAAAACAATAGTGTCTGTTTCCAAACTTGACAGTCACTGCGATTGTGTGCATGCGTGCGTATGTATTTATGATCACCAGTCTCCAGTTTACACTGAGACCACCGAGGGCCAAGGTCGGAGAGACCTGTGGTGCTGGCCAGGACGCCGGCGCAGGACGGCTGCTGTCAGAGCCATTCACTGGACCACCTCCAAAGAGGCGTCGCGTAATCCAGAAGAAATGTTGTGAGGCTTCTGTCCAAGAGACGTGAAAATAGCGGTTTCTCTGGAAATGAAAATTTTATGTGAGTGAGGGTGCGTGTGTGTCTTCCGAGAAGAGTCAAGGCCATGTCGGGCTTCCGAGGCTTCGGGAAGGGGGTGTTTAGCAAGAGGAGCCCTTGGGTTTATGGTCCTAACTGTGCCCCTTAGCAACTGCGGGGTATGACCTTGGGCAGAGGGCATGAAATGCGTGCGTCCAGAGGTTGGGAGACTAGTCGATCGTTCGTTTGTTCATTCATTCGTTCATTCATTCGTTCGTTCATTCATTCATTCATTCACACACACACACACATCCATTCGTCAGCCAGGCTCCCAGCTCTGACCAAACAGTCCATCCACTCATTCATTCATTCACCCCAAAGTTGTTCACTTCCTATTGGGTTCTGGCCTTCATTCCCCATCACAGCACATCCCTGGCTTTGGTTCTTTGACTAGAAAGCAAATAAAAGTTTGGTTAACCCCGGGTGTCTAAATTCTACTCCCCTTTCCCAAATTCTGGAAAACCTTTTCTAATAGCATCCTCATGAAATTTTGTTAGGAAAGTTTTCATCCCTGTTGAGCATGTCTTTCTCGAAGACCCTACTGGGCAGACATCTCCTTAGATTATCTGTGAGATTAGCCCAGAATAACAGGAAGGGTTTAAATCAATGAAGGTCAACCCCATGCTTTGGTAGAGGGCTGGGGGCAGCACTTCCCCAAGCGCTCTCCACAGAGGACCACTGGTTCTGTGCGTTGCTATAGATACATGGTGCGGATGCAGGAGATGATTTCATGGTCATCTCAGTTTGGGAAACTCTGGGTTAAAAACACAAACAAAACAGGTTTCCTGACTGCAGGACTTCCCAGGGACTTGCCTTGATGGCCTAGTATGAAGCTTTTCCCAAATGCTTTGATCCCAGAATCCTTTCTGCCTAGAGCATTCTTGGGCATTCTTGTGTTACCCAGAATGCAGTTGTGGGATTCCTTGGCATGATCTGGGGAATCCAGAAGTGGTTCGGGTCCAGGAGAATTGTGGAGCAAGCTGCCTAGAGCCTGGTGCCATGCAGAAGAGGGAGCTGATTCCTCAGGAAGACACAGGGAAAGGAGGGGAAGGAAGTGGTCTTGAGCTGAGCCTCACAGTTGCGAGGAAGTAGGAAGAGGAAAGCAACTTCTAAGCTACACAGGGAACTAGCTCAGGGGCAGTCTGGGGCCTAGAAAGGATATTGATATTGCAGAATTGCTATAGAAACGTTATCTTCAAAACTGGCCACATCTGGACCCTGCAATTGCTGGACAGAAGGCAAAAGAGGGAAAAGTTCGTGGTTACTGGCCATTGGACATGACAGTGACTGGGAGACGAGGTTCCCCTTTGTACTCTTACCCCCAAGCTGGCCTCTTTCCTGCACACAGAGGCATGAAGACTGCTGAGCTCTGCCCCCTTTGAGTACGGCTCAGACAAGCCACCTTTCCCCTCGGTGCTTCAGTTCCCCCAGCCATCAAAGGACCAGAGGTGATCGGAGGGGTCTTCCGGAAAACAGAGTCTGGGCTTCCCCGGAAGGTGGACAAATCTGTGTCTCTTTATAGTCTGGGCAGAGCTTCCTCAACGAGGCTTCAGTTTGCACAGGCAGTCATGGCTGCAGCTGATGTTCTGGAGTAACATGGGCCCTGGGTTCAAATCCTACCCGTCCTTTGAGAAAATCACTTTACTTTTCTGAGCCTCAGTCTTCCCACCTAAAAAATGAAAATCACATTTCCCTCCATGGGAAATGTATGGGGGAAAATAATATTTTAATATAATATTCATTATATTTTTAAATAATATTTTTATTATTTTTAATAAAATAATAATATTTTGAATAATAAACTAATGGGTATAAAATATTTGGCACAGTTTGGACAGTAAGAACTTGATAAAAGCTACCTGTGTTTGTTAGTTGCCACCAATAAATTCCTCTAAAACCCTCTGTCTCTGTGAAGGAAAACGTGTTACGTTAAAATAGTTAAGTGATATTTGACTGTGGGAGGAGGGGTAGAAACTGGTAGAACTAGTTGAAAACAATTCTTTTTTATTTTGTGCAAATCCCACCTATATTATCCCCCATAACGCAGTGGGACTCTGCCTAAACAGAGAGACTCTTGGGGGGGTGGGGGGAATTCTCGTTCTTAGGGATGCTGGCCGCCTCACCTCCTCAGGCTTCCTGCATTCCCAGCCTTGGCCTCCTGCTGGGGGTTTCTCAGTCTGCTAGGTGGGCCGTGTAGAGGGAAGGGGTCAGAGGTCACTATACCAAAAGAAAAAAAGTTCTATTGCCCTGGTGGGCCTGTTTTACAACAGATCAGGACACCCTCGAACTCCAGAAGAAAGGTCCTCCCCTTGCTGTAAACTAATCCAACCTGGGGGACTGAAGGGTGGCACTCACCCAGGGCACTGACGGGGGAGGCCCCAGGTGGCGCTGGCTGGTTCTTTGTGCTGCTGCAGGCCTTCCTTCCCCAGGCCTTGCCTGGCTCCAGGGAGCCTCCTGGGGCCTTGCAAACAGCTTGCGTGGTTGGGAGTTTCTCCCCAGAGGCTGCAGGATGGGGTGGCTTTCGGAAGGTGGCATCTAGGCCCTGGCAGACAAATGTGATTTTGTGAAATGTGATTTTGGCAGACAAAGGCATCTGGTACTAGTTCTTTTTTCCTTCTGTTTTCTTTCTTTTGGGGGTGGTACCTTCAAAGTCATAGATCTTAGATAGCTGGAAAGAACCTGAGTGACCTTCAAATCTAAATCTTTCATTTCACATCGAAGAAACACAAGCTCAGAGAAGGGAGTTAACGTGCCTAAGGTCGGCACAGCCAGGGAGCAGTAGAGCTGAAACAAACCCTCATCTCCCAACTCTTGGTCCAGTGCTCTCTCTCCCATTGCAGAACAATGGTCCTGGTTACACCTGTGTCCCAGATACTATACTGGGTACTTCACCTGCATTAAATCCTCACAGCCTATAAAGCAAATCCTGTTATCTCCATTTTACAGATGGGGAAACAGACTCAGAGAAACAAATGATAAAGTTCAGGGTCACAGTTAACAAAAAGCTGAGCCAGGTTTCAAACCTAGGTCTGTTTAGAAGCCTGAAGCTTGGAACACTAAACTATCTAAGACATAGTGAGTCTTTCAAGATGAGGGCCTTAACTTTTAACACCCCCAAATCCTCTCACAGGAGTTAGGGAAGCCCAGGGCCTGGGGACTGGAAGAGAATGAAACAAAAAGCTCCCAAACATGTCCCGTCCCGACAGGGCTGTGTCTGAGTCGTCACTTAGTCCAAGGGCAGCCAAATGAAATACTGTGACCCAACACTGGGTCATCAGTCAATTCAGGGGCAATTAGTATTTTTGAAACATGGCCAACCAGCCACCTGCTAAAGAGTCAAGTCACTGTCACCTGGCTATCAAGACTCAACTTCTTCGAGGTTTCCTCAAGGCCCAGCCACGGGCAATGCTGATCGTCTGCTTATGACCTCAACGTGCAGAAAGGAGCAAATGACTGAGCTCATTGTGAAAGGCGAGAGGGCTGAGACTCAAGGAAGCATCTCTTTAGGGAGAGCGGTGGAGGCGTGACTCAGATTTGGAAGGAGCCTGGGAAGAGAGGAACACTCACACTTACCTGCCCTTGAAGCTGCGGAACCCATGACTAACCTCCCCCACCAGGCGCATCTGCACTGGGCTGAGCGCCCTGGGTAGCAGGAGCAAAGGCAGAGACAACGAGCTCACTGTTTCACTGGGAAGGCAAGATATGCCCACCCCTAAAGACGGCAACAATAGCTGACATTATCTGGACTTAGTGAAGGAGAGAAGTGCCGCACGCTTTCCACGTGTTACCTCATTTAATTTTTGCAACAACCTACATGGTAGGAGCTATGCCCACTTTAACGATGAATGAACTTAGGTGCAGAAACACCAAAGGACTTGCCCAAGGGCACACAGGTGGTACACGGTAGAGCCAAGATTTGAACTCAAGTAGTTGGGTCCAGAATTCAAGCTCTCAACTAGAAGTGCTCCACCATGTGTGCGTGTGTGCGTGCGTGCGCATGCGTGTGCGTGTGTGTGGGTGCAGGGGCCGGTGCTCTGCAGTACAGAGTCCTGCGTCACCTGGAGGGTGAGATTAGAGAACTCCCTCGGAGCCCTCCAAAAAGAGGATCTCTGAAATTTGATGACAAAATGAATTTTGAAGAATTCCAGTCGTCGATAAAGAAGGAAAGGGCTTCCAGAATAGAGGGGTTGATGAAGGTGCCCCACCAGGCTTCCTTGTGGGCGGAAATATACCTTACTCGTTCCCCTCCCCATCTGCGCTACAGAGGCTCGACCAGGACGATTCCTAAGTCTACTGAACAGCTGCTCATTGAGGAAACACACCATGGTGGTTCATGGCTTGAGGGTTTGAGCCAAACAGCCTAGGTTCAAATCCCACCTTGACCTGACCCAGTTGTCTAGCCTCTCTAAGCCTCAGTTTCCACATCTGTAAAATGGAGGAGGTGATCGTGCCTAAATCCTGAGCCGTTGTAAGAATTGAGGGACACGGGGAGGTAAAGTGCTTGGCACAGAGCCTGGTACACAGTTGAATGCTCAAAGAGGAGAGCTACCTTTATAATTTTTAATGATTAAACAAATCTCTCTATCCATTGTATAAGTGAACGATGCATGAATACAGAGAGCTGGGTCTTAACATGGAGAGGGTCCGAGAGCAATCGGAGAGTGAAAGGTGCGGCTTACAGAACCAAATAAACGAACCCCGTCTGGGAGGGGAAGCTGACCACAGCGTGGCCTGTGCCCAGGCAGTGGGGGCAGCCTGTCCAGAGCAGAGGCAGGGTGCTGAACGGTGACTTTTCCCGAGGGAAGAGCCAGAGGGGCCTGATCTTGGCACCAGACACGGTTCTTCCAGGCCTGTTTCTCTGTCCTTCCCCTTCTCATCCCCCACTGCTTAACCACCCACACCCAAACTTAGGGCCTTAAAAATCATTCAGGCAGGTCAGCCATGGATTTAGAGAAACCTTCACCGGAGTATCCAAGGTCCAAGGTCCAAGGTCACAACCTCTGACCACACAGCCTCTGCCTTCCTGAGAAGGTGCAGGGCCCAGCGGCCCTAGTAGATCACTCCCCGTCATCCCACTTCCAGTGAGATCAGATCTAAACACACACCAGGGGCAAACTTGGAAGGAAAACTCTTAATAGAAAAGGACCTTATGAGTTAATCATGTCTACCTGAACCTCAGAGCAGGCCCCGCCCAGCCCTACCCTGCCTCACCTCACCTCACCTAGGACAGCAGCGCTGCCCCCGGTCGCTCACCCCTCCTGCTCGGCACTGGGGCACCAGGACCCTGTCTGCCCAAGCCAGGCATTGGGCATTTCTCCTCCACATACAGTTCCTCGAGGAGACCCTCATTCGAGCTCTCCCAGCCCCTAGTTTGACTTCAGATAGATGGGGGGCGGGTACGTTCTTAGTGCTGTTCGCCACGCTGTAGTGGGGACAAGTAGGTTTTTCTCAGTGGAGCCCTCTTGTATTTGGAAGTGGGCAGCATTTTGTTTACTGGCCCTTTTAAGATGCAGACTGGTGATGGCCAACAGGGGGCGGGGCCGGGGGTGCTGCTGGGCTCCGGGGAAAGAGTGGGCCTCTGGGGCTGAGCCCACCGGATTCTGTTGGGTCCAGCGGGCGCTCTCCTTCCGGGGCTGGGGCTGCATCCTTCCTGGCGGTCCCCTCCCCAGCTGCCTCCTATTCTGGCGGGTTCCTGGCGACAGAGAAAGACCTCAGACAGCCCTCTGGCTGCCTGCACTGTCCCAGCTCAGGGATAAACCTTCTCCGACTGGTTACTTTCTAATAACTGTAAAGTTTCTTTTTTCCTAGCAACGGAAGAAATAATGTCCATAGACAAGCTAAAAGAATAAAATTTAAATCACCCCGACCCCATTATCCGTGACATTCTGACGTGTTTCTTTCCTGTATTTTCTCTACTCACACAAATGGGTTTTAAATATAGGAATGGACCAGTTTGCTAAAGGTAAGTGGAAAACTTAAAGGTGGGATATCAGACCCAGGTTCAAGATCCAGCTCCGAGACTCCCCGAAAGTAACCTTGGGTACACTGTTCCCCTTCTGAGCCCCACGTGTCTCCCGTGTGAACTGAGGGTAACGGTCCTTCCGTTACAGGGTCCTGAGGACTGGATGGGGGTGGACGCTGAGCCGAGTGCCGCCCACACAGGAAGGACTCCTGCTGCAGCCACCTGTGCCTCGCGCTAAGGGGCCTCCTGCGGCGCCCTTTGAAACAGGGGCTCAGGATGCAGCTGCGTTCAGCAGCTCAACTTTCCTCATGAACCTCTGCGGAAGGATATTTATATGCATTCTCATTTTTCAGGATTAGAAACAGTGCTCAGATGCATATCCTTGCAGATAACTCTTTGTTCATGGAGATGATTTGCTTAGACGAAATTCCTGTGAGTGAGGTTGCTGGATCAGAGGGTGAGCTCACATCCGAGGCCGAAGTTGGGGCTGGTTCACAATCTCTCTAGCAAGGAGAGAGGTTTCCCTTCCCCTGTGCCAGCGCTAGGGCTTAGCATCCTCTTTCATCCTTATCATCTTGATTAAAAAATAATAAAAAGTAGCCGCTTGTTTGTTTCCAGGGTATCGGGAGACTCTTGGTTTTTTAAAGGGAGCTTTTAGAATGACTTTAGACCCCATGATCCCTCACGTCCAAGGAACCTCTGGGAGGAATGTAGGTGGTGTTGTTGGCAGAACTGTGATAACAATCTAAAGTACAGAATGTAAAAGGGCCTGGGGACTGCCCACGCCTTCTCCTGACCCTCCACGAGCACGACTTCGAGGTCCTTCCATGCCTCCGCATCAGGGCCACATTCTCTGTGCGGGGTGTGTGGCCTCTGCCCCACGCACCTCCACTGACGGGGTGGAGGTCATGATGAAGCATTTGCAGAGCGTTGGGCATGCACCCAGGATAGTGCTTCTGGGGCCCCTCGGGGTCCGTAATGGTATCAGGGGTGATGCTTCACCCCAAATCTGAGGTCCCGATCCATATCCTTCGCTTAAGTAGGGGTGCTTTCTCTGAACCTGTTTATCTACCACACGGGCCAATAACACACTCTCTCTTCCCCCACCCCGGCTTTATCAGAGGAGATAAGCACAGGAAGACACTTTGTAAACTGAAAAGGGCTTTCCACACAGAGGAGGCTAATTCTGAGGGAGACCCAGTGCTGAGAGCTGTGAACTGAGCTGTGCATTGGGTCTGGAAACAGGTGGTGGCAGCGCACCCCTAAGCCAGGTAAGGTACTCACCTATAACACCAGCTATCTTTTACCGTGTTCCTGCTTCTTGCCATGGACTTTCCATTGAGATCTTATTTAATGTAATCCCCAGATCAACCCAAGGAGGTATGACGGGAAGCATACTAAGACTTACAGAACCAAGTCACTGGGCCAAATGCATATACTAATAAAAGGGAGAGTAAGAATTCAAATTACTAGTAGGAGGTCTTCTCTGGGGGTGGGGGTGGGATAGAGGCAACAATGGCTGATTTTCCTACAATGTCAATTACCTTGTATAACACACACTCCCCCATTTTTCATTTATTCAACATGTATTTATTGAAAACTTACTGTGTTGAGAGCTAGGACAAGTGCCACGTAAAATTTATTTTTCCTTGTATAGTTTCCATATTCCAGAAGCATACAAATCCTTCCTACCTTACAAATCCTATCAACAGCCTATCCACCTTTCTTCTTTTTTCTTCTTCCCCTCTTTCTTTCCACCCACCTACCCATCCTAGGCTTCGTTCCAAAAAGGAACGCAGGAGTCTTAAAGACCTACTTCCATGGCTTTGCGGTAGGACAAACCTTGGTTCGATTCTGTCTCTGTCTCTAAGTCGAGAGCCAGCTGACCAGCTGCCTCACCTCTCCGAGGCTGTTTCTCTTCTGTGAGATGCAGGTGGTTATGACAACTCCTTGATAAGACTCAAGAGAATTCCACAACATGTACAGAAAGCATGGCACACTCTAAGGACATTGTGTTATCTCCTCCAATCCACGTAACAATCATTTCACTGAGAAGGAATTCGGGTGCCAGGAAGTGAAGCTGCCTGTCCTAGGTCTTAGACAACTCCAGAGCTCACGTCCTTTAGTAGTTTGGCCGATACTCCAGCGGCCAGTTCCACCTGGATGGACAATGTGACCCTATTTTATAGGGATGAGACCAAATATGTAAAGCAAGTATCATAAAATGCTCATTTTATGATAGCTGCTCGTTTTAATTAAGTTAAGGTCAGATCTGATTCCTGAACTCACTGCTTACAGCCCGCAGTCTGGGTGATGTACTTCGCAGGGAAGCTCCGAGCCAGGATCCTGAATCTGCTGTCTTCCCTTGCACCTTTGCTCCAGGAAAAGCAGGGACACACTGACCTCTTAGTCCATGGACATTTATTTTGGTGAATGACATTTAAACTGGAATTTTTGTATATAATTTCTCATTACAAAAGCAATGGGAGGTGAATGCAAAAAGCTTGGTTGGGGAGGGGGGATAGAAAAAAATTAAAATTCTGTCATTTTGGAACCTCCAGAGAAGCACCATGGACATTTGGGTATTTGCCCTTCCAATATGTTCATAGGCGTCAATGGATTTTCATTGTTTCGGATAACCACGAAGTCTTAAAGAGTTAGGAAAGGAAGGGCTGCTAGCGAGGCCACCACGCCCAGCGGTGCGAGTCCCGTACTGTAAGTGGCGCTGTGACTGTGCAGGACACAGCCTTCACAGACACACAGAGCAGCCCTGGCTCTTGGCATTTATTTGACTTAGTGGTCCTAACTTTTCCTCCTCCCCGTGCTAAGGGTATCATGCTCTTTTCGATCTGTGTCTCATGGGCAGCCGTAACCCTGGAAAGGAGAGGGAGGGATGAAGGGCTGGGCCATCCTTCAGGGGAGCAGGAGGATTAACGTCAGGAAGAAGAACGGTAATCTAGAACAGAAAAGCTAGGTGATTTAATATGCAACTGCACCCTTATAGTGATTCACTAATCTTGTCTTACACAGAGGGAAACTGAGGCTCCAGGACAAGAGCTTCACCCAGTCACACAGCTCGTAAGTGGCCAGCGATCAGGCGGAACTTGAATCCAGGACAATCCCTAACTCACTGTAGTCCTACAAGAATGGAAGCAGAAAGGTGTGGGTTCAAATCTCAGCTCTTTCACTTAGTAACTTCTGACTTTTAACAAATCATCCAGTCCCTCTGAGTCTCAGTTTCCTCATCTGTGAAATGAGGCAACAGCTTCCTCAGTAGGTTTCAGTGAGAATGAAATTAGGAAAACAGCTTTCCTAAGAAAATTATTAAGTGCTGTGTATCAGTCACTGTGCAATGTAACGCATATACGTTATCTCATTTAACCCTCACTATGACCCTCTGAGGGGGATACTGTTTTCATATCCGGTTTTACAGGTGCGGAGACTGAGGCTCAGGAAGACCGTCTGCCCAGCGGCACGCAGCACTGAGTGGCTGAGCTGGGACTTGCACCCAGGCCTGTCGGTTTCAGAGCGATACTATCAGATAACACGGGTAACTTTCAGCACAGTGCTTATGGCACACAAACACAAAACAAATAGTAGCCATTATTTACCGTGACTGTTGTGAACGTAATTATTATGTCATTTGTGAGCAGCCGGTCTCTGTTTTCGGTCTCCTCGGCCGAGAATCCAAGAACTGGGCCCATCGAAGAAGGGGAAGAGATGCCGACCCCGCCTAGCCCTATCCTAGACCACGCCATCCCACCCAGGGTGCCTTCCGGAGCACCCCGGTGTGCGGAGACACAGAAACCCTCTGCCCTGCGGTCCAGGTCTCTGCTGATCTCTGCAGATGGGTACAGGCAATTAAAGAGGCAAGATTCAGAGGGAGAGGGAGAGGGCCCATTTCAAAAAGCCCAGCGAGCACAGACACGCCACCTAAATCCCAGTCTCCACCTGAGCCCAGCCAGCGTGAGTCACCCCACAGCCCTTTACCTGTGAATTGCAACACAGCTGATAGAAACTGCAGGCCTTCCAGGAGGTGGGCAGACAGGCGTACAGACCAGCGTGCCATTGTTTGGGCTGCCGTGAGCTTTGCAGGTACCTCTGTGAAGTGGTTGGACACCCAGACTCCGCTCTCCGGCCCCAGCTTTAGCTCCACCACCCCCAGGTCTGCGGCTTGAGTAACTTATTTAATCACTTTGTACTTCGGTGCCCTCATCTCTGAAACAAGGATCATAAAAGTGCCTATCTCAGAGGGCTGTTGCAAGGATTAAATGAAACAATATATGTGAAGGTTTAGCACAATGTGGTATTTTGAGCACCTACTGTGTGCCAGACAGTGTAGTAGGCACTGGCGATTCAATGGGGAACAGGACAGACAAGGTCCTCGCTCTTACGGAGCGCACGTTCCGGAAGAGAAGACAGACAATAAATAATTAGAAAACTATCAACAAGTCCCGAGGGCTTTGCAGAGAACCAGAATAAAGTGCTGTCACACAGTGACTGGATGAGTCTACTTCAGCAAGGGTGGGTAGAGAGGCCTGCTCGGAGAAGGTGGCGTTATTAGCAATGATCATGACTGTTACTAGTATCTGACAGGCCCAGCTAGGCTGCCCCCAACACAGCCTCCCATTTGGGACCAACCCTTGACAGTTCCCAAACCTGCTTCTCCCTCTCCGTAGGCCTGACCCCACTCCAGGAGGGCTCCTTTGGATTCTGACTTTCCCCTGAACACCTCCACCAAACTGGCAGGAGTGACTGAAACCCCGCCTTTCCCTGAGAGAGAAAGGAGTGGGCCAAGGTGAGGCTCCCAGGAAAGCAAAGCAAAGGAATAATTTGCCAAAAGAGAAGGCGGGGGGTTGTGGAGGGGGGTAAGAAAGAGAGAAAGAGGGGGAAAAAGATGCCAAGATCTTTGGCTTAGATTTAATTTCAAATTAATCCTGGTGTAAGCTCTAAAAAAAGCTCTAGCATTCTCCTGTTTGTGTTTGTGGATCTTCTGGGTTTACCAGCCTTGTTCTTTATAGAGCCGGCTCACGGCAGTTATTCCACAATTACTTAGTCTAACAGGCGCCTGATTTCTCCTGTTTCCAATGTGGAACGCGGCATGCATTCAGGGTTTGTGAAATGCCCGGCTTGCTACGGCTCTGGAGGCGGCTGACCAAGTTTTCCACCCTTCCCATGCTGGCCAGAGGTATGTGGTTTGCTTGCATCTCGTTCAGATCTGTATCACACCAAATAAAAGGTTGCCTCCCACCCCACTCCCCCACCCCGTGCCACCAACACACGCACACACCCCACACTGTAAACTCCCCCAGAGCAGCAACCCTGTCATTCTGGCCTGTGTCTTCTCAGAACCCAGAGTAGGGCATGGCACACAATAGGTGCTCAATGAATGCTGAATTGAGGCCACTGAGTACAGCTCGAAGGGACAGCCAGACTTGGAGCGAGGTGGCTGAAGACGGGGATCTGGGCTCTGACACTCGCTAGCCTGTGCCCTTGGGCAAGTGACTTTGCCTCTCTGGCCTCCGTTTTCTCACCTACAAAGGTGATAATAATCTGGGGGAAAAAAAGAAAGAAAGGGAACTTATACAGAGACCCACCAAGGAGATCTCCCCTTTCCTTTGAGAATTCCTCAGTGGCTGTGAAGTATGATGTGGGGTAGAGGAGGCGGCAAGAATGGGGGGGGGTGCACCATTCCTGGGTACCCAGAATACTAACTAGACACAGGAACTGAGATTTCCTTTAGCCAAGTTTCTGTTTGTCCCTGTACTTTTCCTCTAGCTATCTTCTTTCCAACATTTTTTTTCTTCCCTCTCTCCTCCCTCATCTCCACCCCCCACCCCCTCACCAAGGAAGGAATTGGCCAGCTCCTCCCAGCGGCCCCCATGGCTCCACCCCCAGCTCAGCAGGGCAAGAGTTAACAGCTGCACCTGTTGAGGTATACCTGCTGTCGCCGGCACCTGTACCTGTAGCCAATCAGCACCAGCGCTGCCAGGAACCTACCTGTCAGCAAAATCCCGACACTCAAACCTCAACATAAATCAAACACTTCCCCGGGCAGGGAATGTCTGTGTCAGGCAAGAAATAGAGACAGGAGCAGTCAGCAGAGTCTCTGGGTGCCGGTGCCTGTCGTCGGAGCCTGGGAGCAGGAAGATGTCGAATGAACTTGAGTGAGTAAACACCGGTGGATGCCTGGCGCTCCGAGAGCGTGGAGGCTGGATGGGATTTCCAGAGGGGAGAGAGCAGGGAGGCCGGCGCCAGGATTCACAGAGCAATTTGTAAGAGTAAATGAATGGGCTGACGATCTCACTCCGGCGTGTAGGGGCAAGCACCGTCTCGAGGGAGAGCTGAGTGTTTCCCTGGGAAAATAGGGTGCTTTTTTTTTCTTTCCATCTCTGCCAAGCAGTTTCGAGCTAAACAGGGAAACACGGGGCTGAAACTGTGAAGGCTTTCGGCACCACTTTCTGATACTCTGAAGGGGCCTCGGCGATCAGAGACAGCCTCAATTCCGTCTCGGCTGTCTACCTTCTTGCCAAAAGAAACTTCTCAGAGGCGATTCTAAGAGCTGTCTTGGGCAGAGAGTTGGGTTACTCCGAAGAGACTTGGTTGTTGGGCTGGAACGGTCCCCAGTGGGAAGGGTACAGTGTGATGGTTAAACATACACACTCTGTAGTCTGCCTGACTACAAATCCTGGGTTCAAATCCAGGCTCTGCTCCTCATGGGCTGTGGGATCTTGGATAAGTCATTCAACATATCTGAGCTTCATTTTCCTCATCTGGAAAATGGGGACGAGAATGCTTTGTTGGATTCTTAAGAGAGTTAGGTGTGATAAAGGCTGTAAAATGTGTAGCAAAGCCAAGGTCTGAAGAGGCATTCGATAAAATACGGGTGGTTTTATCCAGGGGCAGTTCTCGGGTGGAGGAAACTGAGAGGTGGTTTTCAGTGAAGTCGTCTCTGCTGCCTGGCCGGATTCGGGTGCCGTCCTCCCACATCCGGGGTTCAGAGCCCCCTCTGGCTGATGCTGACCTTCACCAGGACCCCCTGCGTGGGGTCTGGGTTTCGGGGAAGGTGGGATGAGGCTGAGATCCTGGGCTGCTTTAGCCAGGCTTCTGAAATACACTCTTTCTGCCACCTTCAGGGGTGAGGGGGCACAGACGAGGTCGGAATGAACTTTTTTCCTAGCTACCCCTCCGTAGACTGTTTTTAAAACTTGAAGGCCTGAGGGCAGAGGAGTGGGTGGGTCCTGATTGCAGACAGAGTTCCATGACACCAGCTAGCTCCGGGGTTCTCCCGGGCTGGCCAACTATGTTCGCAGTCCAGTCACTAGGTGTCAGATTTCCCTTGGACGAATCCCCTGGAGGTGAGGACGTGTCGATAACTGGAATTAGAGCAGGGGCACTGGAATCGATACCTGGGTTCAAGCCCCAGCTCTGCCACTACTTAGCTGTGTGACCTTGGGCTAGTTGTTTCTGAGTCTCAGTTCCCTCATCTGTAAACTGTGGCCACAATGGGACCCACCTCACAGAGTCGTTGGGGGAATCCAAAAACTTCAGAGAAGTGATCAGTTTAAAACCTGGTAAGGGGCAAACTAATAATATTCTCGGTACCTCACATGCAAATAACCAATCAGCAAACATTTCTGAACCTCTTGCTATTTTCTCACACTTTGAAAACAAACAATTTTTTTTGTGTTTGATGTGTCTCTAACCCACTTAGAGCTGCTTCTTAAAACTGCAAAGGCTGCAGGCAGAAGCTATTCATTGATGCCCCATAGGGGGTAAGTGTCCTGGAGCTGAGTTACTCCAGCAGAAAGGTTTCCTGCTTTTCTCTTCCTTAATGATTTGAGTTTGAAGTCAGATGGGCTGACAGTTGACACTTCTCCATGTGGGGTGGGGTGAGGGGTCTTGTGCCTGCAGAGTAATTGCAGGTGACTCTGAAGCCACTATTTAAAATTACAATGACAGAGCCTCAGTGCCTGGGGGCTCAGCTGCCCTAACTGACGTGCCTGTGTGTTGCGGGGGAGGGTGGTGGGGCATCGAGTGCTTGGTTTGCTGCTGGTGCTGCTGCTGGCACGTTCTTGCTGCCTCATTCCCCTAAAAAGTGCTGCGTTGAAGAGGACTGGTCCTGGAGTTCTCCAGCCCCCATAGGTAGATAGCAGGACTTGAAGGCGACTCTAAATTCTGTCACTTCCCAACTTCAGGATCCTGGTGAATTTGGTTCTCCACCCTGACCCTGCGTTTCCTCTGTCCAATAGGGACTATGAACACTTACCTGGCAATGGAACAGTGGGGCCCCTCAGCCCGGAGCTCCATAAACGCAAGCCTGCTTCCTAGGCCTCTGGTGGAAGCCCACTTGAAGGGTCGGGTTGGGTGTGGAGGAGCCGGAGGCGGGCGGTGTCCTTAGACTCAGCTCCAGGCCCCGCCGGGCGGAGCCCGGAGGCCTTTCCTGTGGCCGGGCCCAGCCCACTGGGGAGCGTCGGCCAGCCTCCAGGCCTCCCCAAGCGACTGCCTCCGGCGCTCCTCCCTCGGCTGCCCTGGGGACTAGAGTGGGCTGCAGGAGATCTTGGGGCCTCGGGGCACCGGAAGTCGCTGCTGGAAGTCCTCCCCTGACGGAAGACAGTGGGAGCCTGCTCGCTGCCCACCATCTGGGCCGCTAGGGGGGCTACGGGTCTGGCAGCCTGGGCCCAGGCCGCAGGAGGGGTGCTGTGGGGCCCTTCCGGACGCTTTGGGGTTCTATATGCAGTGGTGCCCAAAGGCCTACTGTGTGCCAGGTGCACCTGCGCCATCTCATCCTGCCTCTGTCCTCAAGGGGATGAGGGAGGGTCACAGGATTAAGTGACAAGCACATAGTACGTCTGTGGAATGGACAGCTAAGTGAGCGAGGCCCTCCCAAATTCCCCTGTACAACTTCGCTGGGTCCACAGGCTGGGCTCCGGAGCCTCAGGGAGACGCGACTGAGGGTGCGAGGGGAGCAGAGCCGTCCCTGTTGGATGCGGGCCTCTGGCGAGTCTCCATCTGATTCCAGGAGGCTCGGCTCCAGACTGCCTGGAGCACTGAAAGAGTTAACCAGGAACGCCTCCCCGCTGTGGTTTTGTGGTCGAAACCATGATTGCCAGGAGCAAATTTTTGTCGTGCACAAGGTGTGTTATTAAAAGTCGTATGCTGGTGGTGAATGAAAAGTTAAAAGCCCTCATTAAGCTCAGGCTGTAAAACAGGCGGACTGGGCGGAGAGGCTGAGACAACCCTAACGGCGGTGAGGACCCCGGGGCGCAGATCACTCCGGAGGCCTCTGCCCCCCAGACTGCCTTAGCCCAGTGAGGACCCCGGGTCCAATGCCTGGAGCCAAGAGGGTCTTCAGGGTCCACATAGAGGCCACAGGGCTGAAGCACAATCAGGATTCTCAAAGTTCCATCTTGGTTAAAACAAAAATAACAGTCAAGCATTTATTGAGCGTGGATTCCACCCTTGACTCAGTGTCCAGTGCCTTGATAAAGACATGATCTACCCTCCCCACAATCCACTGGAGGGCGAGGAGTATACATGCAATTTTGCAAAGAAGAGGACTTAGGCTTGTCTCGAGCTTGCCCAGGATTTCACAGAATAGCTGGGATCTTCACGGAGGGGTCTGAAGGATGTCTCCAGTATGCCGCCCTGCTCCCCATCTGCACGGGCATTGAAAGAGGATGAGCAGATGTGTCAGACTGATACAGTGGCGACCTCTGAGTGGAGGGCGCAGGTAATGCCAGTGTTTCTGTTTGTTTCCCATTTTATACATTATGTTTTACAAACCCGCGTTACTTTTGAAATGGGAAGGGGAAAGAGGGAATAATTTCTTAAACAGAAAATTATTGGCTCACCTAAAAACAGTATTGTCAAAATGTGGTCCCTGGACCATCATCATCATCATCATCACCACCTGGGAACTTACTCAAAATGCAAGTTCTCAGCCCCACCCTAGAGCAACTGAATCAGAAACTCTGGGGGTGAGACTCAGCAATATGTGTTTTAACAGGCCCTCCGTGTGATGCTGATGCGTGTTCAAGTTTAAGAACCATTGGCTTGGAGGACGTGGCAGGGAATTGGGAGGCAGGAGGTTCCCAGATCCCCTGCTGACCCGCAGTGTAGCTGCTGAGTCAGCAGGCTGAGTGAGAGCTTTGCTACTGTGTTTGAGCCCAGCTTTGCCACTTATAGACTGGGGGGCTTTTCAATGAGCTTCTGAACCTCTGGAAGTGTCAGTTTCTGCATGTGTGAAATGACAACAATAACACCACCTCCCATGGGCATGTACGTATGAGAATGAAAAGGCACAGTGCCTGACACTATAAAATAACTTCGTTCCCTTCCCCCCCCTCCCCTCTGTGGAATTCAGCTTTCCCATTTGTCAAAAGGAGCACACCGTGGCTGGCTGCCTCCCCGTCTCTCTATTCCTTTTGCCTCCTAAAAGGGTCAGAGCAAATGATCTAGTGAAGGTTTGGAAGAAATAATCTTACTAATATTTGTTGTTATTTCACTGGGCTTTCCTAGGAGGTCAGCAAAATTGGGAACTTCTGAGGGCAGGGACAGCATGGTATTTACCTTTGTGTCCCAGCACCCAGCACAGGTCCTGTTACGGAGTAACGCTCAGCGCATATTTGTGGAATGAATCAGTGAGCGAATGAATGAATGAAAAGATGTGGCACCCTGGGTTCATGTCAACTCCTTTCACAACTTTACTGAACAATAAAGAAAAAGTTACAGGAAAACTGGGCCAAAAAAAAAAAAAAACAAAACGAGGAGAATAGAGCATGAAAGAAAAATTCCCATGGAAAGAACTTTTCAAAGGGAAAGTGAGTTTCTGGTATAATTAGAAAACGGCATGTAAGTAATTTGCATGCACTAGAAGAGTCGGGCTGGAGCCTGAGCGCCCCCGACTTGCCCACCTGGACCCAGATGACGAAGCTGGCCATGCTCACCCCCATATCTGGGGGTCCCCAAGCATCAGGTCTCCTTCTGCCATGAGGAGGAGATGCCCCACTTACAGGTGGGAGAGGGTGAGGCTGTGACTTGTCAGGCACAGAGCTGGGGCTGTCCCACAACATATTCGTAATAAGAATAAGAGTTCGCATTATCATGTGTTGGCACTACGCTGATTATTTACCTGCATTATCTCATTGCATTTTCCAACAGTGATACCTCACAGAGTTGTTGTAAAGATTAAATAAAACAGTGACTGAGAAACTGTTGAGCCAGCACTTGGCACTTGGTAAGCCTCAGTGAACTGTAGCTATCATAATAACTCCATGAGGTTGGTAGCCTCATCTTCCCCCATTTAACAGGAAAACCCCCCTGAGGCACAGAGAGGTCAAATTGCACCTTCACACAGCCAGTAGCCAGGACTCGTAGGCAGCACAGCTGGAGCCCAGGTCTGCAAAGCTCTGGGTCCCACCCCCAGCCACGAATCTGCACTGCCTCCTTCAAACTGGAACCGTTGAAGAGCTATCCCCTCATGCTCCACCATTTTCTCATTGAAACCCCCACATGAGCCCCAGCATGGACGAGGCACATTTCACAGCCGGTGCCTCCAGAGACCAGGTGGGCTGAGGGCAGCAGGAGAACCCTGGAGCACTCCTGCCGTGCCACGGGACACCTTGCGTGGGGCTGACTGACAAATGAGTCCTTCAGGAGCGGCTGTGCCAGGGCCACCCTGTGGGTAATTAGTGAGTGTGATTGATCACCACTCATGAGGCTGGGTGTCTCCCACAGGGTTTGGCAAGTCATTGGGTGTATCTGGGTGTCGACACCCAGCCCAGGTGGCCCCTGGAACTCTTCCTCCTCGGGTTGGAGGGCAGTGGGGTCCAGCTTGCTCAATTTGACCTGTGCCAGGACCTCCTTGGGTGAGGCTTGAGGTCACCCCCTTGGTGGTGAGTTTTCTTCCCCCTTCTGCAAAGTTGAGTAAGTCTTTATCCATCTCTGAATCAGTGAGCCACCTTTGAGACAGGGCACTGGATAGGAAGCTGGGAGACATGAGTCCCAATCCTGTGAAATACCCTTAGGCAAGTCACACCTTTTCTCTGAGATGAGATTTCTAAGGTCTCTTTGCACCCTAAATCGCTAGGATCCTAACAAAAGGAAATGAAATGGAAAGGCTTCAGCTAATGGCTGAGACACATTTACTTAATCGACTGGGTGGTGTAAGTGGCTCAGCCAGAAAGCAATTGGCATGTAGAATCCAAGAGGACTTGTGGGGATGAAACCCCACTTCCCCACAGTAGGCTTCCACTGGTGTTGAGAACAATGCAAGTTGGAGTTGCAGGCTAAGGGTCTGAGTGGGCCTGGAGCAACTGGTACCCACACCACCCGCCTCCTCTGGCCCCCAGGAAAGACCCATCCATTAGAGCCCCTGTTCAGGAGGTTTGCACATTCTCATAGGCGAGGGGTAGGAGGCCTCAGGAAGTGTGCCTATCAGTTAGAAGCCCAAGCTCCTCTCCCTTGATTTTGTGCACAGCCCTCTCTCAGGAGAGGAGCCAGACCAGGCACGCTCTGAGGAACAGCCCTGTGAAGGCTCTCAGTGCTGGAAGCCAGAGACCTCTGTTCCAGGCTTGATGCCATGAGATACCAGCTGAGTGGCCTTAGGCAAGCCAGTGGCCTCTCTGTGGCACAGTTTTTCCTTCTATCGAATGGGGATAGTCATACCTTCCCTCCCTACCCTGCAGGGGTGTTGCAGGATCAGAGGTGATGACAAATGTATGAGAAGCATGTTGAAAAATATAGCACAGTATGCAAATACGAGGGATTATCAAATCTTGGACTTGAGTTTCCTCCTCAGTAGGCTGGCCTTCCTTGAAGCGAGGGAACGTATGCGGGACCAGGCTCACACCTGACACATAGTAGGTGAACAAGCTCTGGCAGCTGTCCCAAGCTTGGCCTTGGCCCTTTCCTTTCCTCTCTCGGAGGGTCCCAGGTCCTCCCCGCCTGCATCCACGCTCCCTCTCCCCTCTTTGGCCTTTTTCTCAGCAACATCCAGCCATTCCCCAGAGTTCAGCGGGTCGGAAGTCCTACTTCTCTTTCTCTCGTAGCTTTTTCCCCTCTCCGATATTAGCTGTTTTTGTGGTCATTCTGTCTTGCTGCCACTAAAATGCAGCCTCCAAGACAGCAGGGATGACCTTACTGTCTTGTTCGCCCAGGGCAAGACCCGGCACATAATGGGAACTTGATAAACGTTTGTTCAGATGAGGGACGGGTGCCTCCCAGAATTATTATTTTTTCCCTCTCTCCTACATTCCTTCTTGGAAACTGGTGGTTTGATGGAAAGGCGTCCAGACATGAAGTTAGTTCCCAGGCAAGATACCGGGAGGCTGGGTTTGTAACTCACTGGTCGGCCCCCCGGAACAGGTTACCCGTCGTCTATTTCCTGGCCTGCAAAGCAGAGATAATAACACGGCGTGCGTGCCGGGAGGCTCCCCGAGATAACGAATGTGAAAGTCAAGGCAAGGGCTTATTACCTGTCTCTTGTTTTCACCCAGAGCCTTGCTCACAGGAGGCTCGGGGAGGATGTTAATTTAAGAGCCTCAGGCAGAGTCTCCCCTTTACTCTCATTTGGGGGTTCTGAGATGACGATGGTCATGATGATGGTGGTGGTGGTGGTGATGATCGCTAGTATTTACAGAGCGATTATTCTGTGGCAGGCTCTAGGCTAAGCACATTTCTGATATTAATGCACTTAATTCTCCTGACAGCCCTTGAAATTAGCCCTGCTCCAAAGTAGCCAGCCCTGGTGACTCCATCGCTTGGCTGTGTTCTAATTTTCTTCACAGCACTTATCGCTGACTAAAATTAACTTATTTACCTGCTCGTCATAGTCTGTCTTCCCAATTAGACAGTGGGTTTCGTGGGAGCAGAGCCTTATCTATTTTGCTCTTGGCTGATGCCCCAGTGCGTAGAAGATGCCTGGACTGGCACAGAGAAGGCACTTGACAGACCCATCTAACCGACGGAGAAACGGGCTCATGGGGGCTAAGTGCCTGCCGCAAGGACACACAGTCCCTCAGGTCTGCCAGGCTCTGACTCCAATGATCCTTCCCGCCCCCGCCCCCGCGCTCCTGGTTCTCCGGGGCTGAGCCCTGGCGGGGGTCTGATGCCCAGGACGTCGCCCAGGGCCAAGTCCTCTCCCCATTCCCTCCACCCCATTCCCTTGTCCTCTTCTGATAGCTGAGGAGCTCTGCCTGCGACAGGGACACCAACAGGGAGTTTGTGGAGGCCCCGTGGAAGGCGACTGCACCGGGTGGGAGTTGCCTGGTTTCTCCTCTTTGTTCTGGCTTTGTCACCCATGAGCAGGCCTCTCTCCTTCTCGGAGCTCTTTCCATGGCTCTTACCGCTGGGCCCTCAGCCCTCAGTTCCAGCCTTTAAGAGGACAGGTTCTTGGATTTCAGGATTTGGCACATGAGGCAATGTTAACCTTATCTATAGTCAAGACTTTCTAGAAGGCAATTCTTGGTCTTGGAACCAAGTTGGTTGGTAGCTTGAGTGGGCTCCTGGCTCCTGACTCTCGGCCAGAAACTCTCCCAGTCACCTCGCTTCTTCACGTATTTCTCCTGCACTGTGCGGTGGGAAACCCCTCTGTCTTGTGCTAGAGGATGAGGTCAATGTATTCCAGAGGAAGGGACTTTGCACAGTAGGAAAGGCACCTAAAAGGAGACTAGTTTGGGGTTCAGAGCTGGATCTTGAAGCCCAACAGACCCAGGTTCAAGGTAGCCTCCACCGCCTACTAGCTGAGTTACCTCGAGCAGGTAATAGCGCCTGTTTGGGTCTCTAGTTCCCTAAGCACTGTCTCTCAGTACTGTTGTGCAGAGCAGGAGATATGACACAGAGGAAGAGTTGGCGACAGCGTCTGCATATGGTAAATGCTTAAGGATGCAGCTGCTGTGTACCTGGGAACCAGAGTTCAGGTCCCAACAGTGGACTGGAGACCCTGGTAGGCTGGAAGAGCCTCCCAGGGGAACAGCAGACATTGTCTGTTTTTTTGTTTCTGATGGGACTTGATTATTGTCTTCTAAAACGTAATGGTCATTCCATTGGAGTCAGCTGACTGGGGCTCTAGCCCCAAATCTGCCACTGATGTGCAGAGTGGCCATGCCTCGTGCCGCTTTGCAGGACCTTGATGTCTAGCTCCAAGCCAGGCCCAGAGCACGGTAACAGCTCAAGTACATGTAGCACTAGTTATGCGCCAGAAACAGTTCTGAGCATTTTTCATGTGGCAATGCACTCAGTCCTCATAATTCTACATGGTGGGTGCTTTTGTTAGACCCCTTTTACAAACAAGGAACAATGCTGAGCACCGGGGGTCCCCACTGACCAAGAGCGTGAGGTCTACAAGGCCTTTCCCTATTTCTCCCGTGCCCTTTGGTTTGGGAGTTCCCTGTAGCCCGGGGCTGGGAGGGGTGGTGGCAGCCACCCTGGGCTTGCTCTGTGAGTTCCTCTAACCCCGGGCCCAGGAGGCAGCTAGGAGGGAGGGGCCCCTTCTCATCTCTCATCTTGAGGCCCTTGATTTACAGCAGCAGAATCTCGGGGTGTGCCTTCCTCTCCACACCCCTGGAGCAGGAAGGTTTCTGTCATTTCTCTTTTTTGTGTGACAGCTCCCTCTCCCTCCCTGCCTTTCAAAGCCCAACGCCCTGCACCCTGGGGCCCAGTGGGATGGGAGACACTGAGCTCTGGATGAAGCCCCTGGGAGGCTGCCCACGGCCTGCCTGGGTGTGGCCTGGCTGCTGCTCCCACTCGGTGTCTGAGAATGTAGGCCTGAGCCTCGGGGCAGCAGGAAGGTCACGATTTGCACCCCCTTGTCTCTGCCAGTCTGCCGCAGTGTCTGGACTTTCGCCACTTCGGTGTGCGCCTGCTGGGGCAAGGACCTCCCTCCTGCACGGTGGTGAGGCAGTGTGGCTTCGTGAGGAGTCTGTGGCTCTGGTGCTAGACAAGCCGGGCATTACATCCAGTTGTGCCATGGGCTAGCAGCCTAACCTTAGGCATTTTCTTATCCTCTCCAAGCCTCTGGTTTCTTGGTCTATGGAACAAAACTAACGTCCCTTACCTTGTAGTGCTCTTGTGCGGAACAGTTAATGAGGGGAGAGCATTCAGACGTATTCAGTGAAAAGCAGCTGACATTGTCCCCATGTGCCTCACCTGAGCGAGTCCGCTAGGCTCACCTGGGGCACTGGGGACCAGGAGACCAGCTGGTGCCCGCTTATCTCTGCGCTCCCTTTCCCAGCCTGACTGGCCCCATCGTCTCGCTCCCCGCTGCCCTTCACACGCTCCTCACTCTGAAATGAACACAGAGAGGACGTTCTCGCCTCTGTGCCTTTGCTCACAAGAGGAGCGTGCTCTGCAACGGGGAGTCCCCCAGGACGGCTCCCAGACGGCCAGCACCAGCCTCACCAGGGAACCTATTAGAAAAGCAAGTGCTCGGCCACCCCGGACTTCTAAATCAGACGCTCCAAGTGTGCAGCCCAGACATCTGCTTTCACAAGCCTTCCAGGTCATTCTGACGCAGCTCAAGCTCAAGACCACTGTTCTGTATGACAGCATCGCCCCACTGAAGCCTCCCCCAGCTCTGGGCCAAGAGCTTGGGCAAGAGCCTTAACTTCTCTGAGTTTCAGCTCCCTCACCTACCAAATATGAATAATACTAGTACCTGCCCTACAGGGTTGCCGAGACAGTTAAACGAGAGAATCCATGAACGGGGCTTAGCAATGTGCCTAAAACACGGTCAATGCTAAAAAAAGATTAGGTATTATTTTTTTAACCTGCTTTTTAAAAAAGATTTTATTTGTTTTTAAAGAGGGGAAGGGAGGGAGGAAGGGAGGGAAACATCAGTGTGTGGTTGCCTCTTGCATACCCCCTACTGGGGGCCTGGCCCGCAACCCAGGCATGTGCCCTACTTGGGAATCGAAAACTGGCAACCCTTCGGTTCTCAGGTCAGCACTAAACCACTGAGCCGTGCCAGCCAGGACAGGTGTTATTTTCATCATCATCATCATCATCATCATCATCATCATTTGGTATATCCCTATTCCCTCCCCTCCCACACATGTTCCTGAGTAATACAGTCCTCAGTGCTGGGCGTCCCCAACTACAGTGTCTGCCTCCTCCAAAGAGCCTTTCCCGATCTCTCTCCTTCGAGCCCGTGTGGCTTGATCTTGGGCCACAAGTCTTGTATCTGGCCAAGTTCTCTGCATAGGGCCCAGGTCCTGCTGGCCTCAGGGTGCCAGCAGTGCTCTACGCCAGGTCCTGGCCTCTGCTGGGAGCATCTGCTTGGACACTGCAGTCTGTGTGGGTTTGAAATACCGTTTCCCAAGACCAGGTACCCCTTGAGGGCTTCCTCGCTCTGACTCTCTCTCTGTCTCCACGATTAGAAGTGATCTGCAGCCTTCTGCACCTGTGGCTCTGAAGAGACTTTCTTCGGAAGAACCCGCGCTGGGTTACCTGGAGATGTTATTCTTTGTGGTTTGTCTTTGTTAGTTCGCATCCTGGCTGCACACATTTCCCTCGAATAAATATCCACCATGGGAGCATTTCAAGAATCCTCTCTGAAGCCTTGCCAGGTTGGGATGATGGTCCTCATGGTGTAGGTGAGGGAACCGAGGCCCCTGGTCTGCAGCCTCCACGTGGTGACGTTTAGTGTGGACCCGGAGCACCCAGCTCCAGGGCTCTCCAGGTGCATTCTGGGAGAAGAAGGGGTTTCAGGTTGTCCGGGTTACTCTCTGCGTTCCTGGGCATTGGTCTGAGGCCGACCATGCTTGGACCTTCTTCTGGGACAGCCTACATTTGACCCTCCTCGCTTGCCCTCCAGTTTCAGGTCTGTGCGGCTGCTAAAGAACGACCCTGTCAACTTCCAGAAGTTCCCCTACACCAGTGAAGACGAGGCCTGGAAGACCTACCTGGAAAACCCCTTGACAGCCGCCACGAAGGCCATGATGAGAGTCAACGGGGACGACGACAGCGTGGCAGCCCTGAGCTTCCTCTACGACTACTACATGGTACGTTAGCCCCGTGGGCCGTCCCCCTCCGACTGAACACGCGTCTTTGCTCCCAGGCCTCACGGCTCAACAGCCTACGACTGTGCCCATCCCGGCGCCATGTTCTTTCTCACCCCTCGGCCTTTGCACATGCTCTGCCCTCGGCCTGACACCCTTCGCTTTCCCCTGGCTAAGTCCTCCTCTCAGCTTTGGGGCTCAGCTTCCACCCGGCCTCATTCATTCATTGCAATGGGGGTAGGCTTTCTTGGGTCTCCCATTTGGAGCCTCTGCTGGGCACCCTCAGCAACCGCCATCATTGTCCTTGATTTGGGCTGTAGAAACTTGCGGTTTGTGTCTCTATTTCTTCATCTTCCCCTTGGTACTGAGCTCCTGGGAGCCAGGAACCACGCTGTGATCATTACCGAATCCCCAGCACCTGGTACTGCCTGCCACACAGTACTCAGTGCATACCGATGGAATGGTTCACTGCCCCATCCACACTCACTCCATCATAGTGACACCCCCAACCTGCCATCTTCTTTCTGCCCCTGTCCCTCAGGTCACCCCAATTGCCTTGTCAGTCCCACCCGCCTATTTGAACCCCACCACCTAGAACACGCCTTCTGCTCTTGAACCCATTCCCTTCCTTCAGGGCCCTTCCCACGGCCCACCTTCTCTGGGAAGCCGTCCTGCCACATCACTTCTCCCTCTCCTGTCTTACCGCCCTTCCTACCCCTGCTGCCATTATGGGCATTAGAATACCTCTGACAGATCATCTTCTATTATTCTCTCATCGTTTCCAGGGCCTGGACCTCAAGTCTGGG
This sequence comes from Tonatia bakeri, assembly GCA_004024845.1. Classification (NCBI taxonomy): domain Eukaryota; kingdom Metazoa; phylum Chordata; class Mammalia; order Chiroptera; family Phyllostomidae; genus Tonatia; species Tonatia bakeri. The sequence continues at coordinate 109,853 of PVIA01001796.1, forward strand.
AAACTGTCAGTTACTGGGAACAGGAATTAGGTCCGCCCACATCTGACAGGTGGGCTCGAACCAGCTAGCAATCACAAATATGTAACACTTCCCCGGCCGCTGCCTGCTGTGCATGCGGCTGCAGAAGCACAGCCTGCATTCTTATGGGGGCGGCGTGAGGCCACAGAAGCCCTTTAAACCCAGGCAGCCCCTGCCCGGGTGTCTGAATCGCCACATGGAGGCCAACTTCCTTGCTATCCCTGGGCTAGGTGATGGCTCTCAACTTGCAGGATGGGGGACATGAATAGCTAACTGTTGAGATGACTGGCTCTGAGAAGATTTAAAGCCATCTTATAAGTCCTCAAATTCACTGGCTCAGGCAGTGTTTTGTCTACTCTCAAAAGAAGGAAGGCGGGCTGTAAATTTAGACACCAAGGGACGAAGAGGTCCCAGGTATGAGAGGGCCCCACTTCTCTGTCGGGCTTCGGTTGGCATCCTGGGATGGCGTGGTCACCCCCGCCCCACCAGACCAAGAGCATCCCGGTAGCATTTAGCCTGGGTTGATGGAGAAGAAATTTCAATTGGCTGCCTCAGCTTGGGGACGTGGTAGGAGTCAAAATTCTAGGTCTGGACTTAAACTCCAGCCTGGTATTTACAGCTTAAGGTTCAACCATAAAATAAAATCCAGCACCACCTCCCCTGGGCAATAGGCCCTTCCCAGGGCCAGAATGGTGGGGGTGGGCTCTGAAGGTGATACATGAAATAAAGGTTTATTGAGATACAGTGTCCTGGCGAGATACACCCACACCACCCCAGAGCACTGTGGATTCAAAGTAGCCCTGCGGGTGGCCTGACAGTGTGGGAAGAGCACCAGGTTGGGAGTTTGAGATCGTGTTGTGCCGCAAACTGGTGAAGGGGCTTTGGGCAGTGCAGTCCTGAGGGCCACCACTGACCGTTGCTTACTGGTCGCCAGGCACTGTGCCAGGCGCCTCCCCTCATGCTCTGCACGGGGTGTGACGAGGAGCCCTGGTGCTGGAGTGACTGGACGGGGCTGGAGACCTGGGTCTGGCTTCAGTAGCCTGAGGGAGAAATGACCTGGACGCTCAGAGATACAACAGTATTATAATCACAGTCAGAAGGTGACATTTATGTAGTGCTGTCCATGTGCTGGGCGCTGGTCTGAGCACTCACCCCCCGAGGCTGGCATTCCTCTTACGATCCCTGTTCCATAAATAAGGACGATAAGCTACAGAGAGGTTCAGGGACTTTCCCAAGGTCACACAGCCAGTATGTGGCGGATCTAAAAACTGAGCCCAAGAAGTGTGGATTCAGAGTCCACATAGGTGTTGTGACCCCCCGTCTGATGCACGCAGAAACAGTCTCAGAAAGGTGCAGCCATTTATTCAAAGCGCAAAGCCCTTTAAAGTGGTAGAGCCAGGACTGGAGCCAAGCCCACCTGACTCCAGCATTCTGAAATTTCTAACTGCTAGCCTGGGGATGCTTCTCCCACCTCTAACTCGGGTCTCGGACTGAATGATGGCTAGAGCTCCCGCCGTCTCCAAGTACTGGCGGTTCTCTCCCAGGGACCAAGGTTGCTCTCCTGCCTGGTCAAGTGCGCAGGAGCGGATTGAGGCTGCGGACAGCCAGACCTCACCCAAAAGCCGTGCTTAAGTCCCTCCTTCTCCTCCCCCCAGGGCCCCAAGGAGAAGCGGATCCTGTCCTCCAGCACCGGGGGCCGGAACGACCAAGGAAAGAGGTGAGGCCCCAACACCGCCATCTCTGCCCTCTGCCCTGCCCACCCCCACCTCCGCTGCTGGCCTCTTAGCCATGGAGCACAGAAGTCACAGAGCTTAGGGTCCACCAAAGCATTTTAATGTCTTTTAACATTAGAAAGAAAAATACATAATCTAGCCTGGGTTATGTTTGTTTTCCTACCAGTGCAATTGTAAAAGGTATTTTAAACTATTTTTTTAAACTTTTATGGAGGAAGGGACCTGTGAAGGCACAGTAGATCAGGGCTGACAAAAGTCCATGAGACCCTGCGGGCGTGCACACACCAACACACACACACACACACACACACACACACACACACACACACGGACACACAGACGCCAGCAGGCCATGCAGGCTGGAGTTTACAGAAAACAAACTTCAAAGCCAGAGCAGTGGAAAGGCCCTGAAGGCAGCTTTTCCCAAAACCCTGTGCCTGCAGCCTTCTGGGGAGGGGACACCGAGTTCCTGCACTTCTTTCCCCTGGCTTCCTTGGGCCTCTGCCAGCCCTCTTTCTCCAGGTTCTCCTTTCCCCGGGGAGGTCCTCTGCTGCGAAACCTTCTGGGCTCCTCTGCCTTCCGGGAAGCCCATGCTGCTGAGGCTCCTGTGGCTGGCACGGGGCCCTCTCCCGCTGGGAACAGTGGGTCTCGGTGCATGGAGACTTTTCTCAAAATGAACTTGTAAAAATGTTGCTAGCTTTGCTGATTATAAAAGTAATACCTGTTTGTTGGAAAATATCCTAACTCCATAGCAATGTAAAAAATAAGAAGTTTCCTGTAATCCTACTCCTCTGCCTCCCCTAAACTTTGGGGCATATCCTCGCAGACCTTTCTCTTGGCGTGTATTAACTGTGCTCAGAGAGACGCACTCCCATTCACACACCCACGGGAGGGCACAGCAGTTGTTTTAAAGTGGGGACATTAACTCTGGCTAAGAAAATAAACAAACTTTCAGTTGTTAATATGCCGAGAACTGAAATGAATTAAGCAACCCTGAGCCTGTCCTTGGTTCCATGGTTGGCCCCCTCGCCCCTTCCATGCTCATTCCTGTGACAAACTGGCCTACTCCACGTCTCATTCTGTGCGACACCTAAATGTCACATCGGATTAAAGAAGGTCCGCGTGCCAGTGTGAGCGCCGCCCTCCAGGCCAGCCCCAGAGCGCTGCCCCTGGGGGGAGGGGCATGCTCACTTAGCCCCGCCCTCTCTCCGCAGGTTCTACCATGGCATGGAATATGAGATGGACCTCGCCCCCCTGGAGAGCCCCACGCACCTCATGAAGTTCCTGACAGAGAACGTGTCTGGAAGCCCCGAGTACCCAGACGTGCTCAAGAAGAATAATCTGATGAGCTTGGAGGGGGCCATGCCATCCCCAGGCAAGGCGGCCACACTCCCCGCAGGCCCCAGCAAGCTGGAAGCGGGCTCCGTGGACAGCTACCTGCTGCCCACGAGTGACGTGTATGATAACGGCTCCCTCAGCTCCCTGTTCGAGAGCATTCACGGGGTGCCGCCCACACAGCGCTGGCAGCCAGACAGCACCTTCAAAGACGACCCCCAGGAGGTGAGGGCCCATTCCTGTCCCCCTATGTGTCCGGAGGGAAATGCGCGTGCATCTGCGGAAGGAGAGAAGGCGGTGAAGAGGCCAGAGCTCTGGAGTCCGGGGGAGGGAGTCCTAGAGCGGAGGCAGGGCTGCCCCGTGCAGTTGTCCAGGTTGGCACCCCACGACCTGCACAGCCACACGCCGCACCCCAGGCTGAGGCCCCAGCAGCCTAAATACAGTCACTTATTCCCTGGGGACTGTGCTTCTCTGCAGTCGCTGCTCTTCCCAGATATCCTGAAAACGTCCCCGGAACCCCTGTGTCCAGAGGACTATCCCAGCCCCAAAAGGTAACTCAACCCCTGTGAACCCTCGGCCACCTGGGCAGTGGGCAGGGGGCTGCAGACAGAGCCTCACACTGTCCTCAAACCAGGCATTATTGTGAATGAAAATCAGGGAGTGAGGATATATTTTAAAAAAGGCACAAAAAGAATGATTGCTACACCCCTTTCCTGGGCTTCGATCTCAGCAGCCTGTTAGAATACCAGGGCTCTGTTGCCCCAGTCTGCCCTGTGGCTTTGTCACCCCTCCAAGGTCTCTCTGCTTTCCATTATCTATTATTCAGCAGGATGGTGACTCAGCAAAGCCATTAAATAGAACCCCCCAAGATGTGGAAACTGAGGCCCAGAGAGGTAGAGTGACTTACCAAGGTCACACAGCAAGTCCACAGCAGATCCTCAGGCTTTGTGTCCCACTGACCTCTAGAGTACTTTCGCCTAGGAGCCCGGTCTCACGGCCCTGTCCCTCCTGTCCTCTCCATCCTCACAGTGACTTTGAGTACACCCTGGGCTCCCCCAAAGCCATCCACATCAAGGCCGGCGAGTCACCCATGGCCTACCTTAACAAGGGCCAGTTCTACCCTATTACCCTGCGGACCCCAGGAGGCGGCAAAGGCCTGGCCTTGTCCTCCAACAAAGTCAAGGTGCGTTGGACCTGGAGCAGCTTGGGAGGGGGGTCGGATGACCGGGTCAGCCCGGCCTACCAGGGGCCCAGGGAGAGGGCTCTGTGGGGTAACTGCCCATTGCCATGGAGGGGTGGACACTGGGGCAAAGGCCACTGGAGCCAAGCTCAGGAAAGGGACCCAGACAGCAGAGGCCTTTCCCGGGGCTGGGGGTCACAGGGCTGCTGTGCTTGCAGAGTGTGGTGATGGTGGTCTTCGACAACGAGAAGGTCCCGGTGGAGCAGCTGCGGTTCTGGAAGCACTGGCATTCGCGGCAGCCCACCGCCAAGCAGCGGGTCATCGACGTGGGTGAGAGCCAGCCCGAGCACCGAGCACCCGTCCCAGCCTCTCTCTCTCTCTCTCACACCCCCTAATCACACCCTTTCTTTCTGTGCCTCTTCCCCGGCCACCCCCCAACCCCCCGCCCCCTGACCTCTGTAGGACTTAGTTCTGACCCCAGCTTCCTGCCTGGCCCCTGTCTCTGGGCCAAAACCTGTGGGTTGGCAGGGATTTGCATATGTTGTCTGGAAGCGGTGGCGGCCCCTTTTTCCTGTGCTTTGGGATAAACAGGGCCTCGGGGGGGTCCCAGCTGTGTCAGATAAATGACCCCTGGGATGCTGGCTGCTCCTCTCCGTCAGGGGTCTTAGAGGACCGAGACATAGATGCATAAGATAACAGTGTGGCAGGTCGACAGGTCGCTGGTGATTTGCAAGGCTTAAGGCCTGGCCCTGGCCAGATCTGTTTTAGGAGCTGGGATACAGGCTTTGTCAGAAGTCAGGGGGCGGGGGCAGGCCCTCTGTGTGTGCCACCTTGTCCCTGCCCCAGGCCCTGAGATGGGTGGCAGACCAGACCATGTGCAGGCCTCCTGGTTCTGGCTCCATCTCCCTCTTCCGGGTGTGGGGCCTCTGTCACCTCTCCTTCCTGAGCCTCAGACTCCTCAACTGTCAAATGGAGCAAGGCCAGCTGCCCTGCCTGCCTGATTCCCTGTTTCTGCCTTAGAGCAGTGTGTGCCAGAGGACAGGATACAGACAGGGACAACCTGGTGACTTATCTGAGAGGCTAGAGGGCGCAGTGGTTAGGAGCCAGGGTTCAAGAGCCAGACAGAGTGGAGCTCTGCTCCTTCCGCATGTTAGCTGAGTGACCCTGGGCAAGTGTCCGAGCTTCTCTGAGCTTCATTTTCCTCACATATCATTGTGAGTATTAACCAGGTGCTTGCCATACCGCACAGGTTCCTAAGCAGTAGTGGCACTGCCGTCTGGTCACCGTTAGTTCAGTGGTTCAGCATTAGCAGTCCCGGTACCACTGCTGTTACTGTCCCTGTCACTACAGCTGTTCCTTCTGCTTTATCCGAAGACCTCCTGACTCACAGTCTCCGTGAAAGTATAACCTTCACCCCGAAACAGTGAAGGCCTTGGCCCAGGCGGCAGAGCTAGAGATTCCCTCCAGGGTTTAGGTGAATCTGCTGCCCAGGTTTCCCCGCCGGTAACCCAGGGCACAAGAAGGGTTTCCTCTCTGGATTGACGCATGGTTCTCAGGGGAAAGTATGTCAGTCCCTGCAGGAATGGGGCCCAGCTTCTAAATCCCTCTCCCCCATGGTGTCCGCAACTCCCCTCCCTCCTGACTGCCCGTCCGGTCCCTTCCATTGCAGCTGACTGCAAAGAAAACTTCAACACGGTGCAGCACATTGAGGAGGTGGCCTATAATGCACTGTCCTTCGTGTGGAACGTCAGCGAGGAGGCCAAGGTCAGTGCTGGGGGCCAGGCTGGGCCGCAGAAGGCGCCGCCCTGGGCAAAGGGCTTGCCCGCACCTAGGACGGTGGCAGCCACTCCTCGGAGGGCACCGACGGAGGGGGCAGGGGAGAGAGTGGTCGAGAGCACAGGCTCTGAGGCCAGAAAGGCGGGGCCCACACCCCAGCTCTGTGGTCTTGGGCCAGTGCTGTAGTTTTAAAACTGGAATGTAATCGTGGCACTAGCTGTTTGGCAGATGGAGGGTCACATGAGGTCAGAGAAAGGTGGAACACAGCCTGGCTCAGGAGCGGCGGCTGTGGTCCGTGGTCAGCCCACCCGTTTACCAGAGAGGGAACCCGGGCGCAGTGTGAGGTCACACAGCAAACTGCCGGTGATGCCAGGTCTCCTGACTCCCAGGGCAGTGCAGAGAGTTGCAGGGGAGATGCCTGGGGGTCCAGAGATGAGGCCTGAGATCCCAGTTACCCCCCTTCTTGGGCCCAGAGGGAGGACGCAGTGATCTGCCTCCTGGGGTTGTGGGGAAGATGCCACAAGATCACTTCTGTCTAAGAGGCGGGCACACGGCCAAACCCACCAGGAAGGCCTGCGAAACAGAGCCTCTGGTGATTCTTTTCATACCAGCAGTTAAGCCACTGAGTGCATAAGGCCAGCCTCCAGCTTACCGTGTGCTTCTGGGCCTCTCAGTGTCTCCATTTTCTGTTTGGAGAGCTGGCATCGTGCAAAGGGCACTCACTAGTCTGAGTGGCAGGGGCTGGCTGACCTTGCCCCCGTCCCTTCCCCTCCCCAGCCTGGGCTTCCTCCACCAGAGCAGGGTTGGGTGAGGTTCATGGCAAGGGCATTCCTGGCCTTGGACAGGCTGGGAGCTAATCCCTGTCTCCCCGCCTGTCCAGGGAGCTGGGAAAATGGAGGTGAGGGGCTCTGAAAACACAAAGGCAGGGATTATTATTATTCAAACAGACGCCAGGAGCAGGAGGAGGAGCTGAGGCCTCCAGTTCAGGGAGGTGGGGAAAGAGTTTCGTGGGAAGGGAGAGGTGGGTTTCGGTTGGGATTTTCTCACAGCCTCTTAAGCCCCCAGGCTTGGGTCTTTCTCAGGTGTGAGCTGGGTGGGGGCTGTAGTAGGGCTGAGCTGGCTGGGGGGAGGTATGTCTGGCATGTGCCCAGGGCCCCCACGGCCTGGGAAGGAAGGGGGTCTGCTCACACCCCACCCCTGCTGTTCAGGTCAGAGTCATTTCCAAGGGAAATGTCCCAAAGAACAGGGGCCACCTGGGGGGCAGCTGGCCGGGGACTGCCCAGCTGAGACTGGCCCCAGGCTGCCCTCAGTCGGGCACAGGCTGCAGGGTGAGACCCCAGCTGCCCCACTCACAACAGCTACTCGTGCCCAGCCGTCACTGTGTGCTAAACCTTGCAGGCAATGCACACATCCTCCCAGCACCACGAGATAGGTTTAGTTATCCCCGTTTTGCAGATAAAGAAACTCAGCTCCATGTGGTTAAAGCAGTTGTCTTGTCCAAAGCCACATGGCTAGTGAGTGGCGGAGCCCAGTTTCCCACCCCAGGTCTGGGTGGCCCTATGTCCAGGCTCCTTCCACTGTGCCACCCTGCCTGTGGAAACATCAGAAAGTCATGCCCCTGCCCAGAGCCTCCATTTCCTTGGCTGTGGAGGGTGGCGACTGATCCCGGGGTGGCTGGAGCTGGTGGTCAGGTGCAGAGGGGCGATGTCTTGCTCGCTGTGGCCCAGGCCCAGCAGGACAGTGGTCTCCTGAAGCTGGGAGACTGGGAGTGGGAGTCTGGCCCTTCTCTGCCTCCTCACTCTGAACTGCAGAAAAGGAGGGCCCTGACTCTAAGTGCCCACGGGGCCCTTCATCTCCCTCTCAGGGCCTTGCTCCTTCGGGCTGCCCTTGGCAGTCCCATGCATGGCTCACTGGGTGCAAACCCTGGCTCCCTGGCACCCGCCCTGAGCGACCTTGGGCAACTGTCCCCCTGCCCCTGAGCTTCAGCCTCCCTTCTGTAACAGAGGTGATATTCGCTTCCCAGGACAGTGGGGGATGACAGGCACCCCCCCAACCCACGCACACACTGGGCTCAGTAAAGGGGACTGTGGGGCAGCAGAGCTGGGGACGTGGGCAGGCTGCTTATTCAGTTCCCCGTCTGTCCCCAGGTGTTCATCGGTGTCAACTGCCTCAGCACAGACTTCTCCTCCCAGAAGGGGGTGAAGGGTGTCCCCCTGAACCTGCAGATTGACACCTACGACTGTGGCTCGGGCACCGAGCGCCTGGTGCACCGTGCTGTCTGCCAGATCAAGATCTTCTGTGACAAGGTAACTGTCTGCTGGGCCCAGGGAGGGGAAAGGGCGCAGCCTCACCGGCCACTCTGGGGGTGTCTGTCCCTCTCTGTGCTTGCTCTTTGAACACCCCTGTGTGTGTGTGTGTGTGTGTGTGTGTGTGTGTGTGTGTGCGCGCACGCACACCATCTGTCTGTCTTGGTCTCTCTATGTACATCTTTTTCTCTTTCCATTCCTATCTCATCTCTTTCCAAAGATGTCTTTCGAGAGCCCTATAGATGTCTCTCCATGTCTCTCTTTCATGTTTCTCTTTCTTCTCATCTCCCTCCGACTCCATTTCTTCTCCCTCCTTCTCTCTGTGTTGATGTTGGGCTGGGCCCGGCTGGGCCAGGCCCTGGTACCTTCCTGTCTCCTGGTCTCCGGGTAGAAAGCAGCACCAGAGGCTGGCCATATTTAAGATGCAAAGCAGCCAGCCCCTCCCCAGACACTGGGTGACCGCCTCCCCCTCCTCTCGCAGGGAGCTGAGAGAAAGATGCGGGACGATGAGCGGAAGCAGTTCCGGAGGAAAGTCAAGTGCCCCGACTCCGGCAATAGCGGTCAGTGGGGCCAAGTGGAGGGCTGGGCTGGGCCAGACCAGGGTGAAGGGGAGAAGACGACTAGAGGGCGGAGGTTGGGGACATGGATGGCGGGACCTCAGGTCACAGTGCCTCCCTTTCCCCATCAGGCATCAAGGGCTGCCTGCTGTCCGGCTTCAGGGGCAATGAGACCACCTACCTGCGGCCTGAGGCTGACCTGGAGACCCCACCGGTGCTGTTCATTCCCAACGTGCACTTCTCTGGCCTGCAGCGTCCTGGAGGGGTGAGGGCCTTGGGCTGAGAGAGGATCCTGGCCCCTGCGTGGGGCCCACCTTAGCACAGGCCAGCGGGGGGCACCCGCCACTCGGCCAGTCCAGGCCCATTTAGACGTTTACGGGTCCCAATATTCTTCACATCAAAACAAAATACCTTCACTGAATCCCAGGAAATTAAACAAACGTACAAATATGGTCCCAGAACTTCAGCGACCTTTTCTACTCAACAGGAGAATGCAATGAGAAAATGGACCCTAGAGCCATAAGAACATCTCTGCCTGGAGCAGACAGAGGAGGTTTCCGATGTCTGAGCCCCAGATTTGAGTGCAGCCCCCCAAAGCTGGGAGGGTAACAACCGTCGCGGGGGCCCTCGCGAGCACTCCCTGTGCACCAGGCTCAGGGCTCCCCACACATCACCCCCTCTCACCCTCGCTGCACCCCTCGAAGTGGATCGTATTGTTCTCCCTGGATTTGCGGGGTAGAAATTGAAAGACAGAGAGCTCCCCAAGTCACACAGGCAGTGACTGAGCTGGAGACAGGCAAGCTGTCTGCAGGACCGGTGCCCTGTACCACTGGCTACGCCCCCTCACAAGCCATTCACTGAGTGCCGGCATGTGCCGCGCATACTGGGCCCCGGCCCTGTCTGCACCCTCTCGGGTCCCCTCACAGTCATCCTTTGAGGCAGCGACTGGTTGTCCCCATTTTCCAGACAAGGTCGCACAACAAGTCAGTGGCAGAATCAGGATCCCAGAGCCTGTCTACTGGTTTGCTTTCACCTTAAACAATTTGACGATTTCCTTCCCTTGAGTTGGAGCTCACCACTGTTCAGGGGGGGCTGTGGGCAGAAACAGTTTTTGGGGTCCGAGACAGATTATGGGGCTGGAAAGAGCCACCAGTACTGGTGTCACCCTTGGCACACTTTTAAAGCCCTTTCCATGTCCACCGCCTTTCCATCACTCTGCTCCAGCGTAGGTGCCGTGGCCTGCATAGCACAGGTGGTTGCACTGACCCACTCTCCCTCCCCTGCCAGAGGCTTAGTGGGGCAATGAGTCCTGGAGACTAAGGGGCCTGTGGCCAGGCTAACAGCTCGACTGTGGGGAGGCAGGAGGGACCAGTCTTCGCATATGTACCCTGGGAGGGGAAGACACTGGGAGGCGGGGAGCCGGAAGAGGAGACCCCCAGTCTGGAGCCTGAATCCTAACTGCATCCTGCCAGGATTTTCCTAGGCAGTGGTGCCAGGCCTCTGCCTGAGCTCCCACAGCTAGTCACCTGCTGCAGGACAGCCCTCCTGGGCGTGCTGGGGCTCGGGTGGGACTCCCCGATCCTGCCAGCACTTCTCCTCAGACACCTCCTGTGTCACTGAGTTCCTGACTCACACCACCTGGGTGGGATGCTTCCTTTCAACCCAGGACCTTGGCTCACTGGGGGCTGTTACCTGAGCATCACGGATGGGGAGGCACTGAGACTGAGTCTCCCTCTGCTGCCCCAGCCAAAGGCCGTCCCTCCCTGAAAGCCTCCCGCAGCTCAGGGCTCCTCTCATCTTCCTGCATGTGATGGAAAATGTCTCCTCTTTTTATTTCAGGTGGTGCCCTCGGCAGGACAGGGCAGCTCCAACAGGTACAGAGACAACAGCCCAGGGCCTCACTTCCCTGCCTGGCCCCCCTCACTGCTCTCTCTGCCCCCACCTGCCCTTCCCTCTGCTGCTCCCCAGGCCAAGGGCTGGGCTCAGGGGAAGCAGCCACGGGACTCTGCCCCCAACCCCAAGCTCCTAGATTCATGTTCCTTTCTCACTGAAACTGCCTGGGTTTTTATGGGTTTGTTTTATGTGAAAAGCTGGCGAATCTCTGGCGAGACATTTGCTTGTAAAAGGGGAAAGAAAAAGTCTCAGAGATGGGGATGCAGATTTGGAGGGTGAGGAGGGGAAGCTGTGCTGGAGGAATGGGGGGGGCCTGGAAGGGCCCCCACCCTCCTCTGTCAGCCACAGACCCTTCAGGTCCCTCGGCCTCAGCCCAGAAATCTGTCAGATGAGGAAGGTGACCTGTGGGGATGAGTCTGCTAGGAGCGGGTGGAGTGGAAATGGAATCTTTGTAAATGAGAAGCACTTTAGAAGATCAGTTGTTGATGCCAGTCTCGTCCCTATAAACAAGAGGTACTTTTCCTAAGGTGCTTTGACACCAAATTATGTCACCCCTCCCCACAGGCTCAGTGAGGCAGGCAAGGAGGGTTAGTGCTCCACTTATAAATGAGGAATCTGCGGCTCAGGGAAGCTAAGTGACTTGCCCAAGGTCACACAGCTCTTAAGTAGCAGAGACAGGCTGGAACCTTAGTCTTACTTCAAGCCCACAACCCTTCCTCCTCCCATGGACTCACATCCAATCTGATTCTTGCAAAGATTAATGTTGATGATGAAACAGTGGCCCCTGTTCATTGCAGTCCTCCTGCGGGCCACACGCTGTTGGACAGCAGGCACAGCGTCTCCTCCGGCCTCACGGCCTTATGAAATACTGTCATCATTACTCTATTGTCACTCCATTTTATAGATGGGAACACCGAGAGGCTAAGAGACTTACCCCAAGTCACCCAGCTAGTGAGAGGCAAGGCTGGGATTTGAACCCAAGCAGTTCAACTCCAGAACATGCTACTCTAACCACTACTCCACTGCTTTGTACCTGCACTTGGGGGTCTCCTTCACCTCTGAGGTTCCTGGGCCCTTCGGACTCTGGGATTGCCCTGGGTTCCTGATGAGCCCTCTCTGCTGCCCCACAGGCTGCCTCTGAAGCGTGCCTGCTTGCCCTTTGCTGAGGAGTTCGAACCTCTGCCCTCCAAACAGGCCAAGGAAGACGATCTGCAGAGAGGTAGCCTCACCCCCACCCCCCTGTCATCTGAGCCCACCCTGCCCCAGCCCCTGTGGGCATTCCCCAAAGCCTTGGTGGCTGGTCCTGGCCCAGGCAGCTGCTGTCCCAGTGGAGGGTGCGAGGGGCTGCTTAGGCCCCAGAGCTGGGGTTGGGCTGAGATAAGAGCATGGGGGGAGGGGTAAGGAGGGCACCCAAGGTGCTTAGAGGGACAGTCACGGAGCTGAAGGGCTCCCGCCACCTTTGACCTTGTTGGATGTGGGTGTCCTGGAGCAGCTGGTGGAGGTGACAGGCTGGTTATGCTGGGCAGGTCCCCCCACCCTAATGAAGGTGGGAGCAAGGTGGGGTTCCCATAGCTGCCGTTCTGGCTTGGACAGACCAAATCTGTGATTTCCTGGGGGTGGAGGACATGCCCAAACCCCTGGGGGCCAAGGCTGACCCTCAGGAAGACACCCACCAGCTACTAAGATCCAAAGCGTCCAGTGACCTTAAACTGAGCCTTACTTTGCACTTGGCATTTCCAAATGTCATATTGATAATTCCCCCAGCAACACATGGGTTCCACCTCTGCTTTCTATTTGGATGAAATGGGACTCGGAGATGTTAAAATAACCTCTTCAGGTCACACAGCGGGCAGGGGTGACAGTGGGGATTCACACCCGCCAAGGTCGGCACAGTATGAGCAAGTGGGTGGCGCCTGCAGAGCCCAAGGGTTGCCCAGCTGCGTGCAGACCTTCAGCAAGGATTGGCTTTTTCTGCTGAAGTTAATCTTATATTAAAATAGAGTATGATTTTTTAAGATGCCCCCACCCCCCGCAGTACCCCCAGGCTCATTACCCCTCCCGGTAGCCCTAAAAGTGACCGCTTTGCCTCTCAGTCCTGCTGTACGTGCGGAGGGAGACCGAGGAGGTGTTCGACGCGCTCATGTTGAAGACCCCGGACCTGAAGGGGCTGAGGAACGCGGTAAGCGCCTGCAGACCCCACCCTGCCTGGCCGGAACCCCCCTTGTGCGCACACGCTTCGTCACGCTTTGCCACACTGTTCTGATTTCCCACAGGAAGGCTCTGGGAAGGAACATGTTGGAAGCTCGCTCAGCGTTATGGTGGCCCACCTGGCCCGCCTCGCTGGGGAGGGCCGGTGGGTGGGGGGCAGGGGCGGGGTGTGCCTCGGTGATGTTATCTGGCGGCCAGAGCCCTGGCTCCACCCGGGTGTCGCACACCCCATAAATCCTCCGTAATCTGATGGCTGCTGTCTGACAGGCCAGGGCTTTTTGTTGGCTTTGCAAACCTGTTTCTGACTTAATGGGAATGAAACCCAAAAAGGCTAGGCCCCTGAGACACTTTTTTCTTTCCCAGGGGGCCTCATTCCTGTAGGTTACGGTTGGCTGGGGTTGGGGGGACGGGTGGCGCTGGCAGGAGACACCCCCTAACCTCCACCTCCCAAACCGCCGAAGAGCCGGTGGAACAGCCCCGGACAAGACCCAGGGCAGCTTTGGAGCTCAGCTGAAAACTAAGCAAGCAGCCTCAGCAGGGCCAGCTGTACTTAAAGGTCAAACCACTCAGAAAAGCCAGATCTTAGGCTGCAGAAGGAAAAAATGAATCAGATTATAACATTATCTGCCCTTTGAAGACCCACATGGTGCCCAGCATTGTGCAGGCATGCTGCATCTGCCAGCTCTCCCCCTTCTCTTCACAGCCCTGAAGAGTGGGCACTGTCATTAGCTCCTCATCTCCCAGGAGGAGACGGCTTCCCAGACAGAGGTCAGGTGACTTGCCAAGGTTACCAGAAGTGAGGAGCTGGGATTCCAGCCCAGCCTCTGTTCACTCCGCACTGCTCTCCTGTTCTCTTCACAGGTCGTCAGCCCTGCTTGGTGCAGCCCCAGGAAGTTGGGCTCACAAAAGGCCATTAAGTGGCATTGGAATATGCTCGGTCTCATTTGGGTCATTTGAATACAGACTCACTAGTAGCTGAAAGGCTCAGCTCCCCGTCTAGTGCTTGAGCTCCCTCTGTAGCGGCTCTTCCCAGTGGGCGCCCACTCTTGACGGGTACAGTGCCTGGGACAGAGAGCTGTTAACTCACAGGGCAGCCCATATTGTCTCTGTGGAACTTACGGTTAGAAAGTTCCTAAATTCTTGCTCACACTGACTTGAGAGCTTCCTGGTAGCTTCCAGCCATATCACCATTAAGATAGCCCGAGAATTTTTCTTGCCCGGAGGGATCTCTGTCAAAGCAGAGAATAACCGGGGAGCTGAACTGCTCCTTGTCCTAAAAGGCCCAGGGAGGACACGTCAGCCTGAAGCCGTTGGCCTGAGGTTCACTGCCCTTCAAGGCAGCCTGACTGGGCCCTCCCCCAGGGGCCAGGGGCCCTGTTGGTGCCTCCCCCTACCACCTCATCACCCCATTTTACAAATGAGGAAGCTGAGACTCAGCAAAGTAAGACCTCTGCAACCCCATGTGGAGCAGCTGGGACCAGGCCAGCTGCGTCTGCCAGAGGAGACTTGAGACACGCCAGGCAGAAGTGGCTGACAGGTGGTGTGTGTGCCAGCAGGTGCCCACAGCCTCTGAGCTGCAGTTCCCTCGTCTGTAGGAGAAGCTCCAGGTTCTAGAACCTGGGCTCTAGGCTGGGCCTTGGGCAGTACCTTAGCTTCTTTGAGCTCAGCATCCACGCCCATCAAATGGGATTACTGATTACTGATGGAGGGAGGAAATGTTTGGGTTACCTGCCCCCACACCCCACCCCACCAATACCACAGGGTGAAAGCGTCCCTATTGCTGCACTCCTGAAGTAATAACATGGCCATGTACTGAGTATTGACCGTTTATTCAGTACGTACCAGGAACTGTCCTGAGGGTTTTATGTGGGCCACTTCATTCAGTTCTTCCAGCCGCCTTAGGGGCTATGCTCTGTAGCCACTGCCATGAGTAGTTCGCACAAAATTGGCCAGCTGGCGGAAGGGGCACCCTCAGCACTGGAGCAGACCTCTGACGTTGGCCTGGGGTGGAGGGAGGTGGAAATGCCCTTTGGGAGATTTTATAGCCACTGAACATGCTGTTATTGTGATGTGGGAAGGCTTAAAACATACAGTGATAAGTAAAACTGCCTACGTAGAGTATATGGATACCTATATACGTGGCCAAATGACAGGAAGGAATACATCCAGATGTTGATGGTTATTATCTCCGGGAAACAGGATTATGGATGATTGTAATTTTCTTCTTTGTCTTTGTATCTTCCCACTATCTGGACATGTATTACCTGCATAATTAGGGAAGTGGAAGTTGTGGTATAAAGGAATGTTGCACACCCCCTTGGGGCAGCAGCCGATGAACCCCTGCTGTTCTCTTCCAGATCTCTGAGAAGTACGGGCTTCCTGAAGAGAACATTTACAAGGTCTACAAGAAGTGCAAGCGGGGGTAAGTGCCCAGTGCAGCTCTCCCCCTCCTTCCCCCGCCCTCTGCCATTTTCCTGTGAAGCATGGCCTCAGGGAGCTTCCAGCAGGTCCACTCTGACTGGCATAGCCCTGCTGCTCAGGGCTGCGTGGTGTTTGTACTTGGCTTTGTGGAGAGGGCTAGGGGGTCCAGAGTTGGGTAGAGCGCTTCCAGTCAGGCCAGCGCCACCTAAAGAGACCAGACAAGGATCGCTGTTGGGAAGGAAACGGTGGGAGACAAGGGTAAGTGCAGGGCCACATGTCAGGAGACTCGAGTTCAAGTCCCAAGGCTGCTGGATAGCCAAGTCATTTGATTGTAATGATGACGACAGTGACTGTCATTCACTTAACCACCTACTATTGTCAGATAGTGCGCTAAACATATCTCCTTTAACCCTCACAGTCACACCACTGCCCACACGTCTTCGCAGGTAGAGAAATGGAGGCCCAGAAGTGGTAGGAGTGTTTAGGGCAGGAGCAGCAGGGTGAAGTCTCAGCGGCACAGGGCCCGGTGGCGGGGCTCCCCGCTGAGTCAGGGTGCCCAGAAGGGAGCGGCTGGCTGTGCGTGTGGAATGTGATTGGGTGTGGTGGAGAGGGAGCCCCACCAGGGATGCTCCCCGGGCCTCCTCCACCTTCAGGTCTGCACCAGGCATGGGGGAGTAAAGCCATACCCTCTGGGGGGCCAGGCAGTACCTGTCATCCACCCTGGGCTCCTGTGGGTCCGTGCTAAGGACCACAGCACTCTTAGTTTTCTTCCCAGGGGACCCCTGGGTAGGGCGAGGTGGGGACAACATGCCGACTGCCCTTCCAGACCTCAGTCCCTTGGTGAGAGCCCTTGCTGACTAGGTCACCCTGCCAGCCCAGCTTGGGGCCCCCAGGCAGTGAGGAATGGCCATTGTCATGCCCTGCCCAGAGGACATAGGCCCCGGGCTCTGGAAAACACTCCCAGCCTCCTGTCCACAGCTCCAACCCTGGACAGCTACTCATACTGGCTGTCCCCGAAAGGTGTTTAGGCATTGTCTATAGGTACTGTCTGTGGCCTTTCCTTTTTAGAAGGCTGCAAAGTGAAGCAGATTTTGGACTCAGGCTGAGGCCCCATCCAGTTAGGCTCAGGGGCAGCCTCCTTCTCACAGGCCCAGCCCTGCCTGCCTCCTTGGTTCCCACCCAGCTTCCCATGGGAGGGCGGGGTGGGGAAGGTGTGCGCCCAGCAGCCCCTGGGAAAGGATCTGTTTGGTTTTGGTTGTATGTGTCTAGTGTTTTTGTGTGTGTTTTTTCTTCCAAGTTTCGGTTTCAAACTGGGGCTCACACACTCTCGGGAGTGGGACCCAGCTCACAGCAGAGGGCAGGCTCTGCTCTGCCCGGACAAGCCCAGCCCCGCTCCCCGTCCAGTGCCAGTGCCGGCACCCCTGCTGTGGCCCCGCCTGCCGCGGCCTCCCTCCCAGGTCGCACCACAGGCTGGGCCGAGGGGCTGGGCGGGACCCTCCTGTATGGTGTGGGGTATGGGGGGTAATGCATATGAGGATGCCCCAGCCCCTAGCCCCACTGGCTAGGTCTTTCCCTTCAGCCCAGCTAGCTGGTTAAACCATAATTATAATAACTTCCGTTTATGGAGCACTTTGCACATGCCAGGTGCGGTGCTAGACAACTCCCGGAGGTCATCTCACTGACCCCTTCGGTTTAGTATGATTGTCTCTGTTTCTACAGAGGAGGAAGCTGAGGTTCTGGGTACTCCCAGCCACAGAGTTAGTGACTGGCAGAAGGAATCCCGGCCTGGGCACACACCCACTGTTTTATCTTGCCTCCTGCTTTTTCCTCTAACCACTAGCAATGAGCAAACAAAGGCTGTGTCCAGGCCAGCGTCATAGCCCCGGGCATCACTCAGCAGCCTTTCAGAGGCACCCCACACCCCTTGTGCACCCCCAGCCATGGAAACCTCAGGTCTAGGACTGTTTGTGATGTCCAATGAGAAAAGTCCCAAAAACTCTCTTGGGTGAGGCCAGGTTCATTGCCACCTCCCACAGAATCAGACTCTCCTCATCTGGGGAGCAGGAAGTTCTCATCAGTGCCCTAGTTTATTTTCATAGAACCCTCCTGATAGTCCTCTGGACAAAGGCAGATACAGTAAGCCTTACAAGCACCACTAAATGCTTGAAAGATTAACAAATGCATTGTTTTTGCTGGCAGCTGGCCAGCGGTTCCATGCGAACCAGGACAGAAGACAGCTAGACGCTAGCAAGCTGAAAGAGGCCCCCATTCAGGGACAGCGGTTCCTGACAAGCCCCTGCCTCTAGGGCCCAGTTGTCATTGCCCTCTGAGGGGCAGGGGTCCGTATGCACAGGTGTGCGCCTGGGCCCACGGGGGCCCGGCCTGGGACCGGGCGGGAGGTGGTCTTTAGTCCGTGCACGCAGGCACTTACACAGTGCCAGGCCCCCAGACTCACCCAGTACAGGCACCCTGTGAAACAAACAAAACCCTGCCCACCCCTCCACCCTGGGCCTGGTCCCCTGCGGCCCCCAAAGGTCCCTCTGTGAAATGAAGGAACTACAGATGAGAGTAAGGAAGCAGGGGCCCAAGATGAGACAGCGGTGCCAGCACCCAGGCCCCAGGGCCAGAGCCCAGACCTCCTTCCAAAAAGCAGCAGCTGCCTGATGCTGCTGCAGAGGCCACCGAACCGGGGCAGTAGCTTTGCTCACCGCTGTCTGCATCGCCCCTCCTGACCTGCGATGGTAGGGACACGGCAGCCACCTCCCCCACAGGGTCCTCAGGAAAGCAGACAGCTCCCTGCCAGGAATGGTGCTCTGGGCTTCTCACCCTCCTGCCCCTCTTAAAGTGATCTAGCCCCCATCTGAATGCTCCCCCCGCCCTGGCTTTTGTCTTCCTTATATATGCCACTTCCTTCATTTATGGGGTTTTTGTATTTTCTTTCTAAAAAAATGATACAGTAGAAGCAGATGAAAGTCTGGATTCAAATCCCAGCTCAGTCATCTATTGCCTGTGTGACCTGAGGGAAATGACGTGGCTTCTGTGAGCCACAGCTTCCCCACCTATGAACTAGGGGGACGGGGACGGGGCATCATCCTCCCGGGTGGCTAGAGTCTGAGTGCTTGGCAGACAGGACCTAGGGCCTCAGCAAATGCTGGTGGGACGGGCCCATGGACGGATGGATGAGATACTCCATTCCGTTACAAAGGGAGGGCTGGTCTGATCGGTTGGGTCACATCTCTATGGGTCCTTCATTGGGTGCCCTTCAGTGTGTGCTCTGGCTTTACCCCCCTGCAGAGGGCCACCGCCACCTAGGCTCTGTCCCTCGCAGGTGGGCCCAGGTGCTTGCCTGGAGAGTGTGCGGAGGGAGACAGCCAAGCCCCTCGAGTCTGTTGCGCCACCCCTGAGGCTCAGCTTGGGCTCGTGCGGTACCTGCCTCTGGTTCGGGCAGGCGCACCTGAGTGACACACCTCATCTTCTGGTGGATGGAGCCACGCCAGCCCACCCACCACACCTCTTGCACATGAACTCACACTCTGTGCCCGAGTCCTCGGTCTGGCCTGGTAACTAAGGAGCACCACATCTTCCCCAGGTCCACAGTTGCTCAAACGTGTCTGTGTGCGTATGTTTTAAGAGAGGCACCTGGCGCAGTAGGTGGGCGCGGTAACAGACGGGCCTGGTTTGAGTTGTGGCTAGGCCACTTGGGCATCATGTCACCTCTGCAAAGTGGGACAGTGAACACCCACCTTGCGGGTTGCTGTGAGGGTGAGAGAGAGTCTGTGAGGTGCTTGACATACTTGGGGCACCTGACATGTAGTAACCATTACTGTCATCCCTGACTCTCAGGGGCCCTGAATACATGGGGCCGCCCACAGTTTATCCCTGTCCCTTGTCTTCCAGAATCTTGGTCAACATGGACAACAACATCATTCAGCACTACAGCAACCATGTCGCCTTCCTGCTGGACATGGGGGAGCTTGACGGCAAGATCCAGATCACCCTCAAGGAGCTGTAAGGACCCGGGGTCGGCTCTAGGCATGGAACCAGCTGCGGAGCGGCCCCGCCACCCACAACCTCTCCTCACGCCTCAGCGCTGCTACTTGAATGCCCTCCCTGAGGGAAGAGGCCCTGGCGTCACAGAGGTCAGGGCCAGGGAGGGGCCTGGAGGGGTCCTGATATGACCCCCGTCTCTTGCCTGGATCTGCTCTCTGAACTCCCGCCAGTGACTGCTCAGCCAGAGACAGCATCCTCTTGGTGAACGCACCCAACAGACCTTCCTCGTCTGCAGCCTCGCTGCACGCTGCTGCCCCCCTGGGGTGGGGGAGGTGGACCACTCTCCCCTCGCTGACTCGGCTGCCTTTCTTGGCTATTCCATCCACTGCAGACCGAGGAGCTCTCCCCCTGTGGTCAGTTAAACTTGAACAGTCTTGATTTTCAGTGCAAATGACTTTCAGAAGACACCGTGGTGGACACGCCACTTTCTCGTGGACGTCCTCCACACCAGATGTTCAGAACGGAGCTGGTCCGCCGGAACCGAGTGGCTGCTGCTGACCGAGTGTCTGCTCACTGCTGTGCACATTTCTCCCTCCCGATTTTCGTTTATGTTATATATATAAGTATATATTGTATATATATGCAACATTTTATATTTTTCATGGATACATTTTTATCATTTCAAAAAATGTGTATTGCACATTTCTTGGACTATTTTTGTAGTTGTTATTCAATTATGCATTTTGTATACTCCTATAGTGTTTAGTAATAAAATTCTTCCTATGTACTACTGCCAATGCTACACTCGTGCCTGTTGTGCAGGTCCTTCAGGAAGAGAGGGTGGAAGTAGACAAGTCCTCACTCCTTCTCTGTCCTGTGAGCGGTTTGCCCTGGACTTGAAGGGTAGTGGGAGCGCTGGGCACTGGAGAAGCAGAGGTCCCCGCCTGGAGGGCAGCAGACTCCTGATGCCCAGGTCTCTGTCTCGTGTGGTCCCACAGGCTGGAGGTTATGACTTTAGGGTCATTGACTGGACATGAAGACGTCCTGGGAGAAGGGTCCAGGATGACCTCGTTGCTTGGGGCCAGCAAGCAGAACCCAGGGCTGGGAGTGATGCGACCCGAGTTCTGGTGCCCACTCTGTCCCTGCGCTCTAGGCTAGGCCATTTCCCGGACAGCCTGCTCCTGCCAGCTCCCAGAAGCTGCTGTGCTCGCATCTTCTCAGTGAGATGCATGTCAGTGGGAGTGTTCGTACCGCAGGAGCTGACAGATGCTGCGTGGCAAAGCCCTTGTTTCCCTAAAGAACAGATCACAAACCATTCCTTCCTTCCTCCCTCCCTCCCTGCCTCTCCTGGCTCACCGGCACACTGCCACCTCCAGGCCTCAGTTTCTCCAGCTACACAATGAGGGGTGTGGTCTGCATGGGTCATTTGTAACGACCATCTTTGAGCCCCAGGTGCATTGGTGGGTCTCAGAAGCCACCACAATGCGGTGGAAGGACAGCAGGCAGCTCTCAAGTATCCTCCAGGACTTGATCACAGCAGCTTCGCTTTTCTCCGTGTACAGACAAGAGTTTCTCGAAAACTTTTGTCTGAACAAAACATTTTCTTCACAGTCTGAAAACCCTGGCGGTCTCTAAGGGCCTCGAGCGCTGACAGCAGAGTGTATGGCGCTTGCTCCCGAGGCCCTGCCTGGAGCTGGGGCCGGAACTGCAGTTGGGCGAGTGTGGCACCGGCCCTGGGTGCAAAAGGAAGAGAAGGCGCAGGACGCGGTGATCAAGATATTCAGTGCAACTGCGTGTTTAATAACTGAAAAATTTACGATGAACAAAATATCAAAATTTGAAGTCAGGATCAGTACTGATGCCTTCCAGGGTCTTGGGCTCTGACAGGGCTTGCCCGGCACGGCTCAGGGACCCTTGGAGCACCCAGAGAGGACACTTGTGCCCGCTCCAGGCCCCACCACTGGGGCAAGTAGCCAGAACAGTGTGATGTGTGCGGGTGACATGGCAGAGTGGGTGCAGAGCACCAGCACATGGCCAGGCATGCTGAGGTCCCCCGAGTCTGTTCATTTCCTTCCTTCCTGAGCTTCCTGTCCCGTCCCTCCCTTCCTGGAGCCAGCTGGGAAGCTGGAAGGTGGTGCTGGTCACCCTTGACTACACATCGGAATCACCCAGGCAGCTTTTGTCTCCACTCAGTCCCCATCCTGGAACAATGAATTTCGGGGGGTGGGGCCCAGGCCTCAGGAGCTTTGAAAGCCCCCTTGGTGATTACATTGCACAATCAAGTTCGAGAACCACTGCTCTGAAGGTGCCAGAATTGCACAGGCCGTGAAGCCTTTGCAATCTGCCAGCATCTGGCTGGCAACACACAGGGAACCAGCAGTCTCAGTGCAAAGCCTGCTGCAGAGCTCAGGGAAGGAGCGGGCAGCTCCCAGCCACTGTACAGCTGCCTGCCTCCAGCAGAGCCACTGGGCAGTTCCCTTCCCCTCCACACGAGGAGACAGGGACGGTCGGGGCCCAGAAAGACCCCCTGGACCTCAAGGAAAGAACACCGCTGGGCTGCAGGAAATGCAGTGCTGCCCTCAGAGCAGGTCCGGGAGAGATGGTCCCAAACCTGACAGCAGCCACCCAGGACCTGTCTTTCCATCCAAAGAGTGAAAAAGGTGACAGGGGTGAAGGGAAGTCCTTTCCACACAGAGGGCCACTAAAGAAAGGTGGCTGTTGGCTGGTGCGGAGAGCACCCCTGCCTGCAGAGGGCATCAGCTGAGCAGTCACACAGTCTGTGGGTGAGGGGAAGAAGCGACGGGTGAGGGGAAGAAGCAATGGGTGAGGGAAGCCCACGTTCGGGCAAGGATGAGTGAGGAAATGAGGAAATAGGAAGGAAGGGAAGATGGGAGGAGGAAGGAGGAAGGGAGGAAGGAAGCGAGGGGAGGGGAAGACAGATGGAAGGCTGCAGAAAGAGCAGAACAATGGGGGCGTATTTTTCAGACCGTTGTTCCTGTAAGCGTGGCCCATGAGCCAGCAGCATCAGGACCACCTGGGAACAAGTAAGAAATGTTTCCGCCTCAAACTAATATAATGTTCTATGTCAACTATATTTCAATTTTTTTTAAAGGGGAAAAACTGCAGACTCTTTGGCCCTACCCCAGACCTATGGAACCTGCCTTTTAACAAGCTCTCCAAGAGGTCTGCAGGCGCATCACATCTACAAACACTTCATTAAACTACCAGTGCACCCGAACCCGAAACTAACCCTAACCTAACCCTAACCCTAACCCTAACCCTAACCCTAACCCTAACCCTAACCCTAACCCTAACCCTAACCCTAACCCTAACCAGACACAGTGTAGCCATGCCGGAAACCTGAATAACGATACCGATGCACAGCCCCTCCCTCAGATCAGTTCAGCCAGAGCTCTGGGGGTCGGGGCAGGCTGTTCCTGCATCAGCCCCCAAGGGCATTGTAGGAACAGCCAGGCCTTCAGAACCAGGGGGCTGCATGGAGCTGCAAGCGGCCTGCGTCATCCTAAGAGGGGACGGAGATGACCCAGCCCCTCTGAGCTCATGGCCTCAGCCCCAGTCACGTCTTCTCCAGAACACAGACCCTGTGTGGCCGAGAGCAGCCCTGCTGCTCTCCTCCCAGGCTCCCATCTTCCCTGACCCCGCTTGGAGGGGGCTCCTTCTGGAGGGACGGTCTGCACCTGCCATGGCTCAGCCCAGCTGCTCAAGGGGAGGAAGCCTGTCTTGTCTTCCCATGCGTCTGCCCACAGTGACCCTGGGGCTGGCTGCTTCCAGCCCAATGACCTGCTAAGGTCCCCCAGGGGCAGAGGGACCTAAAAGCCAAGGCCTTGGGGTCTGGCCCCACTGTTATGAGTCTGGGGGCAAGGAAAGGCACAGCTCTAAGTGTCAGCTTTGAAAGGGCCTCCCAGACTGTCTAGCACCCAAGGAGACAACTAATGGCTTGCAGAGGCATTTCCTTTGGCCTGAACAAAAAAATTTAAATTGGAATGTGGTTGTGAACATCTCAAATGAAGAGGCTGCACATCTTAAAGTTTTCCCAGATGCTGCTGGAAAAATCTGCACATCTGGCAACAGTCTGCTGGACCCATGGCTCTGTTCGCTCCTTGTTTCTGTTCAGGAGACCAAGGCGTCAGCGAGGGTGGGGGCCCAATCTCCAGGAGGCAGCTGGGGGCCAGGACAAATGCAGCGCACAGCTGTAACACCAGACAGGGGTGGCGGAGGTCGTCAGCTGTCACAGGTAAAATACACATTCTCTGAACGAATGTCCCAGGGAACCTGGGCGGGGCAGCTGGTGGCCGGGGCTCTCACCATGGCCCTCCGAGGCCTCACAGCACCGGGATCCACTTGTTGTCCTCATTGTAGAGAAAGGACTGCTTGCCAGGGAACTCTGGCTGGTACGTGGCTGTGGGGACAGAGCAGGACAGCATTAAGAGAGAAAAGGCCAAAGAATAGTGTAGGCAACGGAGAAGCCAAAGAGCTCATGTGTTCGACCCAGGGACATGAACTAAGGGGGTGCAGGAATGCTGGTGAGAAGGGGGTACAGGGCAGAGGGGAATTAAGGGGAGAAAAAATGGGGGGAATTATAATAGCATTATCAATAAAATGTATTTTTTAAAAAAGAAGAAGAAGAAAGAAAAAAGGCCAGTTGCTGGAGTCTTTCTTTCTATGTCAGAGCTGGCAAGGCCAGCGGGACCACTGTCCCAGCCCCTGCACCACACGTGTGGTGAGACAGACAGAGGAAGCTCCCACCCAAGGTCATCTGGTGCCCAACTCAAACATAGCTTCCCACCTTCTTTACTCACTTTAACTTCTTTAACAGAAGAAAATTGACAAAAGATCTTTCTGTGAAATTTGAAAAAATATATATTGAGTGAGGCTATACTCTTAAAGAAGCAAGGAGTCAGCTTGGTGGCGTTTTGTTTGGATTTAGTTCAGAAATTTCCAGACAAGCAAGAGCTGTGACACCGCAGGCGCTCCAGGCCCTCAGCAGCCAGGACCACACAGGGCAGCGGGGAGAGGGGAAACTCCCCGTCAATGCCGTTTTGGCGGCTGAGGGGCTGTGCAGAGCCCGGTTGGTTAGCTGCGGAGCTGCTGTTGGGGGCACATGGCAGTTCAGAGGTCTGCACCCACCAGAAGCCAAGAGGGCAGATGTTTGCACGTGCTCACGCCCAGGAGGCCCCCTGGGAAGCCCTCCTTGGGGTGGACAATCGGCCTGCCCAGTGTGCCAGGCGTCTTGCACCAGGCACAGCACGGAGAAGTTACCAAGAGAGACCTCCTCGGGGACAGGGCCAAACAGGATCAGATGAGGCTGTCTGCAGGTCCCCGGGCCTCCGAGACAACCCGCCAGGGCTCACCGCTTGTCTGGGACATTAGTACATTTGCCAAACCAAACTGAGCTCTGCCTGGACTGGCCAGATGACCTTAGTTAAGGTCAAGCCTCTGCGGGCTTGTTGGTTTGACTACATTTCCAAGGCCAGAGCTATGAGAATGACTTTGTCCCTATCCTGTCTACCTTACACCCTACTCACAGGTGTGTTTGGAGGGGAAGGTGTCTCCCCCACCAGATGGACACCTCTGGGGAAAAGCACAGGGCTTAAGCCCCCTTCGCCTCCCCAGGGCGGGAGCAGCACCCATGCTCACCGAAAGACTGAATGTGGCAGACCCGGCAGCCGCCTCAGCTCGGCCTTCCTCCACCCACACCACCTGCCCACCGGCATGCCCGTCAGTCCCCGTGCCACCAGGTCTGGTCAATGTCGGGGTGATAAAGAGCCAAGGGGACCTACAGACAGCTACAGATAGCTCGGTGGGTACAGAGACCACCCACCAGAGTGAGTCCCTCAAGCTGTTGGCTTTCAGGTAGGTCCCAGAGGGGACAGGGCTCACTGCTTACACTTGCCCGTGGGAGGGAATGGAACTGGGTGTCTTACAAGAGCTGCCCCAGTGAATAGTCCTTGGTTCATTTCACCATAAGCCAGGCTCGGAGGAAAGGGCCGTGCTCCGCCCTGCCCCTCACTCCCTGAGACCTGCGCTTCCAGGCCCTCCTGTGTAGAGAGGGACTCAGCCAGAGGAGACTGGTGATCTCAGCATTTCTAAGAACATGGACTTTTCTGACAACCTGGCCAAAGCCATGGCCCCTTCCCCAGAAACAGTGTCTGCAGGCAACGTCAGGGTCCCAGACCCCTCAGCGTCTGTCTTGGAGCCTCTCAGACGCTCACGGTCCTTGCTTGTGGATCCCTGGTCGGGATCAGCCCTGAGAGTCCTTTCACCTTAAAAAAAAAAACTACTTTCATACTCTGAAAGTGTAAGCGGAAAAGTCTTCTACATCTGTTCTCACCCCTATAACCCGTTTGGCAAACAGCCTACAAATCAGTAGCATCTGATGGCCCAGGAATGACAAACAGCTCCAGATTCGGTTTTTACGATCATCTGAAACACTCCCCTGACCTGGGCCAGGCAGGCTGGGCTGGGTGGGCGCCGCTGTCCACCGGCTGGTGTTGGACACGAACGAGGCGCTGGAGACGAAAAGCTTGGGGGGACCGTTGTAGTCCACGATCTCGTACTGACCAGGGCCTGGGAGAGGCGGCCTCGGGGGCAGAGGCAGAGGCGGGGCAGAGAACTTCAGGCTGGGGTTTCTCCTTTGGAAAAGACAAAATGTGAGGCTGCACGGAAGCCGTCTGTGGGGGAAATGGGAGTGTTTAGACACCGCCAAGACCCGCCCCACACCCAGCCGTCTGCAAGAGGGCTGGACATGGCGCCGGGGGGACATGGCACCGGGGAACCTGCTTCTTCCTGGGGTTCCACTGTGAGTGAGCTGGGGGTCCAGGACTTCAGGTTCCTCGTTTGCACCATGGCGATCGTGCTGCTACCTGCCTGGTGGGCCCGTCGTCAGGGTTCCCTGAGAGGGTACACCTAAGACACGAACACAGCCCAGCACCAAGCGGGAGCTGAGGACACACTGTTGCCGTAACGACGCTACTGAGCTACTCAGGAACTGCAGGTGGCATTTAGCTGATTGTCAACTCTGTCCTGTTGGTAGTGCCTGGCTGGAGCTCTGTGTGACGACTGAGGCTTCATGGGGGCTCTATGGGAAGAGCATCGGCAATCTACTTGTGATATCTGCCATGGCCAGGGAAAGAAAACAGGCCTCCCACATTCCCGAGATTTGCTATCCCAAAACCAGAACTCCAGAGGTCATTCCAACATTGGCACTCTGGAATCCTACCAATACCTTCCTCCAAGGTACCTTCCTCCAACATTGGCACTCTGGAATCCTACCAATACCTTCCTCCAAGGCAGGACATGGGAGTAGGAAAATTCTGGGTTGGAAATTAAGGGACGTCTGCCCAACACTCACTACTTAGACTGCAATTGTTTGTTTTCAGGTCTGCCTCCCCCCTCCCAGAAAAAGGAGTCTTTCATGTCTGGTACTGAGAGAATGAGTGAAAGAGAAATGGCACCTGGACTTAAACCCTGGCTTTGGCACTAATTCACTCTGTGCCTCAGTTTCCCCATCTGTAAAATGAGGGGGTTGGGCCCGATGACCTCTGAGGTCCCTTCCAGCTGCGACATTCCATCAAGCCTTGACTCAAAGGGGGTCCACTGGGTTGCCCAGGGGATTCTGGGATTGTTATGGGAGTCATACGGCTCCCCTGGCCATGCCATAGAAGGGCTGCCCACTTCTGCCTCACACCTGAAGCTTCTCCTAAGGCCTCTCGGCACGAGGGAACGGAAGATTCCCAGGGCACTGAACAGCCACAGGAGCTTCCCCCAGCTCGAAGCCAACCCATCGGAACAGAGGAGGGGACGGGGACTCCTGGCCACTGAAGCTCTGCTGTCCCCTGGCCAGCTCCTTCTGGAACAGAGGTGTTCTTAAACTTGGGGAGCAAGAGGGAACCTAGAAATGTCTTTTCCAACCTCCTTGTTTTGCTGAAGAAGTTGGTCCCCAGAGAAAGCAAGCCACCCAAAGTGCAGAGCAGATTAGAGGTCATGCCGGCACCAGGACCTCAGTGTCAGCTGCCCAACAGTTTGGGGAAGGCACCATGGCAGGGGAGGCGGGGAGCTTTTGCAGTTCAGAGCCACGCAGACCTGAGTCTGAATTCCCGTTGTGCCTCTCACTGGCTGAGTGACCTCGGCCAGTCTGCTGACCTGCCTGCCTGCCGCCAGGCACAGCACCACCCACTCTTCCTAATGCAGTTGGTGAACGGGTGAAGGGCACCCGCCAGAGTGCCGGCACACAGTGAGTGCTCAGTAAAAGTAGCCATTGCCATTCGTATGATCCCTGCAGCACCTCTGCCCGCTGCTTGGCCTCAGAGGAACCACCGAGCCTCAGGAAACCGAGACCAGAGGGCTCCCTCTCAGAGTCACCCAGAGAGTGGCCACTCCCGCTCCCAGGGAGCCTTTGAAAACCACAGCAAACCTTCCCGAGGCTCCCGCAGCTGGCTCTGACGCTTATATTTAGAACAAAGGTGCCGTAGGAAAGGGGGAAACACATGGCCTCCCTTTTTCCCCTCCAGCTGGCGTGGAAGAACTGGTTACAGTGTGCAATCAACCACCTCTCCCCTTAAGAATCAAAGCCGGCTGCTCCTGGTTCTTGCTTGGGTCACCCCTTCAAAGCACCCTCAGGAGTCGGATGCATGTGTGACTGGCATCTTGAGAAACAGGCTTGACTCCTGGACATCAGGTCTGAAACGGGCCAACCGTCGTAGGAGGTCACCCCACTGCCCGGGTCACCCCCAAGCCTGAGTCTCTGAGAAGACCACGAGAGGTCTACTCCCCCAGCCAGGGATGGCCTGCAGGAGGCTGAGCAGCCGGGATCAGGGGCCTGTCGGCATTCTTGGGGAGACTGGGCGGGAGCGGCCCATGCCGTCCGCCCCTCAGCACTGCCAGCTCTGCTCTCCCGGTCTTCAGAGAGCACAGGCCACGAGTGCAGCCGTGCCCCGGCGCTCTGGGGGGTCCGGGTTCCTCTGAGTGAAGGCATGGACCCTGAGAGGTCCTGAGGGTGTGGCCGCCGCTGCCAGGGGCGGCCGCGCTGGTGGCAGCTATGGTGGCCACACTCTGCTGTGCACTCAGACGGACTTCCCAGTCACTAGCTGTGTGTCCTTGCAAAAGTCTCTTTGGCCCCCCCATGCCTGTTTCTTCTTCTGTAAAATGGTGGGTCCTAATTCCTGCCAGCCAGGGTTGTCATTAAAACTAGCTAGTGCTTGGTACCTGCATTATTTTGTTTTGTTTGTTTTTTAATATGAAATGTAAGACTAGAGATACAAACTACCTTGGGAGGACAGAGAGAGAGAGAGACTAATTGCAACTGAGTGAATCCAGAAATCTGCCCTAGCAGAGGGAGTGTTAGCCCTGAAAGGGAAGCTGGAATTCTTCAGGTAAAATATGTGGGGGAGGCGGCCTTTCCAGCAGAGGAAGGAGCAGGGGCAACAGCGGTAGCCCATGTGACAGGCACTGGGACACAAAGAGACCAAAGATGCGCCCCCCAGGTTGCCTCCAAACCTCAGTCCCCCCATGATTTCTGGGTCATTCGCTTGTTTCTGACCATCCACCCTCACAGACCCTGATGAGAAGCTACAGGAAAAGCTTCTGTTCACAGCCCTCAATCCAGCCCAACCTGCTCTGCACCTGCTCCCGTGCCACCTTCCAGCAACGCCCCACACCACACCGCAGCAGCTCCGCGCCTTCACCTGAGCTGCCCCTCTGCCAGGAGTGCCTCCTTCCCTGCAGACTCTGATTCAGTCTTTCCTGCTGGCCGCCTGCAGAGAACCCCTCTCCCCCACCCCCACCCCCACCGGGCTCCCTGGGTGAGCAGGTTTTGGGGTCTGAAGGGCCTGGACTCTGCTCCATGCTGCAGCACCTGGGCAGGTCCATGCTTCACCTGTGCAGTCCACATACAGTGCCACCCACAGAGGAGCTGGAAGCGGGGCCCCAGATAATATCGGGGTACCTGGCCCCTCCACACATTCTAGCCATTCTTTTCTTGGCACAAAACATGCTGCATTTTTATGCTCCTCACTTGCCCAGCTCTTTAAGGGAGAGGGCTATGTCTGTCTGACTCACCTCTGAGGCCCTGTCCCTAATTCCGGGACATGTGCTGGAGGGCAGAGAAGAGCAGAGGGGCTGAAGCAAGGAGGGGAGCCCAGACAAATATCCCCCCGGCCCCCAGTTTTATCATCACCCAGGGCTGCCCCCTCCAGGGTGGCGGGACTGGGTAAATCCAAAGGTCAGGCCGGATCAGACCTCAGGCAGCCCTCAGTGCTCTGTGGCTGGGGCTTTTGTGCGCCTCACCATCAGTTACAAAAGCCCACCTGGTCCTGGCCCATGGACAGAAAGCATCGGTCAAAGGCTCAGCAGCGGCGGCAGCAGCTGGATTAAGTGTGTGTGCAGCTTCCAACGTGAGCTGTTTGCAAATCTCCCCAGAATAAAGGATGTATGGGAGGACTCAGTATGTCGCTGGGGGAAGGCTTCGGGGACCCTCGGGACACTCCCAGGCACAGATTCACTCTGCCTCAGGGATTCCCAGGGTCTAGAGGGATAAAGGGGCAATTTTTTTCTCATCATTAAAGGGCAGCCGATGCCTCTGGGGTGGAATGCAGCATCTGTTTAACGCGGCAGCAGGTGACAGATTACAGCGCTTGGGAAGAAGCTCCCCATATCTAATTGAAAATCCCAGGGGAACTTTAGGTGGGTCCCTCGTAATTACCCAAATTGAAGCGGGGCCAGCAGGCTTGATTCCTGGGCCCTAGCTGTGACAGCACAGCATGTCGGCGCAAAACCAGGGACTTAAACCTCCGGCAAGTGGATCAGAGGTTAGGAGAATGTCAGTGGGTGTTTCGCCTCCTCCCCAGGGAGGGGGAGCGTGAGCTGGGAGGCAGCAGCTGGGCGGAACTGTTTTGATCTCCAACAGCCCTTATCCTGACTCGCCCTGACTGATTGAGTCATCACTGAGACACACTCCCAGGCCCTGAAGACCTGACACCTTGGCTGACACTTCTCTTCTAAAGACCCCTGGAAGTGGATAAATCCGCTTAGGTTTTGAGTCACTAAGGTGAGCCATAGCAAAGGGACACCCCATGACATGTTCTCCAGCCAAGGACCCCAGAAATGGCTGTGCTAACAGCCTGCCAACCCCTGGCACAGACCTACCCTCCAGGGCCCCCGCCTCCAGAAACACCAGGCCAGAGTGGAGGGCCCTCTTCAGCATGTGTCTGAAGTTCGCTGGGCGCCATTCCTGGTGTGCTGTGTGGGTTACCTTATTTTATTCTTGCAAGCGCCTTATGAAGTATCTGCTCTAATTCACAGAGAATAAATTTAAATTTCCCAGGGAGTTAAGTGACCACCCCAACCCCACGCTCACCCCCGATTCTCAAAGCTGGTGAGTGGGAAAGCGGAAGGTTGGCAGGGGATGGGGGGATGGCCCCCAGTCGGCCTCCTGAGCACTCCTGTCAATCACCAACCTCTCGCCTCGCTGAGACCCACTTCTGCTGGTGGGGAACACCAGCTGACCACTCCAGGAAGAATGAACATCTCCTGAAGAAAGCAGAACCAAATATCACTTTGCAAGCTGGAGTCCTACCCCAAAATGCAAAGCCAAGCACTTCCAACCCACGACACACTGTCACGTGTGTGTTTGGTGCCGGTGACAGGAAGCTGCGCAGACCTTCTCAGGGGCCCGACAATCCTGGACCATCAGCATCCAGGGGCTCCTGTCCTCCTCCCTTCAGGGACGTGGGAGAGCCTACAGGACTCGAATTTAAGAGGCTGAGTTTGGACATTCCTGAAATACTCCAACATTCAGCTGGATCTTTTCTTCACATTACATCATGTGCCATTCAGCACAAACGGACAGATGCCTTTTTAGAACAACCCACAGCACACCTCAGCGCTGTGCTCTTGTTTTCCAGGTGAAATCACAGACTTCTCACCTTCCTCCTTTCCTTGCCCATTTAAAACTACATTTTTGGACCTGCTCCATGGGTCCAGGCTGGCTCCACGGTCACTGTCCCCTGCTGAGCACACCTGGGGTCACGAAACATCAAAAATGGAAAAAGCTCCCCTCTGTTCACACGCACAGAGAGGGACAGGCACAGCGAGGAACAGGAACAGCCCCGGACCACAGAGCCAGCTAACATAGATGTTGTGCCCCAGACCCTGGGACACCATCCCCTCAACAAAGTAAACCTGAATCTAAGAGACTCCGGGCTTCCCAGGTTCCTTTCCTGTAGGCCTTCTCAGAGCCTTTCCTAAGCCCGCGCTCACCGCGGTGGCCCCAGGGGCAGAGGGTCTGTTAGCAGTGTTTCCAAGGCTCCTTAGCCAAGGACGCACAATTCGTAAAGCGTCCCAGAGAGCCAGGGAGTCCGACACCCGCAGGCACCTGGCCCCAGAGCACTGCCCAGCCAGAAAGACTGCCCTTGGGGAGGTGTGGGGCCACACGGCCCGGCATTCTGGGCACGCTCCTCTGCTTGCCCTGAGCTGCTCCCAGGTGGGCCTGGCTGAAGGTGTGCATGGTGTTCTGTGCACCTGAGCAACTCCACAGCCTCCAGCACAGAACCCGAAACCTCCAGAGCCTGTTGATTGACAGATGCAAATGCCATTAAATGAGAATATTTCAAACCACTCATCCTAAGTTAAGCAAAGCCGAGTGGCACCTCTCCGGGGAAAGCCGTTAAACACCAAGGATTCGCCACGCTCCTTGCACCGTTTCCTTGATGCAGCTGCCAGACTCGGGCTGGGGGCTTGAGCAGCCAGGCCGGTTACCAGCTGCTCCCTCTGCCTGATACGGCTGTAGGTTGCATAGTAGCAGCTGTACTAGGAATGGCTATGTTCAAGCACTTTCTCGTCTAATCCTTGCAGCACCCCCTGAGGCAGTTCCTATCTCCACCCAACAACTCGGGAACGGAGGCTGAAAGACAGACGTGTCTGCAAGGGACAGAGTCAGGGCTCCCACTCGGGTCCGCCAAGCCCATCTTCTCACCCACTCTGTTGTCTGGGGGAGTGGGGGACACGCAGTGTGCTGTGGTGCCCTCAGGCAACCTGGAGGCAGGAAGGCCCTGATGTGTGGAGACCACCTGCTCCTGCAGACTTGCCTGCCCTGGTCCTGAGGCTGGGAGCCTGTGGAGGGTCCACGTGTAGAGCCCAGAACCAAAGGGCAGAAGCGGCTTACCCTTCAGGCTCCATCTGAGGCCTGGCTCCCTCCCTCAGGATCCTGAGTTGCCCGCATCAAGTTCCTGTCTTCCTTCTCTCCCCGACTCCCCCCTCCTCACCCTGGACTGATGGTCAGAGTGTGCCCAGTGTTGCCGGCCTCCCTGGGGCGCCCAGATTTCTGACCTGCCGTGGCCATGAGCCCACTCACCTGCTCTGAGGTGCCCAGGTGCCTCTACACTGGCCCCAGCCCGCCCAGTCAGCCCTCCCAGTGGCCAGTCCTGCCTGGAGAAGCCTGTACAGGGGTGAGGTCTTGGATGCTGACAGGAGGCCTGTCCTTAACTGCCGTTAGTTTTAGAAGCTCTAGAACCATTCAAGGAATAAACAAGCCTCATGATTTTTTTAGCCTTTTAGGTAAAGTAACATTAAATATACAGGATATTAAAAATGGTAACACAAATCTCTGTCTTCACTTTTTAAATTTGTGTTAATATTAAGTCACCATTTGCACCTACTATACATATGCCAAACATATGTGTGTGTGTGTATTAACATTTTATTTATTTATTTTTAGAAAGAAGGGCCCTGGCTGGCATAGCTCAGTGGATTGAGCGCGGGCTGCGAACCAAAGCATCGCAGGTTCGATTCCCAGTCAGGGTACATGCCTGGGTTGCAGGCCGAGGCCCCCAGCAACTGCACATTGATGTTTCTCTCTCTCTCCTTCTCCCTCCCTTCCCTCTCTAAAAATAAAAATAAATGAAATCTTTAAAAAAAAGAAAGAAAGAAAGAAGGAAAGGGAGGGAGAAAGAGAAGGAGGGAAACACGGATTGATTGCTTCTTGCACGCCCCCGACCAGGGACCTGGCTCGCAATCCAGACATGTGCCCTGGCCAGGAATCGAACAGGTGACCTTTCAGTTTATCAGGTGATACCCAACCCACTGAGCCACACCAGTCAGGGCACATGCCAAATATATATTTTAAAATCTGCAAACAACACTATGGGACGTGAATCATCCCCACTTTACAGATGAGGGCATGGAGGCTCCGAGGGGCTCGTACAGTGCCCACCGTCACACAGCATGAAAACGGCAAGGATACAGTTTCCATCCAGGTCCGACCCACCTCAAAGTCTAGGCTTTTAACCCATCAGCACAAAACTGGGCGAGCGCTACCGCTTCTGTATGTCGTGCCCCCCAGGGGAGGTTTCACGTTGTGAAACAGAATAAAGTCAGCACCAGGAGAGTGCGGCCTCACGGGGGATGTGGGAAGAGCCAAGCAGCCCGAGCGCGATGCCCGGCGGTGCCTCCGGCTAGCTGGGCGCACTGAGGGGAGTCTGTCGGTCCCACCGAAGCCTGACTTCCTCCTCCAGGAAGCATAACTCTTACAACAGGGTTATTATGATAATTGAATGAGACATTAAGTTCCTGGTACATAGTAGTTGCTCAATAAATATCATGCTTTCAATACATATTTACTGAGCACCTACTATGTGTCAACAAGTGTCCTGGAGAGCAACCTGGCAGTGTCCTGACAAACTGTGACTCCCCGTCCTTTTCCTCCCATGTTGGGGTCCTTCCCAGAACCACCTTTCCAAAGAAATCAGAAAGATCGAGACTCACGGGATGACAGTCTTTGTTGGAATTTTGATGTGCTCATTTGGGTTGTAATAACCGGGTCCCGGGCCTGTTGACATCACTTTGAATCCACGGCCAGTTTTTGATTTAAAACAGGACATTAACACCTTTGGCGATGGTTTCACAAGGGATTCATTGATATTATAATGCCCTAAAGAGAAGGAAATGTTAAAACAGAATAAGAAACTCTCCTCAAATAAATAAGAAGCCATACCTCACACCGAAGGATGCATGGAATGACTGTAAGGAGACATCAGTCCAAGATGACCACACGGAAGGGCCACTGCTCCGGGAACACGAGCCACCGGCAGCACACACGGAGCTCATTCCACCCACCCAGCCGCCCAGCAATATGCGTGTTATCGCCTCCATTCAAAACGCGAGCCGTCTGAGACTCAGCGACATCTCAGAGACATTCATCTAACCAGGGACTAAGCCCAGCTTCCTCCTCTACACAGTAAGGAGAATAATTCTTCCAACTGCAGGGTGGTTACGATCGTTGAATAACATTTTAGGTTCCTGGCACATAACAGCTGTTTCATAACCATTTTGCAATCAACAAATATTGACTGAACACCTACTACGTGGGCCCAGGGCCACCCATCTCCAAAGCCCATGCTTTCCCATCATGCCCTGTCTCAGGAAACTGTGACAGAATAAAAGTAATCTGACTGTGCACAACCTTCCAGGAAGAACAGAATGGTCTGAGCTGGGACGCAGAGGAACAGTTTCGCCCTAAATTGTCCATAGCCCTGTCACCGGGGGCAGGCGTTGTGCAGTCCAAGAGCAGTGCTCGGCAGAAGCCTGGAAGACATCTGCACACCCAGGCTCCGCATTACTCAGAAGTTAAGAAAATGATCCAGCATGATGGAAAAGCTCTGAGCACCAGGATGCACGTCACAGCGGTCCCTACACCGTGAGGAAGGGTAGCCTAAGCGTCTACAACCCAATCTGGCGGAATGTCAGCCCTGAAGATGATAAATATGAAAACCATAAGACCACATGGTCAAGTTTCTGAAAATAAAGGTGAATGAAAAAATAAAATAAAGCCTGAATGTCTATATGTTCTGTGATGACATCTGGGTACAAGTGAATGTGTCTGAATTAAAACAGGCAGGCACCCAGGAAAGTGGAAGTAATTACAAGGTCTGTCCAGAAGGTATCCAGCCATGCCATATGAAAAATAGAGACGTTTACTGCAGAAGATACAAGATACAAGAAACATTGTACATAGGGCAATGATGCCTCAGTCCCCTTCAAAGTAGGCACCTGGGGCCTTCACACAGTTCTCCCAATCGCCATCAGCTGCCCCGTTGTATTTTCCTGAATCTCACTGATGGTCTGAAATCTCTTCCCTTTCAAAGGTGATTTTAGTTTTGGGAAAAGCCAGAAGTTGCAGGGTGCCAAATCTGGGCTGTAGGGGGGACAAGTCATCTGGGTGATTTGATGTTTCACCAAAAAACTCTGCATGAGACATGACGCATGAGCAGGTGCGTCATCATGACAAAGCTGCCAATCACCAGCTGCCCGTAGCTGCGGCCTTCTGAATCATTCCAATAGTTTCCAGTGAGGAATGTTCAACTTAACACAAAATTTGACGCAGACTCATTGCTCTACTCAGTCAGTTTGAAAGCAATGACCACACAGTGCACATGCTCACTCAATGGCGTCTACGGCCCCCACTGACTAGTACAGTGAAGGCATCATTGTTCACGCATGTGCATTCCAGTCCCCTCTCCTTGGCTGCCAGGTTACATTGATGCTGTGCAAACTGTTCTCGTTATATTAACAATGGCTGGACTTTTCCTGGACAGACCTCATATATTATATTAGTGGTGGCATTCTGGGGGGGAAGTATTCCCAATTTTCTTAAACATTGAAAAGTTAATTTTGCTTTAAATAAAATGTACTTTTCATTGCACAAGTACTGAAAACAACATTACTACCTGATTAGCAAGATTTTACTTGGATGGTCATACCCAGGGACAACGAGCACAAGGGACGTGGGGCCTCATAGGAGCAGGAGGACAGACTGTCCCTGTGCTGAGGGCAGCTCGATCACAAATAGCAGAAACCTGAAATATGTCACATCCCTTTTGACTCAGCGATTTACTGTGAGCATCCACATGAGGAAACAATCTTGACTGCACACAAGTTGTGAACGACAGGGACGCTTGCTGCTGCTATCTTTGTATCGGTGATCAGTTTAAAACAGCCTGCATTTCCTTGGAAGACGTTTGTTCCTTAACCTGTGGTTGCCGTACCATGGAATACTACTGCACATCTGTTTTAATAGGCTCTGGTTTCTCTTCAGGTCGTGCAGATCTTCCCCTTTTTACTGTACATCTATTTTAAAAATGGTGTTCCAGGAGGATTTTTAATAACTTGAAAAGATATTCCCAGCATATAGTTAAGTTTTTTTAAAAGCGGATGTCCAGCCAGCAGCATTTATAACATTGGTTTATGCCTGTCATGTTATCTTCCTGTTTATTTTTTTCCTGCCTCTCTCTCTGTCTCCCATTTACCCCTACCAAAAAAAAAAAGGTTAAAGCAATGCTCGATTATAAAACGCTGAAGTGAAAGGCGGAAGTGAAGAAAAAAGGCGTTCCTGCCCCCAGGACTCAGAGAGGACCAAGGGTGATGTTCTGGCTCTCGAGGGCCGTGGGACTCTGTCTCACAACATGGCAGAGCTCACGTGGCGGATTCAGTTCTGTGCCCCACGTTTTCTGGATGACACTCTAGCACAGGCATTTCCCTCTGTGGTTGGGACGTGTCAGCTTTAGAAAAGCCGACCAGCGAACGGGTGGAGGTGAGCATTTTGCCCAGGCTTGAGGGCAGGCCGACCGGGCACTTAGCCAAGGCAGGCCCCTGGGGCAGCAGGACAGAGCGGGGGTGCCACCTCTGCTTACATCTGCTTTTGTCCCACCATGGGGAAGTGGGGCCACAGCATTGCTTCCAAAGGTCAAAGCAGATTTTTTCTGGCAGGCGGCAGGTTCGCCAGGTTCTGGCCTCTGGCAAGCGGAGGTGGAGGAGACATCTGAAGCACGAGGCAGGCCTCAAGCCCACTAGACCTGGGTTCAAATCCCAAGGGACCCTGGGCTCGTCGCCTGCTTTCTAAGTATCATTTTCAGCTGTAAAGTGGGTGTAAGTGATAGCTGACACCTTCTGATCACGTGCCGGGCAAGTGCTCTGTAGGGGCAACGAGGCAATGAACCTCAAGCCTCAGACACACAGGAGTTTAACAGCGACTGGTGCCCTCTCCCCGCTCCTGTTCTCTGTTGTCAGGGGCTGGGGGCCCCTCAGACCCCCTCCCCAGGGGTGGGTGCAGGTGGTTGGCTGTGGGGGTGCCCACACCTCC
Source organism: Tonatia bakeri (assembly GCA_004024845.1). NCBI lineage: Eukaryota > Metazoa > Chordata > Mammalia > Chiroptera > Phyllostomidae > Tonatia > Tonatia bakeri. Next base: position 147,421 of record PVIA01001796.1, read on the forward strand.
GCTCCCTGGCAGGCCTCTGGCCAAACCCCAGGGACACTGGCTTTGTTCTCCTGTGTAAACAAACAAGGCGGGGCTATGCCCACGGATGAGGCAAGGTGGGAGCTCCACGGAGGTTTAGCCTGCTAATTAGGGCTGCTTTTGTTATGCGGCTGCAGACTGATCTCAGCTCTAATCTGGATTTGCCGAAATCTGAAATCTGATGTGTGCTGCAATTTCATCCACACCCCCCTCCAAGAAGCATGACTGCCAGGGCAAACCCTCCTGTTCCTACCGGGGCCCCTGGGGCCCAGGTGTCCCTTGGGGTCTTCCGTCCCCATTAGAAAAAAAAATCTAGTAGAATGAGTGCTTGTGGGGTGCAGACCCCTCTGAAAACTTTTCACTTGAGATGGCAGGTGGGGGCAGGGGAGGTCGGGGGAGGTGGGGGCGCAGTCAGGCCGCCGGGAAGACACTTGCCAGCGTGCCCTCCTGGTGATTCTGGAAGTCACACCAGAACGACAAGGGAACAGGCTCCTCAGCCAGACACCTCTGAGCAAGTCACTGCCCCTCTTTGAGCCTCCTTTTCCTCACCTGGATCGCGGCCCAGGAGTGCGGACTGTGAGGACCAGTGTGTGAGGGCTGCAGGATGGTGCTGGGCAGGGAGTGGGCGCTCGGTGATTGGGGTTGTTTTCCTCCGTTTGGGGGCTAGATGGTGACGCCGCCCCCAGGCAGAGGAGGAAAGGAGTCCTGCAGCTGAGTACCAGGGCACTGGGTGTCGTGTGTCCCCAGCGGTGGCGCCTGGGGGTACAGGAATGTGCACACTTCGAAGGGGAGACGCCACTTCCCCACCTGGCTGTCCCCAGCAAGTGTGCCGGGTTGTAAAAGGGGAGGCCAACCAGGCTGCTCTGGGGACATTCCAGGAGCCAGCCACTCTTCTCTGAAGGGGGACAGCTGGTTGTTGCCTCCACCTTCGTTCTCCTCTTCGTTCAACGCCTGCCTCCACCCCCACCTCCCCAAGGCCTAGCTCCTTGCAGACACCCTGAAGGAATGGGTGCCTGAAGCTCAGATCTGCACAGGAGCCCCGAGGTCAAGGCCAGTGCAAGGAGGTGCTCACCTGGGGCAGGCGCTCTTTCAGTAGCTGTGCAGAACCCTCTCTGGGTTTTGGACACGAAGCCGGCTCGGGCGCTGACGTTGTTTCTCTGCTTGCAGCAGGAGACGGAGGCCTGGGGAGAGAAACTCGGCATGGTGTGCCCCGTGCCTTCCCCTCCTCGGTCTTTGTCACCGTGCCTGGGTGAGGGTCACCTTTGGGTGCAAAATCAAATTTAAACATGTCCTTTTCAGAACATAAACTGACATGAGCGGAAAGGCCACACGGACGGTGCCTCAGCACCATGCCAGCTGGAGCAGTCCTCGAGCCCGGGTCGCCCGCACGTGTCCGGCGCCCCAGAGTGACAGCCTGTAGGCCCGGCTTCCAGGTTCTCCGTGCCACGCACAGGGCGGGCGACCCAGCACACGCAGTTTAATTTCCCTGAACTTGAGTTTGCTCTTCTGTACACGGCTCAGATAATCCCTCTTCTACCCAACAGAGGTCCCTGGAAATCATCTACAGCAAAGTGTTTTGTTTTGTTTTTTAAACTGTGTAACACTGCACATGCAAATCATTTGCATTGCTTTCTCTAGAGTTCTTACTCTTTTAGAACACTCAGCCCCCCACCTGACTCCCACTGTTCAAACAGTGGGCTTTGGGGCACACTTGGACATCGTGCACCTTAAGGTTGCAATCAGATTTGTAAGCACGGCTCTTGTCTTGATTTTTCTGGACTGACCAGAAATTAAGAATGTTGGTCAATCCACACACTATACATTTGAGAGCATCCCGTGTGTTGGAACTCTAAAAATAACAGAAGAAAAAAAAAGAGCCGTGAGATCGCTCTTATGTTACACATGAATCATAAATATCTGAAATGCCAATCCGCAGTCAGTCTCCTGGATTCGTGAGATAAAGCATACCATAAAAACTGTCCCTGCGATGGCTGGGAATATTTACCGAATGAGTGAAAATATTTGCTGGGGCCAGGATGGGTTGATTTTCTGTGATACTCCTTTGTCAGAAAAATGTTTCTCAAGAAATGCAGATGGCATTTTGATTTTGTGTTGACAAAGGTGGAGGAATTCAGCATTTCCCAGGGTCCTGAGGCTGGGCTGCCTGCAGAGCCGGCAGACAAAGGGATCAGATGGAGCAGGCTAATTACTGAAGGGGGGGGCGGAGGGGGGGAGGCGGGGGGGTGGGGTGGGGAGAGGAGCCAGGTTGCCGGAGAGGAAGTAATAACAGAACCGAGGAGAAGGATTCCAGGGGAGAAGTGGGGATCGAGGTGGGCAGGGGCAAAGAAAGGCCTGGGCAGACCTCAATGCACAGTGTGGCTAACAGGATTATCGCATTTCTGCTCCTCGCCGGGCAGCTCAACCATTGTTCCCCGGGTCTGAAAAAAGCCACCTGTAGACCCAGCACTACTGCAGTTTCCTCCCCCCACCACCCCCCAGACAGAAAAGCAGCTGGAGAAGAGGGCATTTTTGTGCATGCTGAGTGTGCGTCGCTGGGAGGTTGCATCACCGCACCAGGAAGACAGCTCCACGGGCGGCTCAAAGACAGCAGAGATGATTTACTGTACTGCGTGGGGGGTGGGGGCAGTGTAGTTATGTAGTTAAGTGGAAAATACACACGAAGCTTGGAGAGCGCAATCCTGACGCTGGAGGGGAAAGCGAGGAAGAGACTAGGAAAGACGCCGCGCCTGGTTTCTGATGGCAGTTTGCTCTGGGGAGCAGAGCTTTAAGGGACTTCCACTTTGTAGTTCATGGGTTTCTATAATGTTTGAGTATATGTTATGATGAGTGTGTATTATTTTCGAGCCACATTAAAACAGTAATGAACAAAAAAACCCATCACCTAAAATTAATTGGTTGGCAGAAGGACAGAGCTAACTTGGGAAATGGTCTTTTCTAAGTGAACAACTGTACACTAATTACTGGGGAGTTATGCCTTTGATGTCGTCAACATTTACTGCGGGCTTACTGAACACCGGGACCTGTGCTGGGCACTGCAGACAGGAAGCTGGGTGCGGGAGCCACCATGGGGCGGGGAAGCAGACACAGGAGACACCAACTACCTCTGCGAGGAACGCAAAAGGGGTGATGGCCAAGAATCTTCATTGTCACTTCATTATCAGGCCTCGACCTTTCTCCTGTTAACATAACAGCTTCCTAACTGGTTTTCCAAAGTGCACTCTTAGCCCACACTGAGGTCCAGAAAACTGCTGGAGGGAGCTTCTTTAAAAACTACGCCAGATGACAACATCCCACACCTCCTAGCCTCCTCCAGGGCTTCCCAGTACACAGAGAACAGAATCTGAACTCCCTCTAGCGTCTTCAGAGTCCTGACAAACTGGCCCCTGATCCCCTCCCCTCCTAGCTAATGCTACTCACACTACCTTCTGGTAGCTCCCCAGGGGCTAGGCCGTTCGCTGTCCCAGGACTGTTGCATGTGCTGTGCCCCCACCTCTGGCTCTCCCTTCAGTCCTTGGGTCCCAGCCTCAGAGCCCTCTCTGACCACCCAGTATACAGTGCATGTCATTGCCCACCCCTCACACATTCTCTTTCTTAGGCTCCGCTGGTTTTCTCTCTCCCAGCTGGGCACCATGCACAGCTGTTGTCTGTCTGTTCACCAGTCCTTGCCTTGAGCTCCCCAGTGGGACCTAAGCTGCATCAGTGGTCGGCACGGGGCAGCCGCGGAACCCGTGAAGGGGCGCCCAGTAGGGCTGGGGCGTGGTGACTCTGACCACTCCCCAGCTTTACACCTCGGCCTCCTGCCTGAGCTCACTGACGGGCAAAGGGTCCCTTCGAGCTGGGCAATGCTGGGAGAGTCCCTTTGCCCCTTTGAACATCAGTTTCCTCTTCCGTGAACTGAGAATAAGATAACCCACTGTGTGGATTCTTGCGAATGCCACAGAAGATGAGTGCGTGACAGCACAGGGGCCATGCAAAGTGCTTCATCGTCATCGTCACCATCTTCAGGCTCTGATTGCCCCAGGGGAGGGCGCTCTGGGGTTGTGCTGTCACCATGGGTGGCCTCTGAGCACTGGACACACAGCTGGTCCAGGTCAAGGTGAGCTTCCCGGTGGTGTCCGATGGGTCCTAGACTCATCACGGTGACCCCTCCATAAGTTACATAACTGTCTCGTCACAATATTGTCTGCCCGAAACTAAGATAAGATAATACTATATGTCAACTGTAATTATAAATAAATCCTTTTAAAAGATGTGCTTCAAATATAAAATATACACTGGATTTGAAAAACTTAGTATTCTGAGAAATGTAAAACATCTAATTAATAATTTTATATTGATTAGATGTAATATTTTGAATATACTGGGTTAAATAGAAATTATTATTAGAATTAATCTTGCCTGTTCCTTTTTACTTTTAAATGTGGCTACCAGGGAATTTTAAATGACGTATGTGTCTCCCATCACGTTTCTATTGGACAGCGCTGGCCTGGCGGCCACTCACGGTGCTCTGAGCATGTTGTAACTGATTGGTTCTGTCGTAGAAAGTGGGCGGGATCTTTGTGGTCAGAAAAATAAGTACTTATAAATATTATAGAAAAAAAAGGAAATGAAAAATAAAGTATCTGAGATCAAATATTTTGAAATATGGCACAAGAATACTGATATCTCACACACGATTTATGCCTTATGTGTGCTAAGTGCTCAGCCCAGATTACCTCACTTAATATTTGCATGAAAGCTATGGGCTAGACATGTATCCCCATTTTGCAGACAAATAAACTGAGTCCTGAAAGGTTAAGACACTTGCCCAAGGCCACACTGTTAGAAAGTGGTAGAGTCAAGATTTGAACTTGTTTCAAGCCACGAATGGTATACCATTCTGCCTCAGGGATTGCAAAGTGATCACAAATGGCAGAACACTCCTCTTAAAAAACTGGACTTTCTGCTATGGAAAGATAGAGGTTTATTTTCCTTATAGGTCTAAAAATTAAACGAACAGTGTCTGCAGGTACAGCGGTAACTGACACACTCTCTGTCAGAGGTGCGAGCACCGGCAGGAGCGACTCCCGGGAGTGTTTTCCCGGGCAGCCGCCCTCCCGGGCTCCATGCTGGCCTCCGCATGGCCATTTTCCCCTGGGTTCCGCAAATTCCCTCCAACAGTCCTGCACCAGCCTCATGTACCCATTGGGTACCCAACAGATGCTGACTGGTTTACCAATTGCATTAAAATACTATTTCCCCAAAGTTCCTGCTTCCTTCCTTTTATTTTAGTAAACCACTCCTTCAACATAGATTTAGTAAGCATGCGCAATGTTCTTACATTGTAATGGTTTGGTGCAGGAGTTTCAGTTTTGAGAACTTTCCCAAAGCTTGGCAACTGGAACATTCTGGAATAGCAATTACTGAAGTCTTTCTTTGAAACAAAATGTGACGGGAGTGTGTATGCATTAGCTGCCGGATTCTTAGAAACGGTGGTGTCCAGTCGGGCACACTGTGGGGAGAAAGCCAAAGGAGTCAGCGTTGTCACATGATGTGGCTCCACAGGACAGATGTCAGAGTGACGGTGCCCAACCCCAGGTCTGAAAGCATTTTATAAAAGGTCAAGCTCAAGCAGGTAACAACAATAAATTGACATCAGGCTTTGAGGATTTGCTCTGGGAAAACACAAGTTCAGACCTGTTTGAACTTCTGTAAACCAACCAAATTACTCATCTATGTTTAGGACTTGGCAAAATAATTTTGCCGTAGATGCATTTTCACCCAATCCTGCTTCAAGCCACTTGCAGCTGACTCACCATCAGCTGTTGGGTAATTTATAAGATGGAACCTGTAGGCCTTCTTCTTCCAACCCAAGCTTTCTTTCTCCTCAGAAGGAAGAAGCATTCTGCCTTATTTCTAAGGTTAAATGATCTGAGTTGCCTAAACAATGAGTCTGTTTCTCACGTTTTCTGGGTCCCAGGCTCTAGAGAGACTGCTGTCCACCCGCACCTCCCGTCCCCACCTCATTACTGATCTCATAAAACCCTACAGTACTTTTGCTGTCTCAACAGAACCAATTCTACTTCTTCCAGGAAGCCACGATAAACTACTTTTAGTTAAAAAAAAAAAAAAAAAGCAAACAGAATCAATGTTTGCCAGATGAAAAGGGACAAAAGCCACAGAAACTAGGTGATAACATCACTTTGCCCTGGGACCATGTGGCCAGGGTTGGAGTGCAGCAAAGCCCAATATTTCTCATTATTTTCTGGTTGAAAGCTTAGGAACGCTGCCCTGGGTCCCCTCGGCTCAGTGGGGTGAGGAACTGCACAAACACAGACAGTGAGGGAGGCTGTGGGGAGGCACGAGTGCCTCCCTCAGCTCCTCTGTCTCTGCTTGGTGGCGACTCTGCTTGGTTGGACCTCTCAACACCAGGTTCAAGGACTCTCGTGGTGTGTGTGGGGATGGGCCACCAGGAGCAGGAGCGTTCTCATCCAGAGTCTCAGCTGCTCAGAGTCTAAGCTGGGTTTCAGTCCCAACTCCGCCTTCTCCAGCTTGTACGGATTCACTGATGTTCCCAGAATTACGGGTGCCCCAGCCTTGCACTCACTCCACCGTTGCATTTTGTTTATTTATTATTTATTTTTAGAGAGGGGGGAAGGGAGGGAGAAGGTGGGAGAGAGAGACATCAAGGTGTGAGAGAAACATCAATCAGTCGCCTCTTGCTCATGCCCCAACCGGGGACCCGGCCACAACCCAGGCGTGCCCTGACCGGGAATCGAACTGGAGACGTTGTGCTTTGTGGGACCACACCTAACTGAGCTACACCAGTGAGGGCTGCCTTTGCATTTTGGCCAATAGTTAACTGAGCAGTTTTCATGGGTTGTTGTGTCTACTCCTCAGGGCAACCCTGGGTCGTGGATATTATGATTACCCTCACCGTATACATGAGGTAACAGCTTCTTCAGCTAGTCAGGCGCAGACCCAGCATTCTCGGCCAGGTAGTCTGCCTCCACCGTGTGACATGGCCCGGGGGCCCCACTCTGGAGAGAGGGGGTCAAGAGGAGCAAGAGCAGCACGTGCAGTCAGTTACAAGAGGAGCAGCCGATGAACGGCTGTGGGAGGTTTTAGTTCAAGAAGCATCACTGCCCTGCGCCTCCTCTGCCCTGTGAGATCCGCACACCTTTGCTCTTTTCTTTTTTTTTTCAACTTCCATGGAAGGAGGGTGGTGAGGCCAAACCCTCCTCGGTGGTGCCATCTGAGTCGCCTGGCAGAGTGGGCAAGCATGTGCTTCCAAGGCACCATTTCCCAGTGTGCGTTCTTGGCACGCCAGTTCCATAAGATAAGGCTGTGCTGGTGGCGGCGGCAGCTGGGGCAGAGCTTGCGAGTCAAAAACATTTGGAAAATCTCATTCCATGTCCCCGTTGTGAAGATTCATAGTACACACCGACATATTAAATGCTCTGAGATGGTCTGCAATACAGAAACCTGTCCAGACTTTATTCAATTCACTGAACCATAGAACCTTTTTGGCCTAGAGAACCTAATTCCATACAGTTTGGGAAAAACTGTTCTAAAACATTCCAGTTAGAGGTAATGTTTTGTAAAGCACTGTACTTTGTCTCGGAGTATATAGCTGAAGTAACACTCCCTCACCAGTCTCCCTGCCCCTGGCTTTCTTTTAACCACTAGCTAGGCCTGCGGCCTCTGCTCTGGCCACACGCCGGCGTTTATGAACCTCTCCCAGCACACACGGTCTTTCCTAGAACCACTCCTGACACCGTGCAAACATGGAAAGGCCGTCAGAGTCCCCTGCCCACACCTCGTTCACCTCCCTAGTCCTGTGAGTAATGCTGAAACGGGGATGCGGGACAATTAATGACGTTCCTATACAGTGTGGACGGAGAGGGATGACAGGTCCTCTGAAACGGCTGGGTGTAGCCGCTCCAGCACTCACCAGGAAGTGTCTCCGATTTACAGGCCCAGAGTTTTTTCTGGCCAGCCTCACTCACAGTGGCCCTCCTGCTGGTTGGACCAGTGTCAATAAGGCAGACTTCTCCCTGACCAGGGCCACTTTTGACTCCCTCAGAGTCGCCCAGTCCAGAAGCGGAGGAGTTGCTAGAGGCAACAGTCACTCAGAGAGGGTGTGGGTATGAAGTTCAAAGCCGGCTCAGAAAGGAACCAGGTCAGGCGTGGGGACCCCCCACCCCTGACAGATCTCAGGGTATAAAAACTTAAGTGTTTATAAACACAAATATAAATTCTCACATCCATCAAAGAGGGGAGAGGAAGCCTGAATAACCCAATGTCTGCCTCGTTTTGGGTTCGGCTTGAATTTTTTCAAGATCGGTAAGGCCTGATTGGATTCTGTAGTCCTCGGACCTTGGCTTGGGCCCCGGCTCCTCCCCACAGCGCCGCCGCGTCCGTTGGAAAGTTACTGCAAGCAGAGCCTCGCCGAGGACCGGCCGCATGCCTTCTCTGATTCAGCCCCTTCTCTGGCACCACGTGGGAATGGGCAGTGCCACTACTTGGCAAAGGAGTTCACAGAGAAAATCTAGGTGTTGCAGGAAGTATTGTTAGTGACTCAGGTGGTAACAACCATAACATTTAGCCTGTTTACAGTGCTCTGCAGTTTCAAAGGGTTTTCCACTCCTGGCAATGTGAAGGTGCCCAGCGCCTCCGGGGAGTCTGAGCTTTATGAGCCAGCTCAGCACAGGAGGGCGATGTGCGGGAGGTCACGTCGGGGTCCCACAGCAGGGGGTCGGGTCAGGTCTTCAGTCTCCTCTCTTGTGCCAGGACATCGTGAGACAAGGCACTTCTTCCCCTCGTCGCTTTTAAGTCTCGTCACTCTCGGGGCTTTGGGCGGGCCGACAGTGAGGTGGAGGCCTGTTATTCTGTGCGGTTGGGGGAGGCAGCCTCGGAGTCGGTTTGCCGCCCCCCAGCCCCCGGAGCACGCAGCTCCACCAAACTTGAATTCCAATACGTAGCCCCATTCAGTGCATCTTCAATGGTGTGTGTGTGTGTGTGTGTGTGTGTGTGTGTGTGTGTTTAAAAATCAATTCCAATGTCAGGCATCATAATACATTTTTGCAAGAGATTATTATAACTTTTAAGGGCATAGACAGCCTATGAGTTTTGTTAATACTAGGGTTTGGGTTTGCTTTCTTTTTTACCTTTGTACTTCAATCAGCCTTACCCTAGTTTGACCCTTTCCCTTGCTATATCTTTTTTTTCCAATTATAAATATTCCAATAAAAGCTACCTCTGCCCAAGCCTGGCTAAGGACGATGACACTCCCTACAGCTGCTTGACTGTCAGCCCTCCACGCAGATGAAGAGCCACCTCTGACAAAGAGGAGAAACAGGGAGGGGAGGAGCATTGCTGAATTTCAGGCCCGCTGCCTGCCTTCTTTTTTGTCCCATCGGATTTCTCAATAATTTGAATAATCCAATTAGTCTAAGCAGTGTAAAACATCATATTAGGGCGAGGTGTATAATAATAATAGCTTTTTGCCGGTTTGCCTAAAAGTCTCGGGAAGACATTTGCTTCATCTGCTCCATGAGGACAAAACTGATTTTGGCGATTAGGTTCCAGCGACATGTAGTGGTGGGGAGGGGGCATTAAAGACACCGGCTCTAACTTACCCACGGGAAATCTGGGGAAGCGGTTACTCTCCTAATTGGAACCACGGGCCTTTGGACAGAAGGCGCCAGCTGTCCAATACGCGATTATGCAACGCAGGAAGGGAACCACCGATCGGGTGTCACCCATACTCGAGAGAAGGGGGCTTACCATGGAGGGGAAAGCGCACGTCCCTCTCTTGGACAGCGAGACGCTGTTGGACACTGGAGACTGGTGAGTGACGTCGTAGAACCCAGGACCCGGGATGTCATCCTGAAAGGAAGGAGTGCGTGGCGTCACCGGGACGCGTTCGGTTCCATGGTGCTTCTCCCCAAGCGCCACACCCATTGACACTGAGCCTCGCTGTAATCCGCCAGGACAAGCACCGCCGCCACGTCCCGGTACCAGCCGGACACCGGCACCCCCTGACCCGCCCGGCCACCATGATGGCCTCCGAGCACTGGGGCTAGGACCCCCAAAGCCCATGCTCTTCCTACTTACTATGTGCTATACTGAGGCTGTTTTTCAGCATTGGAGAAATGAGCATAAAATGGGATAGTAAGTAAGGCTGGCTGAGGTGCAGGGCTGTGTACACCCACTGGGGAGGCCGAGCCCACGGGGAGGGGAGGGGAGCCGATTCCACAGAACCACACCTCACCTGACTCAGCTTCCTCCTCAGCCTTTCAGAAGAGAAATCAGGGAGTGTTTCTGTTTATGAAGCAAAATGAAACAAAAACAACCTTCATCCCGGACGAGGCCGTTTCTAACTCTCATACAAAAAGAGGCAGGTGCACGGGGCTCAGGTGCTGAATGACGCGGTATGCCAGGAATAAACAGAAGTTCGATTTCGAGGCTTATTTCTGCCGCCATCGCTGACTGAACCGTCCTCTCCTCTCCCACACTTGTCACCAGGGGAAGTCAGTGTTGACAGAGGGTGGCCGAGCGAGAAGCGTGAAACGATAAGGGTGCTGCTCTGTCTCGAGGGCCTACTGGGCACCGACTCGGTGCCAGGAGCCTTCCAGAGGCTGTCTCATGAAACCCTCTGACGCTGAAGGGATTGCTGCCCTTGCTTAACCAACGGAGACACTGCGGCATGTGGGCACGAATTTGCCCACGGTCCCTACCCCTGAGCTCAGGGGCACCTTCGGGTGGTTCCTGACTCCAGTGCTAAGCGCAGGGCGTACACAAGTCCTCTGCTGTGAGGGCACGGTCGGGCCCATTTTAAGGAGAGGGAGGCCCAGAGACCCTGGGTCCACAGCTATTAAACGACGACCCCAGAGCTCGCCCTCTCCCACCTCTGCCACGCGGGCTCATCCTGCTGTCGGCACCGTCCCCACTACCTTCCTGGGGGCAGAGTGAAAGCTCACTGTATCACCAGGGCCTTAAGGACTCTCCATTCTGGCCTGAGCAGTGTGTGATTATGATTTCATGTAAAGGATAAGACCGTTGGCGATATTAACAGTGCCGAATTCTAAATGCAGGGAATCCTTGGAGCCTTGCGGATGGAGGCAGGGGAGCTTGCTGCTGTCTTATACGTGAAGATGACCCCTGGGGGACAGGGTAGGACTGGCTGCCAGGGAGAGTAAGGCAGGCGGGGAGAGATGCAGCACAACTGGGGTCACGAGTCCCCCGGGCCCCGTTCAGAAGAGCCCCGGCATGCGGGTACAGATCCAGGGGCTGCAGGGAAACAAGGAAGAGTTTTTTCTAGGGGGGCTGTGTGCAGGGCTGGCATTTATTTATCAAGGGGTCACTGTGTGCCGGGCACTGTTCTGAGTACTCTCCATGCACCACGAGCTCATTTCCTCCCCGTTTAGAAGATGAGAAGTCGGGGCTGAAAGAGGCAAGGCCCAGGGTCGCGGAGCCAGTAACTGTCAGAGTCGGAATTTGAACCCAGGCAGTCTGAGTGCAGAGTCTGCTTTTCACCACTGAGTGTGCAGGATAAAAGAACACACTTTCACTGGGCTAAGAATCAGGAATTCTTATTCCCAGGGCCTCTGCTAGCGAGATGACCTTGAGCCAGTCACCTCCCTAGACCTAAATTTCCTCATTTGTAAATCAGAGATGTTGGACTAAATGTCTTTGGGTGCCTGTTAGCTTTCGATGTCCCCAAACCAAGGGAGAGTTGAAGCAGGGAATGTGACTGGGACTCTTCTAGGTTCATTTTGTTTGTTTTGTTTTGCTTTCTTCTCTTCCGGGTGTAAGGAGTGAACAGTGAAGATACACATCCCCACCTCCCAGCCTATTGCCACACTCTCGACGTGGCCATCAGCTCACAAGAATTTTCTGGGCCTCTATAATGTCGGAGGAGCTAGGGTTGCCAGATAAAATACAAGACCTGCAAAGCTGCCCACTTACATTTGAATTTCAAATACACTACAAAAGCTACTTTGGTATAAGTATTCCCGTGCACTATTTAGGACACATTTATAGTAAAATAGTTCTCTATTATTTATCTGAAATTCTAAATTAATTAGGAATCCTGTACTTTCATTTTGCTAACTATGCAACCCTACTGGGCCTTAATCACGTTTTAATTCTGCACGTTGCAAACTGGTTTCAGTCCAGGCCAGACAAGAAGAGGAGTGTCCCTCTTCACCTGGAGAGGAAACTGCTGCCTATTCGCTCTAATGGATGCCCGAGATGGGTCCTCTGGGCGGCAGCATGTGACAGCCTGCGAGGGAGACTGCTAACACTCCAGAAGTGAGTTTTTACACCACAGAAATTGGCAGATGCTACAAATCAGAGCTTTTCCTGGTGGAAGGGAGAGCTGATTTACCAGCTTGCTGGCTTCCCATGATGCCCAAGTAGGCTTCTAAGCTACGTGAAGGGAAATGTTCAGCTGCAGAGGATTCAAGCCTTCTCCCGCAACTGCTGGAGGTGGGTGATGAAAATCCGGACCTTTCAGCTCCCAGCTAACAGTCATGTGACAAATGCTGTGTGACTCAGGGGAGCTGAGGGCTTTCAGAGCACAATCCAGAGAACGAGAGCTCAGCCTGCCACTGGCGTGCACTTGGCTGCCCCCGAAGTTTCTTGGCCAACACTACCCCACAGGGCAAAAAAAAAAAAAAAAGCCAACAGAACAAAACTGGGTGTGGGGAGGGAGAAGGGGCGAGAACTATTTATGTGAGCTCTAGTGAGTGCCTGCTGAACTCTGCTGGAAGCAACCATGGTCGCTGCCTCCTGCACCCACCTCTCGGCGTGAGGATTAAATGAGTCACCATGTGGAGAGAGGTCACAGCAGTGCAGTGTGAGCGGCCACTGCCATCGTCACCACTACTCTGTGTCTCTGTGCAGCCCCCGTGGACCTTCCCTGGCACGCTGCAGAACTTCAGGGTGGTCTGAGCAAGGGCGACAGGTCAATGTGCTCCCGTCTCCCACTGAATGCACGAACAGGGGTGATGTCTGGTTGAAATGCACTGCAAGAGCTCATTTGAAGGACTGAAGTCCCAAACAGGCAGCTGCTGCATGTGCCAAGAGTGAGACACAGACCTACATTCACTTGGCCTTGGGGTAGGCTGAGAGAAGGATGAGGAGGAGGGGAGGCGAGGGAGCAAGGCATTCACTTCCTCGCCCCAGAGATCTCCATGGGCTGTGGGAGGGCTCACTGTCCCACAGCCTGGAGCCGTGGACGCCTGCACACAGCCTGGACTTCCTAGTCCTGCTTGCATAGGTTCTGTCCAGCTCATACTTTGGGTGGAGATAAGAAGTGCACGCCCTCTACCATCAGGCCAAGCAGAAGGTGATCAGGAGCGTAAGACTGGCTTGGGGAGTTCAGAGGAAAGTGTGCTGGCCTTCACCCACGGGAGCCACTGGGGTACAGTGTCTGGGGACCAGGAGCTTCGGCCTGGGATCGTCCTCACTCTGCCTGGACCCTGACTGCACAAGTTACTGAACCTTCCTTGTGTCTCAGGGTCATTATCTAGACAGTGGGGAAAATAAAGAGAGGCAGCTCACAGGGCTGTGATGGGGACTAAAGGAATTTCCCAAAGACTGTGAAGGTCTTTGAGGGGAGCCCAGCTTGCTGCAGTGCCAGCCGGTGCCTGCTGTTTCTGGGGGCGGGGGGTGAGGGGAGGCCTGGCAGGTCCCTTAGCAAGACCCTGTGACTGAGGCAGAGAAGCCAGGGGTCCAGTTCGGGGCGCTGTGGCTCTGACATGCAACTGAGTGCACACTTGAGGTGATGATCCCCTTGAACACGGTGGCCTGTGAAAAGCCAGCTTATTTTTATTTAAATATCCCTGACACACAAAATACCCCCAGTCTGGTGCCTTTGGTGAGTTAATGAGTGAACAGTATTAACTTCGTACAATTTCATGCAAATTCACCGGCTTACCACTTGAGGGGGTAGATTGGCCATCAGGCTATGTGTGGGAATTAACATGTATTTTTTAAGGCGTGGCCGGCAGAGGATGCGGAGCCCACATCCTACCACTACTGGTTTATTTGAGCCCAGAGGGAACAGTCAGGTTTGGAACCAGAGAACAGTAACCCCTGGAGAGGGCCTACCTGTGATAACATCCCTATTTTGGGGATAAGGAAACAGAGATTCGAAGACATTAAGTGGGTGTCCCGAGTACCACAGGGCTTGGGAAACAGTCACCACAGTCCAGGGTGACCCGGGGACAGGACTGGGGAGGTGGGGGCAGAAAATGTCCAGCGGGCTCCTGGGCTCAGATTAGACATGTCCCTTCACGTACGAGAGTCGCCAGCACACTCGTAAATAACTGTGACACGTTCAGGAAGCAGACTTCGTTTCCAGCAGCCAGAACCGCCGCCAGTCCTGAGCCTGAGCTCCGTGAAGGGTTCCTTGTGCCCAGAAGTCAGATTCTTATGGGGAAAGTGAGCTGGGTGGCGAGGCCTTGGCGTTTCCTGCAAAGTCAGGCTGATAAGGTAAGAGCGCGTTTCAAAGGGCGCCCCTGGTAGACGTGCTAAATGGGTCACAGAATTAACGTGAGGCCACAGCCAAGCCACGAGGTCAGGCCCAGGGTGTGTGCGAGCAGTTTTAAGACGGGCGGTGAGACACTGGAGCTTTAAAATCTGTTCTTACTCTGCATGCCTCACTCAGTTACGGGGTGATGCTGAACAAGATCCTTAACTTTGCCTTGTCCAGTTCCCTCAGGAAAGACAAGAAGCATGAGCATAGAATAAGACATTTTCTTCAGTGTTTATAGCTTGAAGAGCCTAATAAAATTATATGATCCAAATTGTATGTTTCAGATGAGAAAACTGAAGCCCAGGGAAGTCGGTTGACTAAAGGCATGCAGGCAGTGACAGAACAGAACAGAGGGAACCCATGTGGGCACTTCTCGCCCTTTCCACGACATTTCACACTTGTTTACCAGGTGCTTCCAAACACTTCAGGGGACGTTTTCATGTCAAACCAATGCGACCATATTCGAAAAGTATGAATCAAATTTCTGAGCTATTTCTCCATATTGGACGCTGCCCACAGATTTGGCTGGCTGTTACCGTGGTTCCTTCAGCAGAAATTTTCTGAAAGCCAACAGTAATTTAAGGCTCTGACTTTAGAAGCCGGCCCACTCCATTTCTGTGTGCGTGTCTTCGGCACTAGGTCGCGTGGAATGGAGACTCACGCCCACCACTCAACATCTTCCCCTGTCTTGAGCTTGGTCTGTTTTGCTCAGTCCTCTTCAGAAACATGCTCTCTGGCTTCCACAGATCAGATCTGCGGCTTCACAGCCACAAAGGGAGGCGTGGTGCCATCTGTGGCAAGGGCACGAGGCTTTGGGGTGAGCTAGACCTGGGTTTGAGGTCTAAATCTTTTGACTGATTCAGCAAATACTTATGTAGGGCCTCTTATGTGCCAAACCCCGCATGGCGTGACCTTGGGCGGGTCATTTAACTTCCCTAAGCTCCGGTTTCCTCTTCTGTTAAGATAATAAACCCTTCCCTATAGCATTGTTCTGAGGATTAGAGATATGGTCTCAAAATGATTTCACCCATAGTAAGGTTCAGCCACCCTATGGTGGCTGCTATTATTTTTATTGGAAGCTGGACTGCAAATACCCTAGAGATGGACAATATGTTATTGTTAAATTAACAAATGGGAAACCAGACCAAAACAAGGGGACAAACACGTGGACAGTTAAAGCACAGAGACACTACAGAGAGGAGAGAAAATCCTAAGCAAATATTTATCATCTTTGCAGGAAACCTAAAAGTAATTAAAAATGTGTGTGTGTGTGTATGAGAGAGAGAGAGAGTACACACACACACACACTATAGTCTTTATTATTTGCTTTCTTAGAATCATAAAGTACCAGAAGGGGAAGGGACTTAAGTGGTCTCTAGGTCAGCATTCTTGTTTACAGAAGAGGGACAGGCAAGGGGCCAAGGGGCAGCCCCTCAACTCCTTCCTGACTCACCAGCATTCATTCAGAACCTAGATCTCCCCACTCCCTCTCCACCGCTGTGGCAAGATGGTGAGATGAAAAGCATTTTTAGAATGTGGCAAAAGGTAACCGAGATAATGATTACTCACACACACAAAAAAAGTTATTCTAAAAGTCTTGATCAAATGAGTAAAGGAATGAAGATTTCAAAGAAAATTCAAGACGTTTGCAAGCTGCTTGAGCCCCCTGCTGGTGAAAGAGGAAAGGTCAGACTCCCCAACCTTTAGCAGAGGAAATCCCCAGTTAGGTGAGGAGCCCTCAGAAGCCAAGCAGCACTTTCTAGATCGAAGAGGATATGAGACACAGATATTTGGGGGAGAGAGTGAGAACGGAGGAAGTGCAGGAACAGTTAAACACATTGTTCCTTATAACATATTATTAAAAGAAGTCTAAAAAAAGAGGGGGCCCTCATCACAAAGGTCATTTTAAATTTATTAGACTCTTATTTTTCCTTTTATGTTATTTGAAGAAAATCTTACTTCCTTTCATGTTATAAGTAGAGAGGCTGGGGGAGGAATAGGAAAAGATTTTTACCTTTTATTTATATCTCTGGGATTTTTTTTAATGTTTTATCTCTATAATAATTTAAAAATACATTTCTTATTAAAAAATTCTTTTTTGGTCCAGTGTAGCGCCATAAGTCCTGATGTGTTGTTTCCCCTAGATTTAATATCTTTTTGGCCCATTTTTAAAAATTCTCCATTTTTTTTTTACTTTCAATATAATTTTGTATTGGTTTCAAGCACACAGCATAGTGGTTAGACCAACAACTGTCAACTTTTTTTTTTAATCTCATGGCACACAAAAACTAATTACTAAACTTCCACAGCACACCAAAAAATATATTTTTTGCCAGTTTGACAAACAATAGGAATAACTTTGATTCATTCACACTGGACCACTATTGCTGTGTTGGCTGTTGTTATTTTGTGATGTGACAATCTAAGAAGGGAAAAGAGGTCAGTGCCGGACTAAACGTCAGGCGCTGCTGTTTCAACAATTCCGGCGGCGCACCAGCGTCTCTAGTGGCACAGCAGTGGAAAATCGCTGGGTTAGACAAACACACTTCACAAAGTCCCCCCCCCCACCCCCTGCTTCCGGATACTTCCAGTGCCCACACCCTCCTGGCACCACACATAGTTATTGCAATATTATTGACTGCATTCCCCATGCTGTACTTTACATCCCGGTGACTATTTTGTAACTGCCAATTTGTACTACTCAATCCCTTCATCGCCTCTTTCACCCAGCCCCACAAGCCCCCTGCGCTCTGGCAACCAGCCCACAATCTGTATCTACGAGCCTGGTCCTGCTCCTTAGGAGCCAAACAAAGAACAGCTGGCGAAGCTGCTGTGGCTCCTTGGGTAACACTGCCCTCTGCTGGTCACAGGGACAGACGCACCAGCCTGGCTTGCCTGCCTGTCCCAGGACAGACTAAATTCCAACTAAACATAAAGAATCTCTAAGACAAAGTCATTACCGTCTTATGATAAAATCTCTTGGTTTGACTATTGAATCCTTTTTTTTCTGATTCTGGAATTACTGAAAACTTATATTTAGCAGGAATGGAGGACTGTGTTGGATATGCAGCAGTAAAACCTAAACAACAAAAATAAAACAAAAATTAGCACAGAACAAAGAATTGAGAAAAGCAGAAAACACAGAGCTGCATATTAATGTTTTATCTTAAATGGAATAGAGGAGAGACTTGCCTTTGGACAAGAGATAAACATGAAACTGGATTTTTTTTAAAAAGTATCCCTCACTTTAATTTTTTTCCTTCTTGGTGAATTTTTGGAATTTCCCCCCTCCAGCTCTTAAGCTAGCGAGACTGGGTAACACAGTGGACGTGAATTGTCCCAGGGAAGAGGGAGGACTGATAAGGAAGGCGTTCACAGAAAAGGGGCGCAAAACCATCACTCATCCCAGGGCCGGAGTCACACATCAGCAATGTGCCATGAAGACCCAGAGCGACAGGGAACTCCCAGAGTGGGACCCTCTCGCTTTCAGGCCTCTGTGCAACCAGGATAAATTTATCTCTCTGCTTTGTGCAGACTTGGGGTTAAAAAAATCAGAAGGGCATCATTTATAGGAAATCAAATTATGATTTTGTACACCTGGGTTGTGAGGTATAAATGATACATAAAATCCCCCTTTTCCTCCTCTCACTCCCCACGTATGGGAGAATGTCCACAATATGGGTTCCACCCACAGCATCTATCTTCATGCACACCAGGCTGATCGCAAACTCTACCCTGTGAGTGTGAGGGAACCTGGCTCCAATTTTTAGTGTCTGACTGCTGAGAGCTTTTAAGCCTCATGCACCCCTCTCCCTTTTCTGCCCCACATCTAGGCGAACTGATGAAAAGGCCCAGGTGCTCCCTCCTGTGGCACGGACCAGGGGTTCAGCCACAGCAACCCTGGCCCTTGCTCCAGCCCCACCTCCCAATCCCAGGATAGCTCCAGGTAGGTCTCCTTTCTCTGCTGTCTCATACTGTTGTCTGTTGTCAGGCCAGATTAGAAAGCCTGCCCTGCTCTCCCCTAGAAAGGCTCATTACATGAGCAATAAACCTTCTCACAGCCCTTGATGTGTGTGTGGCGTCATCGGTCTTGACATCCAAGCCAGGTTTGGTGTGGACGCCCTCCTGACTGCAGCATGTCCACGACAGCCAGCCAAGCTACCCCGGCATGCGACCCCCCCCCCCCTCAGAGAGGAGACGTGTGCATGCTGAGAAGGAGAGCGGCACCCGAGGTCCCAACACAGTGTGTCTGGTGAGCTCAGGCTCCTAAACTCTGAGCTGCACCTCCTCTTTCTGAGCCCGGCTCATAGACAATGGATGAATGAATGGATGGATGAATGGATGGATGAAATACTGGGAGGCGGCGGCCTAGCCCACTGTGCCTGGGCTTTGGATGAAACAAGTAAAAGAAGCAGAATACATGTTTGGTTAGAAAACACTGGACAGTATCTGTCTACGGTAGATTTCTTCTTTTCCTCCCTTCTCCCTCCCTCGCCTATTTAAGTAGGTGGCTACTTGTGTGTGTTTTCTTTAAGGGAGCTAGAGAGCAAGTCAGAAGACAGTAGATGCAAGGCGTCCTAGCTTTTGTGTCTAAAAACCTAAGCAGTGGAACAGTTGAATTTGCAGAGGAGGCAGTAAAGAAAGGGTTGGGGGGGGCTGTTTGTTTGTTTGTTTGTTTAAAAAGGTAAAAGGGAGGGCATTCTGCTGGTGGAAGGAAATGTTTCTCCTTGACTAAAAAGGAGATCGGACACTTTAGCTCCTGGATGTGGTGGGACAGTAGGTGTCAAAGCAACCCTCCATGAGACCCACCAAAAAAATAGGATTTTTAAAAAGCACTCTAGATAACTGGCCTTCCATTTCCAACCAAAATGGGACTGGATCTGCCCTCCTAACTGAAAAAAAAAAAAGTTACCAATGGGAAAGTGTATGAAACGATAATTTTCAAGACACTGAACATTGAGCAACAGAGGGTAGGGATTCCTGGGAATGGGAGACATCTAAGGTCTGCCGTAAGACGGCCCTGAGCTGCCTGCTTCCTGGGGGAGTTTCCAGGCCACAGCACAGGAAGGAGGAATGCAGGTGGAGCTTGGTAGTCTCGAGTTGGGGAAACTGATCTGGGAGCCCAGAAAGCCCAGAGGGTAGACTTCACAGGACCCAGAGCCAGAGAAGAGAGAGTGACACAGAGAAGGAGCTCCGAAGAGGGGCGCTGGGGTCCCCTCGAGCGGTGTCCTGAGTACTGACCAGCACACGCCCACAAGGAAACAACCCGGGGCTGGGGGAAGAAGCGACAGAAAGAATTCGGGTGGATGATGCCTGAAGTGCACGCTGGGCAGGAATACTTTCGTTCCACAAGTCAGAGTGGGAAGCCTCTTAATTCACAGAACCTACAGCAGAGTGTGAGGAAGGGTTTTGCCTCAGAAACAGGGTGAACTTATCCTTAGGTTAAATACTGCTCTGGTTCCAAAGGGCAAAGCTTAAAAGTGAGACTTCATAAAATCAAACTGTTTCTAAGTCACTTCAGTGTATCTCAGAATAAAGCACAGGAATTGACAGGACTACAAAGAATATATAGACATTGATCCAATTCAAAATATCTGGCACCCAATAAAAACTTAGTGAGCATGCAAAAAAGGGAGAAGATACACTTTATAACAAGAAGGAAATCACTGAAACCAACTCAGAAATAATACAGATGAGAATTACAAAAATATTATAGTCTATAATAGCTGTATGTGATATCTTTAAGAAGCTATGGAAACAATTAACATATATTAAGTAGAGACGTGGAAGGTATAAAAATGATCCCAAACAAACTTTTATAGATGAAAACTAAGATATCTGAGGTTAACAAACACATTAGATGAGATTAACACTAGGCTACACACTGTTGGGGGGGGGTGGCTAGTAAAGTTGAAGACATAGAAACTACCCCAAATAAAACACAGAGAGAAAAGGATTAGAAAACGCAGAGTATCAGTGAGCTGTGTGACAACTGCTAGGAGGCTAATATACACAGGACGGACTCTCCAAAGAAGAAATGCAGGGAGAGGGAAAAAAATATTTCAAGAAGAAAATGAAAAATTTCTATATTGGATAAAAATGATATAGAACTCCAGATCCAAGAAAATGCATGAACTTCAAGCACATGAAACATGAATAAAACCATACTGTGGCAGTGATAAAGAGAAAAACCTTAAAATTAGGCAGAGAAAAAAAGACACTTTGCATGCAAAGGGAACAAATACGAGTCAACGGACTACTGTCGGAAACAACATCTTTAAGGTAGGAGAAGAAAAAAAAATCTGTCACCCTAAAATCCTGTAGCCGGTAAAATACCTGGCAAAACAAAAGCAAAATAAAGATACACACACACACACACATACATACAAAGAATTAATCACCAGCAAACTGGAACTATAAGAAATGTCAAAGGGCCCTGGCTGGTATGGCTCAGTGGATTGAGTGCTGGCCTGTGAACCAAAGGGTCACTGGTTCGGTTCCCAGTCAGGGCACATGCCTGGGTTGCAGGCTGGGTCTCCAGTAGGGGGCATTCGAGAGGCAATCACAAATTGATGTTTCTCTCCCTCTTTCTCCTTCCCTTCCAATAGCTCTAAAAATAAATAAATAAAATCTAAAAAAAAAAAGAAACATTAAAGGAATTCTTTCAGGCAGAAGAAAAATGATACCAGTTGGGAATCTGTCTCTATCTGAAGGGTTGTAAAAGCTCTGGAAATAGTGAATATGTGGATAAATACAGGGTCTGGCACAAATAACGCCCCCCTCCCGTTTTATTACATCATAAGCATATAATTCTGTAACACAACAATATCACAGTGAAGCACACCATAGGACATTTTAGGCGAAATGTTCAAATTAAAACTGTAAATTATTACACCCTACCAACCACACTCAAGCAGGCGTTACTTCTGCCAGATCCTGTATAAAATATAGAATGATGAGCATAAATGGATATATTTAGATACAACTATAAAATTTAAAACCTCCCCTCCCAAAGACATCTGTTATTAAATTCACTAGACCTTTCTGTATTTTGCTGACAATTCTGGAATATTTTTGGCCAGGCTGTCGGTCTTTCTGTGTGGAGATGTCCATCTTATTAGCAAAGTTCTGTGTCGTGTTTCATTTGATGAAAAACTCTACTACGACATGTTATTCCAAGACCCTGAAACAGCAAAAGACAGCAGCGGTAGGGATCATTTCCCCTTGTTCAGTTAATCACATTGAGTGAGTTCTGTTCTCTCTGCAGACTACCAAACCCTGCGGGCAAGGCTGAGGTTTACCAGGCTCTCTGACCTCCAGTCGCAAGCGCACCGCACTCAGCGCCTGTAGGGGGCGCTCTGCAAGTCCTCACGGCTGGTGCTGCTTCCAGAGCTTTCAGAGGCTTGCATTTTATAAATGTATCTTCACTGAGATAATTTACATGTGATATAATCCAGTAGTTCTATGTGTACAATTCTAAATTTTGGCAAATTTTTAAAATGGTGTTAAATACCACCACAATTCAGATGTAAACATATCCATTAGTCCAAAAAGTGCTGTGCTTCTTTGCAGACGATACCCTCCCAAACCTGGTGTCTGGCATCCACTGCCCTGCTTTTGGCCACAGTTGGTGCCTTTTCTAGACTGTCATGTATATGTAATCATACAGTATACACTGTTTTTGTGTCTTTTTTTTTTTTTTCACTTAGCACAGTGCTTTGGAGATTCTTCCACACTGTTGCATGTATTGGTCTTTTGCTCCATTTGCTACACACCCTCACCAACACTTTCCTGATAGATTTTATTGATCTATTCGTTCTAGTGGTTCTGTACTGGTATCTCATTGTTACTTTAATTTGTATATTTTCATGTGCTTATTTGCCATCTGTTTATCTTCCTGGGTGAAGTGTCTGTCTGTTCAAATCTTCTGCCCTTTTTTAAACAAGTGGGTCATCTTATTACAGAGTTGTGAAAGTTCTTAATATATTCTGGATACAAGCCCTTTGTCATATATATGTTTTGAAAATGTTTGCTCCCAGTTGGAGGCTTGCCTTTTCATGTTCTTTATATTGAGGCTGTCTTGAATTTTCACAGAATCTTGCAGTTCCCTAGAACTCAGTTCAAAAATTCTTGAGGCAGTTCACTGTTGGGTATTTCTAATTGTGAAAAGTCCCTATCTGTACAAAAGCATTTCTCTCTCTCTCTCTCCTCTTCCACACTAGTGATTTTCAAAATGCAGGTTGTAGCCTGTGGTTTTCTGTGAAATTTGTTTGTTATGTATGTGTGTGTGCTGGGTCACAATGTAAAATGTATTTCTAACCATGGATTATGGTGAAACAATTTGGAAGTCGCTGTTCTATATGACTAGTCTTCCAGTTTATAAAGGCGGCTGTCATGTCACACCACCTAAAGACTGATCCCCTTCTCCATGAGGGACCTCTTCAGCTTCTGCAATGCTTCCTGGTGGCACAGGGACTGCTCCCCTCACTGTATCGGGCATCATCTTTTGGCCTTGTCACCAGATTCATCTGGGTCTCTGGTCAAACCTTAAGGACGACTTCCTTGACCGCTCTCAAGAAGCACCACCCCATCTTTCTCTAGCCCATGACTTGGCCTTATTTTTCCCATAACATTTTTTTCTACCCAACATCTTATTTTATGTATATTTCTTTATGATCTTCCCCAAGAGAATGTCCACCACTGAATCCCCGGTCTGTTTGCCAGCACATAGTAATTACTCAATAAATATTTGTGGAATGGATGAGTGACTGTGTTTACCAGGAGTAACCACATTTTGGCAACAATGTATATAGATGTACTCTTAATACAACTCTTTCCTTTAGGAGTTACATTCCATATAGATTCACCTGACATGGTTACAATCATAGGCATGTTTTCACTCTACCACCTCTGTGTTTTTAAAAACCTTTGTCATTTATGTTACAGTATTACCACACATTTTATGCATCTATACATGTATGTTACTGCATGGGGTATATCAATATATGCTAAACCATGTATGCTGTTACTTTATGGGATTTGCACAAGTAGTTTTGACTATGATATTTTTATCCATTCAGTTATAATGCTGTAGTGCATCTTGGAAATATTTTACACTTTTCCAAGCACTGTCAGGTAAATAACCTATTTGATAATTTTCACAAGTGGAGAACATGTGTCAGAAAGTGTCGCAGCCAGCTGGTGAGCACTAGATTCCAATCTCACCCTTTCGTTTTACAGATGGCTAAACTGAGGCCCGGAGCAGGAAGGATGTTGGCAGAGGGACCCCTAAGGAGCTGGGATTAGAATTCTCCTCTTTGTCGCCCACCAGCTGCCAGGCACCACAGCCCCCAAACATGTGTACACTCGCAGGGGCTGAGGCAGGGGAGTCAGATGCCCATGCCCATCACAGAAGCTCCGTGGGGAGGGCATATTGGGCTATAATCACCACTTTTCAGGTGGGGACTCTGAGGGTACAATTCCAGGGAGGGTCACCTCCAACGGTGGCTTCTCGCCCTCAGGCCATCACCTAGTAAGCACCGAGTTTCTACCGGCACCCAGGAGCACGGGGACTCAGTGGCAGTCCCATGAGGTGCGCCAGGACCTCCTCCCCTGACCCTGGGACTGGTGGCCCGCCAGCAACCGCCTCCTACCTCATCGGGTCCCCCTTACGAAGAGTCTCGCCTTGCCCGACCTTCCCCGTCGCTATGGCAACCTCAGGCCTAACATTCTAGAGTCCGCCTTCTTGCTTGAGTAACTCTAGCCAATGGTGTCCTCTGTTTCTTTAGAACGAAAAGTTATTGGCCAATCGTTAGAGACGTTTTAAAGACTGCAGGGAAGCTGCCAGAAATTTAGGCTTCAGTTTGGTTAAACCCCAAGACCGTTGGGGAAACTTAATAGGGGCTTATCAACGCACCCCCTCAAAACTCTTGTGATAGACAAAAAGCCTTACAATTTGTCCACCCGAAAATCCTACTTCAAGGAATGAGCCTAAGAGAACTAACCATCATCCAAGCACTGTTTATAATAACAAAACAAAAAGATTGCTCTGGGCGATGGCACAGTCAACCACGTATTGCTCCTTGAGTCCCTCTTCACCAGCTTCAGAGCAGTCACACCTCATCTTGTCATTCCCCTGCTTAGAGCCTTCCTAGGCTCTCTTTAAACTTACGACGAAATCCAAACATCTTGATATAAGTTGTCCCTGGCCCATCCCTCTGAAGGCAGCTCCTACCACCCACGCCCCAGAAAATTCTCGCACCAGTCCCAACCTCGATCCACTCTCAGGCGTTCCCTCTGAGCTCTCTCGGCCATAACTGGCTCTTTGTCATCATCGAGGGCTCTCCCCAAATGCCGTTTCTTCCTCAGTAAAATGGGGTGAGCTCAATGTCTCACTCAGAGGGTGGGCGTGGGGATCTGGAATGCGTGTGAGTGGGAAGGTGTAAGTTCCATGCTCGTGGTAGTGATTCCAGTTGTGCAACCTCACTGCTAGCTACGCTCGCTGGAAGTTTTCAAGAGCTGCTGAGCCGTGGACATGCTGGGAGTGTTGGTATACCGTGCACCCAACCAGCGTGCACCCAACCAGTGTTTCGGCCCAGGCTCTGGGGCGAAACGGGGTCTTGAAGGATGTGCAGGATTTGAATCGTGGTGAGAACATAGGGGAACAGCAGGAGCAAAATCCGGGAGGTGGCTCTAAGGTTAGGGAGGGAGGGCACCTGGCAAGCTGCCCACCACCTGAGCTCTCCGGAACAGAGGGATACCGGGAGCCGAGTGTGTTCCAAGGTCCCTCCTGTGACCGGTAGAGGGGACCCGCTTCAGGTGAGCTCAACGCTCCAGCAGGGCGCCGCCTTCCCAAGTCTCACCCTACGCTTCAACCAAGCTTTGCGGCGCAGCCAGTGCCAGGCGATGACCCGCCCACTCCCCTCCTCACAGCCACTCGTCTGAGCGAAGTGTCTCCAGTTTCTGATTGGCAGGGGGAAGAGCAAATCAAATCGCGGTCTTCGAAAGCAAAACACTGCAGGATCCAGGCAGCACCGAGTTGGGGAAGGAATTAAGGGGGCTGTGCCTCCGGTTGCGCGAAGAGTCAAAGTCATTTCTCTGAAACCTCCGATAGGTGGGCCTTGGAGGAAACGCCGCCGGTGAGTAGTGATTAAGACTGATAGAGGGGGGACTTGAGTTCAGTCTTCGTTTCTGGAAAAGCGAGTGCATTTGTAATTATCTAAGGTTCCCTAGTATAAATTACCCTTCCTTCTTGCTGTCAGCAGCCTTGCCAGTGTGAGTCTTGCTGCCTCCGAATATTTTTTCCATTTTGGCATCGGGAAAGAGAGGACGGGGGCATGGTTTGCCTTAATGAAGGTGATTAAAGGCTTTACTAAATCAGGAAGTGAAATGGAGTAACTTTGCCAAAATTATTCCTATACACACTGGCTCCGGCTTCCTGGCAATAGCAGGTGCAGTGAAAGGAAGTATTCCTGATCTACGTTGCCTGCTGGAAGTTGCAGTTTCCAGTTCACTAGGAAGGGACTGGGGAGCAACTAACTGGCACTCAACAGCAAAAAGCTGAATCGTGAGTGGGGGAGGCATGTTTTATCTATTTGTTCCTTATTTTTTTAGATCGAGCCAAATTCTGATAAGGACCCTACTCTTAGCAGCCATGACTATAGTTCTCTCCTCTGTAAAACCTGCTCTGTGGGTTGGTGAGATATTGTAATTCATTGAGATAAGGTGTACAGGGCGGAGTGGAGCAGGGAAAGAGAATTATACCTTTCCCTTCTCCAGCAGAAAGCCTGTGCTCCGTGGTGACTATGATGGCCTCAAAATTAAGGGAAGGCTGGCGACAGTCAGTTACTTGCCCTTTGGGCATATGTCCACCCTGGGGAAGTGCTTTGAAGTCAGGAAAAGGGAGCCACCGAAAGAAGTGTGTGCACCTTATAAGGAAGGACAACTTGCAAAGCGTTCCTCCAAGGCTTTTAATCTGAACTCCTAGCAGCTAGGGAGAGCCCTTTTTGGTAGACAATTCCTCAGGGGCCTTGGTCTTCCTCAGACAAAGAGGAGGCTGCTTTTTAAAAGCAAATTAAATGACAACAACCACCACCACCACCACAAACAAAAGCAGAGATGAATCCACCTGGGTGAACCAGCTGGTCTAGAGGAGGGTAGCAGGCCCGGGTTCCCATCACCCCCTTGGCGTGTCCCCAAGGCCTGTTTGCTTTCTCTCACATCCTGCAGGTGGGGCTGGGTGTATCTGTCGAATCTCTGGAGTTGCCGTTGAGACCACTCTTGACTGGGAAGCAGCCATAGCGCAGCAGGTGCTTAACAGGCCTGCCTATTTAGGCTGTCAGGAGGTAGTATGGAGGTCACCGTGCCAGGTTCCGGACTAGGTCTGGGCAGGGAGCAACTGAACAGGGATTCAGCAGACATCTTGCCAGAGTTTGTGCCCCTCCAGCTCCAGGCTGAAAGCCTCTAAGGGTTTTGCAGAGGTAGAGAGAGCCCTTGGCCACTCTGTCTTCCTAAGGCTATTGTACTAAATAGTTAAAATAGGGATAAAGAATTTAACACAATAATGCTTGTCACATACACACATAAAAGTGAAGTGATAAATAATTATGCTTTTCACAACATTACTAACATTCATAGGGCTTTACAGTCTGGGAGGTCTGGTTCTGGGATGTAAGTTATGCAGTTGCCTGATGAGTGTAACGTGTGTGTGTACGTATATATGTACACACACGCACACAAAGTATAACCCCATCTGAAGGCCCTTTGATAATGTGACCCCTGGGCCAAATGGTCTACGTGGCTGTCCCTGTACCAAGCCCTGCCTCTGGTGTCTCCTAGATGCCAGACACAGTGTTAGCACCATGACACATGACTGTGCTAGTCATACCAGGAACCAGCTCCCTGGGCCCGGGGCTATCTTCCAGATAATGGAAGAAACTGAGGCCACCTAGAAGACCAGAGGCAGCCTTCTGGGGCCTGGGGGCATGGCAGAGACCCATAGCAAACCCTCCATGAATATTTGTTGCATGAGATAAAGAAAGGAATATTCATGGGTAAATTAAATAATCAAACTGGTAAGAATAAAAGCAATACTTACAACAGCTGACATTCATTCACCACTCACTGCACATGCATTTTACATGCATGATTTCAGCAAATTCTCCCCACAGATAGGAATGTTATTTGCATTTTACAGTAGAGGAAACTAGCTGAAAAGTTAAATGATTTGCCCAAGGTAAAACCAGTAGCACATGGCAGATAAAAAGCAACTTAAAATATTTTTATATTAAAATAAACATGGACTTTGCAGTAGAATCCAAATTTGTATGATTTTGTTTCAATATAAGAGGACCTCAAAGAAACCCTTAACATTTGGGGGGAGAGGTGGGGCAGTTAGGTCACGCTTCCCAGACTATGAGAGGCATCCTTTCTCTACTCTATTTGATGGAAAAGTTTGAGACCCCCTGAAAGTATCAGTCCAATGGAATTAACAGGAATTGCCATCATTGCTGGTTGTACTTGAGGTCACATTATTACCCCCACTTTATAGATGAGGCACCTGAGCCTCCCGGAGGCAAAGCGAGCTGGTCACAGAGCCACCTTCCAGGCCAGTGTCACCTCCATGACCCTCGGTAGCAACCCAGTTCTTCCCTCTGCCATGGAGATAACTCTTGTCATTCTTTCTTGGCTAAGTCAGAACCCAGCTGTTCCCTATTTATGGCGATGGGGTTCTTTTGTGTTTTTCTGATTTTTGTTTTTTGTTTTTGAGGCCTAGAGAAGTAGACGTAGGTAGGATTCTCCTATGTGAAGGAGCCTATGGAAATAAATTAGGATGCAGTGGGAGGAAGAAAGCGGAGGGGGAAGATAGGGGATTTGTAAGGGCCAAGGAGAAAGATTTTGAGGTAGAGGAGCTATATCTTTATTAGGGGGGGTCGAGGCATGATATAATTTTGTCAATGGCCTCACTTCTCACGACAGCTTGTTGCTTTATCCTACCGGTATTCTCAGGTAACAGAGTTGGCCTCCGTGTTTCACGGTACATGCATTTTTAATGTTCGTCCACCCCCCTCCCCAGAGACCCGCAAGATTGGGAAACACTGGGCGTCTGCCTGGGAGAGACAGAAGTTGGCGCTCCTCTGAGCCAAGATGAGGAGAGGGCTGTAAACCGGCCGGGAGAGCCCTGAAGCGCAGTTCGGGTGTGAGACAGATGGCTGACCGGAGCGGGTGAACACCGCGAGGGGAGACGGCTTTCCGCCCCGTCCCACTTAGTGCAGCCCCAGTCCCCGAGCCAGGCCTGCGGGATGCGCCATTAGGCCACCATGGACGGAGGAGCCCACAGCGCGGCCCTGCACCTGCAGCAGCTCCCGCCCACGAGCAGCACCAGCCCCACGAGCCAGGGCTCCTTCTCCTACAAGGCAAGAGCTTTGTTTTTGGTTTTGGAATTTCGTATTTCTCTAAGGAGAAGGTAACAAACACAGCCCAGCGTCAGCTAACAGAGATGTCCGGGGCATGCGCGCCTGTCGCTGGCAGACACAGGCGGGCTCTCTACACACACAGGAGAACGTGTACCCAAAAGAAAAGAAATGCTCGCTCAAATACAAAAATACAGGGAGTTAGAGAAATATTTTTAAAAGAATGCAGTCACACTTAGAAGATTTGATTTTTTAAAAGATTTTATTTATTTGCTTTTAGAGAGGAAGGGAGGGAGAAAGGGAGAGAAACATTGACATGTGAGAGACACATTAATCAGTTGCCTCTCGCGCACCCCCAACTGGGGAACCTGGCCTGCAACCCAGGCATGTGCCCTGACTGGGAATTGAACCAGCGACCTCTCGGTTTGCAGGCTGGCACTGTGCCGTACCAGCCGGGCCAAAATTTGATTTTTTTTTTCAATTACCTGTCCCATTACTCATAGACAAGCTAAGTTCATCCTTCAGTATTATTTGCTTCCGATCTATTTCTGGCATCACAGATTTGATCAGATTGTACAGGAAGTTTTGTGCCTTGGTTGTTTTGGTTGACCTTGTTCGTGGAGTGTTTCCCCACATCACTGAGTGGAATCATGATCAAAAGCATGCTGTTGGAATGATTGCCCAGAGATCTGCTGAGCGTCCATATCAGGACTTGCTGGCAGACCCCCTCCAGTTGGGGGTGCAGACTGATTCTAACTCAGGGTGGCTGTGAACAGCGAACATCCCGGAGTGCGTGTCCCTTTGCCCTGCTAAGAATGGCCAGGCCTGTGAGAGGCGGTCTGTCCCTACTCAGTAAGGCCGCCAGTGCCAAGAACATAGAATATAAGAAAATACCGTTAATACAATTGGTCCTGTATGGAATGGATGCCAAAGAGACAAACACAGAATCAAAGAAAATGCAACACTCTCCCTGATGAGATGTTCAATGTTTCCATTTTAATCACAAATTAATTCAGTTACTTATTATAGGAATGCCTTTGTGCCAGAGCAAAGACAAATAATCCGTGGTGACTCTGCCAAAGAGCCTGAGAACTGAGGTAGGAGACAAGGATGTGAACAAAGGGGTATGAGCTATCTAAAACACCAGGCGGAATAAAAGGAAAAAGACCTGGGTTCAAGTCCCTACCCTGCTCCTTTCTAACTAAGTGACCTTGGACACGATGGCTTAACCTGTCAGAGCTTCTGTTATGGGCAGAATGGTGGTAGTAATACCTCCCTCATCCCTCATCCTTCCAGGGCTGTGTGGATCAATGCAAAAGTCCCCAGCCCAAGTGCTAGGCATGAAGAAGGTGCCTGCCCTGGAAATGCCTCGTGGTTATCAAAAAGAATATTAAGGTGCAGAGAGCAGAGGAAGGTATAGTTAATTGTGCCTGGGGGTGCCCTGACTGGTGTGACTCAGCAGGTTGGCCATCGTCCTGCAAACCAAAGGGTTGCTGGTTCAATTCCCGGTTCAATTCCCGGTCCAATTCCCGGTCAGGGCACATGCCTGGGTCGCAGGCCAGGTCCCCCATTAGGGGCATGTGAGAGGCAACTGATCGATGTTTCTCTCCCTTTCTCCCTTCCTCCCTTCCATACCTTCTCTAAATAAATAAGTAAATAAAATCTTTAAAACAAATTTTGCCTGGGGGTAAGAGAAAGGGTTTTTAAGGGAAGTCGTCTCCTTTTGATTTTGTGAAGGCTGTGTTGCTTGCAAAGAATAAAAACCCCTTTCAGAAATACTAAGGCAAAAAGGGAAATCGTAATAAGGCTACAGAGTAGCTCATGAAACCCAAGGGCAGGAAGGGCAGTGGGGCTTGGAAGGCCCCATTCCAAGAACTTACATTCCTTAGAACTCTTACATTCACCTTCAAAAGAGGGAAGATCTGAGTGGTGTCTACATTGGTCCACTGAGTGGTGGCCAGGGGGTGGATCACCGGGCAGACATGATCCCTGGGCCCCATCACTGTGGGGAGCTCTCGGAGGAGAGTGGGCCTGTGGGCTGGGCAGGCTGCCCCCACACCGTCTCTTTCCTGTGGGGCAAGGAAAACGTCAGGCAGCCTCAAGTCCAACTTGATCAGTGGGACAGAGGTAGGAGCACTCGGCTTGCCTTGAATTGCAGCCCTGCGCTCTGCCCGACCCAACTGGGAATGGATCCTGGTTGTTGGGAGAAGGTGGTCCGTGAAAGAGTCCTGGAGCCACCCAGGAGGCAGCATGGTAGTCCTTGACCCTGGAGGCTGTGCCTGGGCCCAGAAGAGTCAGACCTCAATTTCTTCTAATTAGCAAATAGGCACTTCAGCTGAGCAAATGTATCCGTGCCTGCACCGGGTTGGGTGGGAGCTGTGTACATTGTTGCCATAGCACTTCCCTGAAGGGGCTTACAGTCGGGCACGAGGGCGGGCGTAGGGGAGACTATTTCCACCAGTGCCTGCCCTCCAGGACAGAATTTGGTGCACAGAGACAGAGCAGGGTGTTAGCACGGCCTTCAGAATCCGAGATACCTGGCTTCAAATCCCGGCTCCGTCACTTGCTAGCATTACAGCTTAGGGAAAGCCATGGAACTCCTGCAGGTCAGTTCTAAATCCATCCTAGAGGGTGGTTGTAAAGATAACCTGAATTTACAGAGGAAACCGAAGCTACCTGCACTGTCCCATTTCTGCCTTTGGAAATCCTACCCACCCTTCCAGCTCCAGCTCAGGTGTCACCTTTTCCATGAAGCCTTCATTAGCCTTCCGATCAGGAAATATCGGTCCTCCGTCCACACTTCCATAGCCCATTCACAGTTACTGTAGTGATTAATCTCATCACAATAATAATAATAGCAGCTAAGATTTGTTGAGTGTTTACTGTATGATAAGGACTGTGCTAATCTTCACAAAACCCCCTGAGGGTGGGTACAGTATAATCCCATTTTACATCTGAGGAAACTGATGCACAGAGAGGTTCATGAACTTGCCCAATGCCACACAGTAGGTATAGCAAAGCTGGGGTTCTAATGGAAATCTGTGCATTGCCAAGGCCCTTGGTTTTATCCACCACTCCCTGCCGCCTGCATTATGCCAGCACTCTGGGAAGCCCCTTCTCTCCCCGACACTGGTTATTTACTGTCGAAATGGCAATGCCTTACGTGCTGGAGAAGGTAAGCATCGGGAGCTGGCCTGAAGCCAGGTTATAGGTGTAGCAGAGCCTCGTTACCCAGACTGCTGTATCTCCTGTGTTTGAATGGGAGTAACCCTCAGAGCAAGCCAGAATGCTTATACTTAACTGTTAGCAATTTAAGCCCACGGGATTGTGGGAGGTCAGTTGCAATAACAAGTGATGACTGGTCTTGTCGCCACAGGATTTCAATAAAAGTTGTTGTTGGCAGAGGTAAAGCAGCCCTTGGAACAGGAGATTCGAACTGAGCTTTCCCTTGGACACCGGTACCCAAGCAGAGTTTCCTGCCCCTGCGACCTTTGGCTGCTTTTCTGGGAACAGCTTATTTCCTTTCAGAGTTGTAGCTGGTGAAAGATCAATTCTTGGATCAGAGAATATCAGAGCCAGAAGAGTCCTGATATTTATTTTGCAATAAAAATTGCAAAAATAACAGTGACAGCTAGAATTGCTTTCGCATCTCCAATGTGTCATGTACAGTTTCAGCTTGCGCCTCATTTCACATAACATGACAACCATGTGGGGGTCTGCAGTCGGCTCCACTTTTCAAGGGGGGAGCCGAGGCTCTGAGAGGGAAGGTAATTCCCCCGAAGTCACACAGCAGCGAGGCGCAGAGGCAGGACCCCAGCCAGGTCTGCTGGTTTTCAGAGTGCCAAGCCCACACGAGGTAGCTGAAGCAAAGAGGGAAGTGGCTTTGGGTTTGCTGCCCCTCCCCCTGCCCCATATTTGGTCTGCTGAAGCCCTGGCGAGAAGCAGCCCTGTCTGAAATCCAGTTGCCTGCCTGTCATTTTGCCCTCCCCCCATTTCCGTCGCCAGAAACACTCCCGTTCAGAGCCTGTGTGATGAGTACAGTGACCGAGGGTCCTGTTTTGTGCCCCGTGTCCATGTGTATTAATAAGGCCCCGCATCCTTCTCGAAATACCCCAGTTTGGACTAGACGTGTCCTAAACAGGAGGTCCCCGATAGTTGGGAGGCCTCACTACTTCCTTGCCCGTGACACACTGGGGACCAAGTGTTAGACCTGTGTTCAGGTCTGGTTTTGCCACTCTGCTCACTCTGTGACCTGGACTGAGTCTTGGACCTCCCTAGGTAACTGAGATACCCCCCCACCCCCACTAGGAATTTGCCTTCAGGATAAGGACAGCCCTCTTCCCCTTCCCTGCCACCTTCCACCTCAGTTGAAATCTGACCAGGCATTGCCTCAGAAGAATCCTCCCCATCTGATGTTGTGGGAGAACCAAAGATGCCCCCGGTGCAGACGGTGGCCGCCATGAGGCCCGCCCGGCAGCAGGAATGACGGTGTTTCAATCCCCACCTTTCCTTACGGCCCAGAGTCACTGGTCCCAGGGTCACATCCCCATGAGTCCTTATGAACACCCAACACTGCAAGTAACGTCCACAAGAACCTCCAGAGTGTTCCGCAGCAAACAGATGAGCCATGCAGATGAGGAGAGTCCCACTGGGGTGCAGAGGTGGGAGCGGGCCGGGCACCGCCCCCCACTTCCCTCAGCGTCCAGCAGACCTGGACACCCCGCTGCCCCATTAGGAAGCTCCGACCCTGGCGGGGACCTCCGTGTCAGGAGTACTGCCGGCTGGCGCCTGACTCTGCATTGCCCTTCACCAGGCACTGGGGGCAGCTCATGGGTGTGTGTTCGAACTGTGACCCCTGGGCCCGAGGCAACTTCTTTGCTTGGCTTTAAATGCCCATGAAATTGCACCAATCACCACTTCACAAGGGTTTGGGGCGTAATTAGTGTTGAGGAAGCCCTTTGAACCGCTGGGATGACGGGGCATTAGTAACATTACGCTGTTACTAACCGAGTCCGTAGCCAGTTATTATTCGTGGAGACTAATATGCTTATAGACACAGCTTTTTAAAGACACCTCAGCTGCCTGTGTCATTAGCAGGAAGGTAGCACTTACAAGGTGGGGTTGTTTTTTTCGAATTTATCGTGAAGCCGTGGTCTGGAGAAGGAGTTATCCCCCAGAGAGTAGAAGTCAGACCTCCAGCTTCAGACCCTTCTGTCCTCGCCTTGGGCAGGTTATTTTGCTTCTTTGAGCCTTACTTTGTTCATCTATAAACTCAACTTACATGCTAAAAATAGGTCCCCCAGGAGGACCCACTTGAGAGGGCTGCTTGGTGCCCAGAAGAGGTGATGTGCAGAAAGGGCCTAGCGCCGTGCCCGGCACGCGTAATTGCCCCGTAAACCTCAGCCTCTGTCATCATAGGGACCTTTTAACCATGCTTTTGCTGCTTAGTTTGGTTTATCCTTGTGAGGTTTACAGGTTTCATTTCCAGTCTCACCCCCTCCACACCCCCTCCCTGACACGGCATCGGCTTGTTTGCTGGCCCCAGGGCAGCCCGTTTCCCTTCATGCCCTCACTGCCATCCCAGCCGAGGGTCTGGGGAGGGGCTTTCTGGTGGGGCAGTGAACACTTGGGTTTCAAGTGCGTCCTGGGGCCCCTTCGCTTAGGCCCAGCTCATATCCACCCCTGTAAACTTCCCTTACAGGATAACCTGATCGGCGCCCTGTTGGCGATTTTCGGGCACCTTGTGGTCAGCATTGCGCTTAACCTCCAGGTGAGTTTGCCACCGGCCCCGTCTGGGGCAGAGGTGCAGGCAGTGAGCCAGGGCGTCCGGTGCAGGCCCAGCGGCCTGTGCTCTGTTTTGCCCACTCCCTCCCTGGGCTGGGTGGGCCTGGGGCAGTGGCTTGTGGGTGTTTCTAGAATCTCTTGATTCTTTGCCCCAACTCCATCCATCCATCACCCCTGTAATGCCAGTGCTCTCCATTACTTAACAGTCTCTGGCCTGCAAGTATCACTGGGACACGTGGTGAATGTATTAGGTGGTGGTTAATGCCCCTGGGGCAGCCTTCAGGGATGGGGTGGGGGTGGGAGTCAGGCTTCTGGCCTCAGGTGGGATGGTTCTGAGGTGAGTTTACAGCATTCTCAGAGGGTCCCCAGTGGGACTGAGCCCCACTTGCTTAAGGCACTGACTCACCCATGAGTACACTCCTCACTGGGCCCTCCCCCTCACCCTGTCTCGCCCCCTCTCCTCAACTGGTGCTTCCTGGAATCACTTCCCAAATCAACTACCTGCTCCCAACACGCTGTTTTAGGGACTGCTTCTGGGGACCCCAGACTAAGTCTTGACCCTGTAGACAGAATAACCCCACAACGGGGTGGCCGCCTCCCCTTCCCTGGTGGTGAACCCTCTCCCTCCCTGGAGCAAGGGTGTAAACACACGTGTACATCTCAGCTCCCATGTACACGTACGTGTGGGCATGTTTCTGGGGCCTCACGGTCTCCCGGCTGCTTGTCTGCTTCACGCTCCTCCTTCCTCAGACCAGCAGCTCTGCTTCCGTGTCTGCTTCTCCGCAGCCCCCATCACGGCCCTCCCGGACAGTGGCCCCGGCCCCCGAGGGCTGCGTGACTTCCTCGCTTTCCTTTAGTCACCGCCTCAGCTCCAAGTCCACATTTCCAGAACAGAGGGTGCTGTCGGCCCTACATGGGCCAAGCCTCCACCCAAGGGCCCGCTGACACCCTGCCCAGCAGAGCAGCCAGCACTCCTTTAGAAGAGGGTGTCACTGAGCAGGCACCCAAACATGGGGATGCCTGGGCATCGCAGTTAGAGGGAGAAGGTCACCCTGAGAGCAGGCTAAAGTGGGGGTCCTGAGAACGTGGCTGCCACCACAGACTGCTCACAGCTGTGATGTGTGTTAGAAACACGCACCTTCTCTGAGGATGAGACTCGTGGATTTTTTCAGACCTTCCCAGGGAACTTTTAAGGTGTCCCAGCCAGTTTGAAACCGACTGTCCCAGAGTAACAGTTCAGCACTCAGATCACCACCGCTTTACGTACCGTTGCAGAAGTATTGCCACATCCGGCTGGCGGGCTCCAAGGACCCCCGGGCCTATTTCAAGACCAAGACATGGTGGCTGGGCCTGTTCCTGATGCTGCTGGGCGAGCTGGGCGTGTTTGCCTCCTACGCCTTCGCTCCGCTCTCGCTGATCGTGCCCCTCGGTGCAGTCTCCGTGATTGGTAAGGTCCGGTGCCCCCGTTCCTCCCCTGGGACTTACCACCTGTGTGACCACAGTATCCCCACCGGAGTCAAAGACACTTGTTTAACATACCAGCTTTTGCTTCGATGCAAAAGTAACAGCCAGCACTTACAAAGGGCGTCACACATCCCAGGCCCTGCTCTAAGCACATTATGGACATTAATTCTCCTAATCCTCCCGGCAGCCTTCTGAGGGAGATACTATTATTGGCCCCATTTTACAGATGAGGAAACTGAGGCACAGGATGGTGGGGTTGACCCCAAATCACGTAACTGTTGGGGAGCAGGGCTGCGATATGAACTGGGCTGTCTGGCTCCAGACTCAAATGTTTAAGATTCAGAAAGTTTATCAGAATTGCTTTTTATTTCTACTACAGAGAGAAGCTGAACTTTAACCTATTCACTGTAACACTGTCAAGATAATCTAAGCTTTTACAGACTTCGGATATCTTACATTTCTAAGAAATTCAGCTTATTGTCTGATCTTTTTCATGTCATCTGATACTACTTTAAAAACATCATTAACCTCCTCTGCCGTCTTCGTGTGACTGCTGCAATCACTGAACCAGTGTCTCAGAACACTGGAACCAACTGCAAGACAAAGGAGCTTTAAAATCCATGAGATCAGCCCTGGCTGGTGTGGCTCAGTGGATTGAGCGCCAGCCTGGGAATCAAAGGGCTGCAGGTTCAATTCCCAGCCAGGGCACGTGCCTGGGTTGCAGGCCGGTCCCCAGTGCGGGGCATGTGAGAGGCAACCACACATTGATATTTCTCTCCCTCTCTTTCTCCCTTCCTTCCCCTCTCTAAAAATAAATAAATAAAACCTTTAAAAGAAATCCATGAGGTCACAAATAAAACAGAATTAGAAAATAATTCTTCTTAAATAAAAGATGTTCGTAGACTGCTGATCAATAGCTTACTGGACATAAGAGCAAAGGCAATGAACTTGCTTTGAAATGTTTCCTCCCGTCTTGCTGGCAAGCAGTGCACTGCCTAGAAGCTCTTCCCTGCCCTTAAAAGAGAAGGTCACATTTCAAATGTTACTCTGCTTGAAATTAAGAGGCCCTCTTCTACACCAGGGACGGCATACTCCTGGCAACTACGTGCCCCTCCTGTGCCCAAGGCAGACATCATTCATCAATCATAGCATTCCTTCCTCGTGAGCCTGGATGGGCCCTCAGACTCCTCGGAGCTTCAGGCACTCACTGCCAGTCACCAGGGGCAGGCTCTCGCTGATCCTGCGATGGGACCCTCTTTTTCTTGACCAGGGTTGGTAAACTGGCAGCCCACAAGATGAATGAGGTCCTCGAACGTGTTCTTTCCCACACAGTATTTTTTAAGAGTATAGTTTGAATGCCTGTAGTTGAGGCAAGTTGTTGGCCACAGCCCCAACCTTTCCCTGTTGTCTCCGGTCTGGCCCGCTTCCTGCATCCGTGTTACTGCCCGGCCCCTGTGTGTATTTAGATTTGTCCTCTGCCCACTGCTGACCTCGCCAAAGGGCTCTCAGGACTTTATTTACAATGAGGAATAAGTGCCTGGGTGACCAGGTGCATTAAATATTAGTCTTTGGATTTTAATAAAAATCAAATCATCGAATTCTTCAAAACGAGGGGTAGAATTATAATGATGGGAATTCTGCTATCTGCCACTGGAAATTAAGAGGTTCTTAGAGCTTCTCAAGTCACCCAGTGAGAAATAACATTTAAAATAATAATAACCACCATCTATTGGTACTTATTACTCATCAGGTACTGTTCCAACTACTTTAATAATAATAATGGCCAGTTATTGAGCATTTATTGTGTGATAAATGATTTACCTACATTAGCTCATGGATTTGCCCCTGTCAGAGGAGAGGTATTTTCAGTTGTATGCTGATAAATCAACTCAGAGAAAGAGCGAGAGAAGAGGGGGAGGGAGGGAGGGAGGGAGGGAGAAAGGGAGGGAGGGAGAAGGGGAGGGAGGGAGGGTCAGGAAAGTGGAAAGGCAGAATAGGTAGACCTGATTTGTAGTGTTTCTGATTTACATGTTCTAAAGACCCCCCACTGTGGCTGTTTTCAAGCCACCAATAATTTCCTGGATATCTAGCAATCCGCAGTTGAGGCACCTGGATCCAGCACACTATTTCATAGACTTGGAACCTGAGACTCAGGTGAACTGACTTTCCCCAGTACACATGTCCAGAAGAGGCAGAACTGAGATAGCAGCCCAGGTCTGTTCTCAGGGTAGGCCAGCCCCGCCACGCAGGGCGGTCACAGGACGTTTGAGTACATCTGCGAACGTGGAAGGTCAGGGAGAAACAAGATTCAGGGTGACAGTGTCGGACAAGGAGCAAGAACCCTGATGTCCGACAGTCCTGGGCTCAAGTTCAGCCCTTGCCTACCAGCTGCACGATCTTTAGCGGGTCCTTCACCTCTCTTTGCCTCAGTGTCCCCATCTTTCATATGGGAATAATAATAGCACCCAGATCAAAGGGCAAACATACCAGAAATAACTTTAGTAAATTGCCTGTTGCCCAGGAAGTACTCAACAAACACGCAGTGCTCCAGGTCTTGTAAGAAATCCTCAGGAAGGCTCAGAGAGCACCCTCCCTATCCGAGATGGAATAACGGGGGGAACGGTGGGGCCTGAGCTCTTGGGAGCATGAGTGAGAGGACGGGAAGCATCAAGTCCAGCCTCCAATGCAGACGGGACGCCCAGCGGGCACGGGCAAAGGCACTCCTTTTGACTGATGGCAGCCTCAATTCTTTTCCTTGTGTGTGTTTTTGTTTTTTTATAGCTAGCGCCATCATAGGAATCATTTTCATCAAAGAAAAATGGAAACCTAAGGACTTTCTGAGTAAGTTCACCGGTCGGAGCCCCTGTTAAGTTTGTGCTTGTGCATTTTCTCATTATAAAACCAGCTCACCCCAATTTCGAGACCTTCCACTTCCCGCTCCCTAGTGTGGTTCTCAATTCCACTCTCATCAGCACAGCCGGGTTTTTCAATCACTGGTTCCCAGACCATTCCATCAATATTTGTTGAGTATCTACTGTTGGGATTTTAGAAAGCCAAATAAAAGGCACCCCCTTCCCTAACTGCCTTCTAACACAATGGGGAATAACTCGCAGTCAAAGGCAGGAGATCATAAGTTAGGCTTTGTTACTGATGGAAGCCAAATCAGAGCATGCAGCTTAGGTGTGCAGCCAGATGACCTCTGCTCCCACGTGCCCTGGCTCCCAGCTAGACTTTGGGCCAGTCTCCCAAGAAAGCATTTGGGTGTACAGAATGGAACACTTAGCCGGAGTCACTTCGTCACATGATCTGGGGCAGCGTGCCCTTCTGGGGCAATGCCGCTGACCTGCCGTGGTTCATACCCGCGGTGAGCCCTGCGACAGCCTCCCCTTCCCCGCAGGGCGCTACATCCTGTCCTTCGTTGGCTGCGGGCTGGCTGTGGTGGGCACCTACCTGCTGGTGACGTTCGCACCCAACAGTCACGAGAAGATGACCGGCGAGAACATCACCAGGCACCTCGTGAGCTGGCCTTTTCTCCTGTACATGGTGAGGGAAGCCTCTGGCCCTTCTGCCCGAGGTGCTGGGAGGGGGGTCTGGTTCTAGGAACATGGACACCCCGCAACGGGTTCACGTGGGTCGTAGTGTGTTTCACTGCACTGAACACGATGCTTGTGCGGAGCACACAGTTCACGGGAAGCGCTTTTCCCCTTAGGTCCTGAGTGATGTCTGCATTACTTCATTTCACTTTATTTTAATTTGAAACTTAGTTTTATTTTTAGAGAGAGGGGAAAGGAAGGAGGAAGAGAAGGAGAGAAACACCAATGTGAGGACTGGAGAGAAAAATACCGGTGGGTTGCCTTTCATTCATGCCCTGACCGGGGACTGAACCTGCAACCAGGAACAGAACTGGTGACCTTTGGCTTTGTGGGACAATGCCCAGCCAGCTGAGCCACACTGGTCAGGGCCAGTGATAACTTGATTTTTTAGAGGTATTTGTAGGTGGGACGTGTATTGTAGCTAAAAAAGACTAGATGGGGAAAAGGTCCATCAGTAGTTGTCTGTAGGAGATAGAACCATGATTGAGCTTATTATTGTGTCTTGATGCATCATCCCAAGTTTCTACAGGGAGCATTTAAAACTTCTATGGTAAGAAGAAAAGTTAACATATTAAATCATTATTAGGTGTTATTTATTTATTCATTTTTGCCCAGTGTCACATGGCCGGGAGACACGGGGGAGACACTGGAAGCGGTGTCTCCTACACCCCCTGGCCAAGCTCGGTGCTGTCTGCCCCAGGTATATCCGGTGTGGGGTCTGCAAGTAAACCAACCAAGGAAAACGTCCGAGGGGCAGGGGTGTCCATCCCATGGTCCGCAGGCCCCTTGAGGCCCATAATGGCTGTATAGCCCAACACAAAACCGTAAATTTACTTAAAACATGATGAGATCATTTTGTGATTACATGTCTCAAGGTATTTAGTGTGTGGCCCAAGATAACTCTGCTTCTTCCAGTGTGGCCCAGAGATGCCACAGGCCTGGACACCCCCGGAAGGCATTTGCTGAAGCTGCTGGTATGTGAGCGCCCCCGTTCCATGCCCGGCTCTGTGCTCAGCACTCTTTATGTGTCAGCTCAGGGTCTCTCAACACCCCTGGAGTGGAAGTGCTTTTCTCTCTGCTTCCTGGATGAGGAACCAGAGCTCAGGGAGGTTAGCTCGCTTGTTCCAAGTCCCACAAGAGCAGCACTGGCCTTGAAGCTGGACCGGCCTGGCCTTGCATGCCACCGTCCTTCACCGTGGCCCACTGATGAGGGCGTTCGCTGTGCCCTCTCTGACGTGAGCACCTGGGACCGCCTTGGAGGCCTCAGAACACCACCTTTCCTCGGATCGCCCACAAGGCAGAAGAAAGATTTCCCTGAGCTGGGGCTGTGTCACCTCCCTACCACCAGCCAGCCCCAGCATCTACCCCGTGGTCCTGGAGGCCTGTCTGCAGGACAGAGCCAGAGACCCACCTCTTCAGCGAAAGGTTCACCCTGAACGCAGGCCCAAATCCATCATGTGCTGCGTGACCTTAGCCAAGTTACTTGACTGGAAGCCAAGTCCCTGGACCTGGGCCGGCTGCTGGGAGAGACACAAGGTGGCGTGGAAGCCACCCAGCACTTGGCAGATGCCCAGCTGGTCTTTTTTCATTGTGACTGAGACAGTGCTGCCAGCTGGAGGGATTTGGCCAAATCGAACTCAATAAATACTTCTGAGTGTCTTTTATGTGCCAGACACTGTGGACTTGAAAAAAGTAAATGAGGCACGCTCACAGAGCTCATGGTCTGTCGGGAGGCCCCAGCTTATATGCCACCATCTCGCGAGACAATGCCAAGTGCCGTGCCAGCTTGCATTTGGGCGTCGTGAAGAATGGCTGAGAAATTGGGCCCCCCTGGAGGCACGCACACTGGTTGGGGATGCTAAATATCTCTCCATCTGCCTGATGGGCTATTCCACAGCCATTAAAGATAATTATGACAACTTCATAAAACATGGAAGTTGTTTATGGTAACTAAAAGCATCCCCATACAAAATTGTGTGTAGGCTACAACGATGAGCAGATAAAATATATATTCACTGTGACAAAGCCAGGAAGAAACAGGAAAATGAAAACAGCTGTGTTTTGTGGTCTCTCATTATGAGGGATTTTCTAAAATTTCCTTTTCAAAGTGCCATTAATGTCTCTGCATTGGTTTTTTAACAAATAATCTTTGGTAGGCGGTTGGGGTATGCAAACAGAGCTCAACTATTGTCGAATATTTCTGGGTTAGTTTTGCTGGGTGCTGTGCTGACTTTACTCCTCAGAAAGTACTGCCCAGCGTCTGAGCCCTTAAGGAGTAGAAGGGACAAATTGTTGATCCAAAATAGAGGGGCTTTCTCACACTTTAGATTTGCCATTGTTTAATAGTAAATCTACTGATTGAGAGCCTTATAATTGCCAAACACATGGCTATCTGTCCTCAAGCAGTGTAGCTTAGTGGTAAAGTACATGGGCCCTGGAGCTTAGATCGTCTAGGTTCAAATCCTAGCTCTGCCATTTTCTAACTTGGGGGATGTAATAGTGCCTACTTCATAGAATTACTGTGCCGGCTCAATTTCTCGAGTATAGATAAAATGCTTAGAATAGTACCTGGCTTATTTATGTGTTAAGTGTAAGCTTTAATTATGGCCCTGTAAGGTAAGAATTATTATTCCTATTTCACAGAGGAGGTGACTGAATTTCGAGAAGCTAAGTGACTTGCCCAAGGTCACACAACTAGTTTAGAAGCAGATCCAAGTCCACACCTGGACCTCCCTGATGCCAGTGCCTTTTTCTTCCTACTCTGCAGAGCCACACACATTGGAGGCTTGGTTAGGGGGCAGGGGGCGCGAATACTTGCATGCTTCTCCAAATAGTTCTCCTTGGTGAGCAAGTGTCTCCCTCCTTGACTGACCCCCAGTTTTAGTGGGGTTAGCCACAGAGCAATAGAGTGGGAAGAGACCATCTCAGCCTATGAATCCTGTCCATCCAAGACAGGGTAGGTGTGAGGCCGGCCCCTTACCCTCAAAGCTCAGCCATGAAGCAGACTCCTTCTCCATGTCATCCAGGGGTTTGAGAGATTCACGCAGCGTTCCCTCTTTTCCACAGGATCCTTTCAGTAGTTTAGGGAGTGCTGGGTGTTTGCATGCCCTCGAGGGTCTGTGACGAATGAAGTCAGCCCAAGAACCTCCAGCCCAGGCGCCGGGGTCTCCCATCTTGCCCACTGATGCCCCACCCCCTCTTGCTGCTTTCCATAGCTCGTGGAGATCATTCTGTTCTGCTTGCTGCTGTACTTCTACAAGGAGAAGAATGCCAACAACATCGTCGTGATTCTTCTCCTGGTTGCGTTACTTGGTAAGCAGGGCTGGGCGAATGAGTTGTGCCGTCACCACGTAGCACCAGCAGGTCCCCACCGGCTGGAGGCTGTTCCCATCAGTTCCATCACGTCACGGGCTGCGTTCAGCATTCTCCTTCAAGTACCGAGTCTCCTGAGTGCCAGGAATGTGCTGGAAACTGGCATCAGTGATGCACAGGACAGACGAACCCCAGGTGCCTCCATGCTAAAGGGAAGAAAGGGCAGTGAACAAGGAGACAGATACACAGTAATGCACATTTGGCTGGTGATGAGTGCAGTGAGGAAAGGGCAGCATATGGGTGGAGAGGGTGAAGAGGTTATTTCCGAGAAGTCACAGGTGGGCCAGGTTCCAACAAC
The DNA here is from genome assembly GCA_004024845.1 of Tonatia bakeri. Taxonomy (NCBI): domain Eukaryota; kingdom Metazoa; phylum Chordata; class Mammalia; order Chiroptera; family Phyllostomidae; genus Tonatia; species Tonatia bakeri. The sequence continues at coordinate 190,909 of PVIA01001796.1, forward strand.
CGAGGCCTTAAGGGTCTGTGGAAAACCAGTCAGAGCTCTGGAAGCAATTCTGGATTCAAAGGCAAGAATTGCTTTTGTTCTCTCTTTTTTTCCTTTCCTTTTAGAGAGACAGGGGAATGGTTCCTAAATCAGACTGGGGTAAGGCTCTAACCCCACACAGTGTTTGATTACTAAAGGCCTGCTCTTCCTGGGGAAGGGGAAGGGGTGGGCGGAACCCCGCGGCTGTCTCCCTCTACCACTGGGCCTAGGAGAGCACCCAGGTCCCGGGGGAGAGGGGAATTCAACGAGGTGGGCACAAATGCCCCACACGTGTTGTTTCGTTTCTCCTCTGTCCTTCCCATAGCGAGCCCCCACTCCAGCGACATGCCATCAGCCATTTAGAGAGGTGTCACCCTAAGACAGGGTGGATTATTTTGAGTTTTCTTCAAACAACTTTATTTTTTTTAAAGGTTTATTTTCTTCCAATAAGATTTTATTTATTTATTTTTAGACAGAGGGGAAGGGAGGAAGAGAGAGAGGGAGGGAAACTTCAATGTGTGGTTGCTTGTGCGCCCCCTACTGGAGATCTGGCCCATAACCTAGGATGTGTCCTGACTGGGAATCAAACCAGCAACCTGTTGATTCACAGGCCCAGTACTCAATCTCCTGAGCCATACCAGCCAGGGCTAAAAACAACTTTATTGAGACATAATTCACATACCATAAAGTTCACCTGTTCAAAGTACACAATTCAGTGGATTTTAGTGTATTCGCAGAGTTATGCAACTGTCATAGTTCAAGTTCAGAACATGTATGTCACCCAGAAAGAAACCCTATGCCCATGAGCAGTCACTCCCCACTTCCCCCTCCTCCCAGCCCCTGACAGCCACTGATCTGCCTTCTGTCCCTATAGACCTGCCTTTCTGGATGCATCACATACGTAGAATCATACATCACGTGGCTTTTCATGACTGGCTTCTTTCACCAAGCATAGTGTTTCAGGGGTTAATCTGTGTTGTGACGTGTCAGCGGTCCACCCTTTGGTGACGTTTTGAAATTGGGTCGGAAGATCACGGTCCCAAAACATGTTCTCCCGCTGAATAGCAAGGCCAGAGGGTTCCGAGGCATGTCGGCCACTGCTGTCCCCTTCTCACTCACATGGGCAGCCTGATGAAGCTGCTTAGCTCACCGGGCTGCTGCTGTTTGAAAACCAGCCTTGGAGCTGAGGGGTCCTGGGAGCCTCTGTGTGTGATGGGCAGTTGCCGCAGCAAAAGCTGAGAGAAACGGGAAGCAGAGCATTTCGACCAGAATGAGGGGCTCCATTCGTGCCGCCGTCGGAGGTGGTTTCTTTTAACTCTCGCTTCAGCAGGGGGATCTGGCAGTTTAGAGCTAGGAGTCGTTTCCGCGCCAGCGGTGGTCTTCGTGCTGAGTGAGGAAGACCATCCGCCAGGTGTGTGAGAAGCCCATATTAGAATTTGTTTTTATCTCCACCTTTTAAGTGGTGTTTCCTGCACCTTCCTGTCATGGGCACACACATAAGCACAGTGTCACACAACTATAACTTTAGAATATGTAAACACGTATGTTTTGGAAAAGCATGTGCCCATCCATTAGGAGTAGGGTTCTAAAACATTTGGGACCTCTGTCCGAAGAAGTGATTTTTAAAAATACAATTGAGTGAGATTTTTTTAAAGAGCGCTTTACACCGTATGTGTTTCCCCCATGGTTGCCATGAGGATGATATTCAATAAGTCCGTTTGTCCGTTCAGAGACTGAATGGCTCCCACCATGTACCAGGCACCCATACGAGTTTGGGGATGAAACGAACCCACTCCAAGGTGCAGAGACCTGAACTCATTGCTTTTTTGTGGTAGAGTTTAGAAGCGACATTTGGAAACACCTGTCAGGGCTCTGCCTGCCTTGCTTCTCCGGTCCAGGGGCACAAACGGGGACGTCCAAGAGAGCCGGACGAAGAGCGTCTTCTCACCGTGTGAACCGCCGTGCTGGCTGCACCGGGGTTCCCTCCATTCTCCTCCCCAAGCCCTTTGCGGTGACAAACTGACTTTCAGGGCCCGGCTCCCTCCGAGTTCCCGAGGTCCCCACACGCCCATTCGCCCTCTTTGCAGGCTCGATGACAGTGGTGACAGTGAAGGCTGTGGCCGGGATGCTCGTCCTGTCCATCCAGGGGAACCTGCAGCTCGACTACCCCATCTTCTACGTGATGCTCGTGTGCATGGTGGCAACCGCTGTCTACCAAGCCACGTGAGTAGCTCGTTCCTTCTGGCTGAGCCTCGACACGCAGGCTGGGCTCTGCCGACGTTCAGGCCCCATTGCGTTGCTGTCGAAGCTGCGGGAAGGCAGAACGTTCAGATGCAGCCTGCCGCCGGGTCTGGCGCCCATGTGGAGAGAGCGGAGCGGCCAGTTTGCTGAGCTGTCACGGGCAGGAGCTCTGTTGCTGGAGACAAGCCCGGAGTGGGCGTGTTCGACACTCTGCCTCAGAATGTGAGAGATGGTCAGAGGCAGCCTCACCTCCCACCTGCTCCTGGCAGGCACAGCTTTCCGATGCTGGGGCTGCTCTAGCCCCACGAGGCACTGACTTGCCGGCGAGGTGAAAAACAAAGGTGGTCATTTCCTGTCCTCAAGAAATTTCCCCCAAACCATCCCAAGTGGACGAGCGAGGTGATGGCTTCTCTCTGAGCACGAGAGTTAAGTCTGAAGCAGCCGTACTGAGGGGGCCTTGTTCGCATCTGAGACTCGGTGCCCAGCTGTGGGCCTGGAAGGGAATGTGACACCCCGTGTGGGGACAGGGGAGTGGACCGCGCAGGTTTTGGGGTGATGCATGAGGCTGATTCGCCTGGGCAGGCCTGGGCTCACTGTCCACCAGCGTGGCCTCGAGGGATGGGGGAGAGACTGATGCCCAGCGTGGGCTGGCTTTGCTGTCACTGGTTCCACGTGAACTTGAGTTTGTTAGATCCCCACAGCACCCCATTCATGTGCATGATACAGCCCTTGTTTTGCAGATGAGAGACTACACAGCAAAGTGAGGCTAAAGGGCCAGGAAGTGGTGGAGCTGAGATTTGACATCCTGCTCCCAGCCCACAGCCCTTACCCCTCTGCGCTGCCACCTCCCCTCAGCTTCTCTAAGATGCAGATTCTTTGTCTGCAAATGCGAGTAACAGGCCCTACCTGATGAAATCACATAAAGCCTGGTAGACAGCAGCTTCTTTTCCGACCATTGTTACTATTACTCTGTCGATCATGGCTGTTCGCAGCCAAACTGCATCAATTCTAGGCATCACCACTGAGCCCCTGCCAAGCGGAGACCCTGTGCCCAGCACTGCAGGGGTTACAAGGACGAATCAGATGCCCCACCCACCTCCCAAGAGCTTCTCGGTCACCTACTCAGTACACATTCACTGAGGTCCTACTGTGTGCCAGGCCTGTGCTGGGCCTTCCATACACACAGACTGTCCTGAAGGCTCTCTCATAGCACTACTAGGGGCAGCCTGGGGAACACAATTACAGTTGAATGGGAAATAAGTTACAGTGTAAGCAACTATAGTAACTAAAATACTACACAGAGAAAGGACAAAGATATGTTCTGAAACAATAGCAGTCTTTATCGTAGAGGGAGAGATTAGGAATAATTCCAACTTTCCCCTTCTTTTTCCTATGTACAAGGACAGACAAAAGTAGGTTTACAGTTGTGAGTATGTGAAACAGTTTATTCTTGTGTTACTATCATCATAACCTGCATGTCTTTCCCCACACATACAACTGTAAACCTACTTTTGCCTATCCCTGTATATTACAGTGATCACAGTAGTTTTGAGTGAAGAAGAAAATGTGACTTAAAAAATTGTTAACAAGACATAATGTTATAAGTGAAATTACAGTTTCTTAGAGTGTTTAAGTCACCTGGAATGGCTCTTTGTAGTGGAGGGGACTCAGGGGACACAACGGTGAGGGAAAGGACATTTCCAGTTACGAGAACCATTTGGTCAAAGGTGTCAGACCAGGAAGGCACGGCCCACTTGGTGAATGGGGATGGGCCTCAGCTGATGAACCTGGGGATGAACAGGAGCAAAGCATGGACCTCAGACCTAGAGATGCACAAGGATGGCATCTTTACGAACCCAAGGAATGTTCTGTCGTGGGTCATCCTCACATTTCAAACCAAGGCTTCTGTCCGCAGCTTCCACCTAAGCCTTTCCAGCACCCCCACGGCCTGCTGACCGGAGTGCTTTCGCATTGCAGGTTTTTAAGTCAAGCCTCACAGATGTACGACTCCTCTTTGATTGCCAGTGTGGGCTACATTCTGTCCACCACCGTCGCCATCACCGCAGGTAAGGGTGGCCGATCGCTAGGTTTCTGTCTTGTTCCTGAGCAGCGGGGGCAGTACCGCAGTGTGGAGGGAGGAGGCTGTGCCTTGGCCAGCTGCTCCAACTCATTCTGCCCCTGGAGAAATGCAGGGTTTAGAGCCAGAGGGACGCAGGTTTGCGTCCCGGCACAGACGCAGGACTGTGTGGCTCTGGGAAAATCACTTCACCTCTCTGTGCCTGAGTTCTACGTTCGTAACATAGAAGTAATAACACTTACCTCCGAGGACAAACCGAATGTCCCCGACTTTGTGATGCTTATGCAAGGTTTCTTTAACCGTTTCTGCTGTCCTCTGCCAGCTGCACAGCCTTCCCGGGACAAGTGCCTGCAGGCTCCTCCCACAGAAATCCCCAAGGTCGTCAGTACATGAAGCATCTGCAACACCATAGGGGCTCAGTCCGTGATCACTATTACTGTGACACTGCTCTTTTCTTCTACTCCACCCTGGTTGTTTTACAGTTTCTTTCTGAGAGGGCTTTAGAGCCTACAAGCCTGTCAGAGTTTGTGTGTTTTTACGTGGCCACGATGACTAAAATCTTCAAAGTGGCGGGCTGCTTGGGCCCCTAGAAACATTACAGGAAAGAAGGGAGCCGAGGCGGGGCTGCTGCTGGCTCGCTGCAGAGTCAGAGGGAAGGGGCCGCGGGGACAGGCTCAGGGGTTCGTCAGGGACAAGCTGCTGCTGCCCGTGGCTCCCCTCACTGCAAGTCTCCTGGGGCCCTTTTCAAACTCGTTTTCACCGGGGCCTGTCAACCTGGCGGTTGCCTTCAAAGGGCTGAATGTAATTTTAGGACTGTACACATGTAACTACTCCTTAACAGTTAAGCAAGAGCTTGCCGCTGGGTAGAAACAAGGTGCTGGGCCAGATAAAACAAGGTGGCGGGCGGGATTCGGCCCACGGGCAGGCAGGCCTTGTGTTTGCCACCTGTGCTCAGAGTTTAAGAGAGAAAAGTGAAGATGCACGCCTGAGGGGGGGTGGCAGGCATGCCCCAGAGAGAGCGCACCATTTTTTCGAGTCCAGTATTATCTCGAAATAAAAAGGTAAAAATAGATGAAGATAAGAGGGGCCTAGGTGCGGGAGAAAGAAGACAATCTCTTCCCTTAAATGGCTTTTATTCCGTTCTTCTGGTATTTCGCTAAGTGCAGTCACAGTAGATGTTGATTGGTTTGGTTCCCTGCGGGGGAAGAGAGCTCAGCCAGGCCAGGGACACAGGGGCACGCTGACGACCTGAAAACAGCTCTCTCCCGTCGTTCGCTGCAGGCGCGGTGTTTTACCTGGACTTCCTTGGCGAGGATGCCCTGCACATCTGCATGTTTGCACTGGGGTGAGTACCCCCCCACCCCGCCCCCTCCCTGGCCCGGCCCTCGCACGCACAGCGCCCCCGTGCGGGCGGCCCTTCTCCCGGTCCCTGCCTCAGCCTCGCAGGCAGCGCCTGAGAGCCAGCAGGGCGGCGGGGTGGGGGGGCTGGAGCTTTGTCCCCAGAGGGGTCCACTTTACTCCCCCGTGGGCTTTGTTTCCTTCCCTGTCCTCTCTTTCGGTCTTTAATCTTGTCATTTCTAAAAATCCTACTTAAATACATGAAAGGCCTCGTGCTCTGACCTCAGATCAAAGAAATGCATGTTGAAGCTACACGAGGTGCCATCGCTTTACAAAAACTAATAGGACTGGTAATATTCCATGTGGGCAAGAGGATGAGGAGGCTGTGAGTTCTTTGATGTGGAAGAGGACAGTTTGGCCATATCAATAAAAATTGTAAATGAGCGTACTTTTGAGGTAGCATTTCACTTCTAATCATTTATCTTGGGAGAATAACTGAAATGGGACACAAAAATACATGTATGAGGCTACTTATTAATTCTCAAATTAATTGTATAAGCAAATAATCAGAAGCCACTTAAATGCCCAGCAGTAGGAACAGGCTGAGTTATAGTGTATTTATACAATAAAGTAGCATGGTGCCATTTTGAAAAATTGAGGCCAATGTATTGGCATGGACACATTAGGTGGAAAAAGTTACTCTGTTTATGTGTAGTCTGTTCTAAGATCCCACAGTTCCACCTCTAGACAGATATATTCCCGAAAGAAGTGAGTACCTATATTGACCAAATGACTTATACATGGGTATTTATCGTAGCTTTATTCATAACATGCCCAAATGGGGTACAACCCAAATATCTACCGACGGGAGAGTAAAAAACAAATCGTGGTCTATTCAGACAATGGATTCACCCCAACAATGAAAACGAATGAACTCAAACACACAATAAAGTAGATGAATCTTAAGAACTTTTGCTGGGTGAAAGAAACTAGCCATGAAAGAGACATCCACGCGGTGAGGTAGCTTCGGAGAAGCAGAACCTGGCAACTCAAGTTCATGGCAAGAACAGTCACAACGGGGGTTTCCTCTGGGGGACGGTGGCATGAATTGGGACGGGGCCCAAGGACACTTTCGGGAGTGGAGGGGATGGCAATGTCTTCTCCGTAGGCCTGGCAGTGATCACATGTGTGTGTGCACAGGTAAAATTCATGAAACTGTAATTAGGGTTTGTTCATTTTACCGCACGAATATTACACCTCAGTTTTTAGGAAGTGTGCTTGTTGAAGCTCTAGGGAGACGGAAAAAAGCGGAACAGACTCTGCAGGCTGCTGGGCAGCGAGCACCCCTCCGCGGCCGCAGCTGCAGCCTCCCTCTCACCTTTTTTCCGTCCCCTGGGCCTGGAAGCGTCCCTCCCAACCTCACTGTGCCTCACTTCTCTGCCTCCCTCATCTCTCTGTCCCTCAGGTGCCTCATTGCGTTCTTTGGCGTCTTCCTGATCACGCAGAACAGGAAGAAGGCTGTTCCATTTGAGCCCTATATTTCCATGGACGCCATGCCAGGTAATGTTAAAACCCCCGTCTCCAGCCGGCCGGCCCATCGCTGTAGAATGACTGCTACTTCTCCTTTGAAAAGAGACAGCCGGCCGCCGGGTGTGGTACGGGGAGGGCGTGCTGTGCTGTTTTAGTGTGTCTGTTTCTCTGTTCTTTATTTTTTTCATCTCAGTGTGCCAAAAGGGAGGTAACGGCTGAGGAGCCTCAGTCAGTTCCGAGCACATCTTGCCAGTTCCCATGTCTATTTGGGGATCTTTTAAAGACCATCCTGACTCCCAGTGGATATCATTAATTATGATCTGCAGCCCCAGGCTTCATGCCTGCAAGAGGAAAAACCCGTTTATCTAGCTGGAATGGATTGATCAGAGAGGGGAAGGAGAGTAGGATGAATGAAATTCAAATACTATAACCTCACTTCTTACACCACAAAGGAGTGGATTGTTCTGGAACGCAGAATTTCCTAGGACCTAAGAAGAGTTCACGCTGAGAAGCTCGAATGCCCTTAAGGCCTGACAGGAACATGAACGTGCAGTGAGCGAAGCCCGAAATGGGGGTGGGCGGCCAGTGGAGGACAGGAGAGGACCCGCCCAGCCCAATGGCATCCAGATCAGAAAAGTCAGGGCTCTGGGCCAGCCCCCTCCAGGGCTGCTGCCCTAAATTTTTTCAGTTGCCAGGGACCACTAGCTTTCACCATTTAACTCACAGTTGTTATTTTTGATATATTTGATAGAACTCTTTCTCGAGCTTCATTAAGACAGTCTGATGAGCCCAATATAGTCACATTGGTGGCACAGAGTGCTGCTGTGTCTGGAACGCTGCAGTGTAGGTATGTCCTCAGGGCCGACTGAGGTGCCCCTGCTGCAAATGCCCCCAGGGTTTATGTGTCTACTTTCTATATCATTTCTTCCTCCCTTGCTGTTAAGCCGTTGTCTGTCCTTCTTGCCGCTACCGGCCTGTGATTCCTGCTGTTATCAGCAGAGCAACTCCAGGTCCGTCTTGTCCTTAGACCCTACTTGTTCGAATTGTGTATAAAATTAAATTAAATAAGCTCTGAGATGGGGCCTTCAGGCTTCTCCTAGGAGTGAAGTGCATGGGCTTTAGTGCATGGACTTTGTAAACATCTAACCTGGCAGCTCAGATGCCTTTTTTGCTTACTTCCTTGTCCTCGGCTGTGTTCCGGATAGATGAGGGCGCTGGATAGCTGAGTTCCAGATAGGTGAGGTGTCAACTCCGTGTGTGTGCAAGTATGTGTATGTGTCCGTGTGTCTGTGTGTTGATGAACTGTGTACGTGTGTGTATCTGTGGAATTGTCTGTATATGCACATATACAGACAGATTTCCTGGTAGGACACAGAAGGCGACCTACGGTCGTCCCGAGACGGACGCTCGGTGGCCTGTTTGTGACTGTGGCCCGTGCTTCCTCCTTGTACCTTGTGACCCGTGGGAAGCAGGTGTCGAAGCGGGGGAGACTCTGCCCTGTTGCTGTGGCCTGTCACACGCTCCTGGGCAGATGTGTCCCGTGCCGTGAAGAGTGTGGGCTTCGAGTTCAGGCAGTCTGGAGTCCAACCCCAGCTCTGCCGCCACCCGCTCTGTGACCTCGGGCCTCCTTTCAGGATGGTGGCATAACATGTGACAGGCCCCTTGCACAGTGTCTGGGACATGGAAGATGCCTGGTTAAATTTGGTTTCACTGCCCTTTTATTTTAGAACATTTCAAACACTGGTGTGGCCTGAGGCCAGGTAGAACTTGGAGAGTACAAGGCCATACAGAGTGGCTTTCCTAGCCACTTGGTCTCTGTGACCAGCATCGGGGCCTTGCCTGTGGCCTCCCTAGACCGGTCTCTTCACAACAGACCAGTGCCTGCTGTTCAAGAGGCATTTGAAGCCCCCAGATTCACCCCCTGTCAGAATTTGGAGGGGCTTGAAGCAATTCTAGCACCTGAAAGACTTCTCAAGAAGGAGAAAGAAGAAAGCAGGGCCTGGTGGGTAGGAGCTGGGCCTTGCTGTCCCCTGGCTGCACACACACAGTCTTACCACATCGGGCAAGGCCGCTCTGTGATGGCGAAGGATCGAGACACAGACAGGGACCGCTCCAGAATCACGTCTGAATACAGACGACACATGAACATTGTCCAACCACAGAAAGGACTGACTGTCCCCCTAACATGAGTGACCACTGCTCTTAACCAGTCACAGCATTAGCCTCAATCCAATCTTCTCTCCTTCTAGATAAGAATTATTAAGAGCTTCAATTATAGAATCATCCCTGCTGCCTTAAACCCTCCCCAAAATCACCTAACACAAACCCATGTAATAAGTCCTTCCTACTACCTTCTTGCCAAAGCAGCCCACGGTTCCCCATGGTGCCCATCTCCCTCCCTGTAGTGAGCCGGTGAAGCCAGGATTGTCAGACAATAGGTGTGTTCCTGGTGATTTGTGGCTGGAGAACGTTGGCGAAATCCAAAAGCTACACCTACTCAACTACTCCTAGTAAGGCAACTCTCTTCCCTGAGGAGTAGGCTTCCCCTCGTCTTCCCCCAGATTCAAACCACAGCCACTTAAACTGCATCCTTCAGATAACCGTCAGCTCAGGCTTGTGCAGTGTGGTAGCAAAGCGTCTTCCACAAGCCGGGTCTGCCCAGCCCGTTTGCAGAGTGAATAAGAGCACGGGCCTCAGCGCCGGATCCCAACTCTGTCTCTCATCGCTGTGTGACCTTGGGCAAGTTACTTCACCTCTCTGAATCCGTTTTCTTGTCCAGCAAATGAGGATAGTAGCATATCTCTGTCATAGCATTTTTGGAAATTAAGTGCAGGTGTATAGAGCCACACAGCATTCCAGTTAGGAGTGTGGGCTTCAGCCCCAACTGGCGCAGCTCAGTGGATGGAGTGCCGGCCTGCAAACCAAAGGGTTGTCAGTTTGATTCCCAGCTGGGGCACATGCCTGAATTGCAGGCCAGGCCCCCAGTTGGGGGTGTGGAAGAGGCAACCACACAGTGATGTTTCTCTCCCTCTCTTTATCCCTTCCCTTCTCTCTGAAAGTAAGTAAGAGTGTGGATTTCAGAGTTTAAACCACCTGAGTGTGAACCCTGGCGCTGCCACGTAATCGCCTTGTGACCTCCAGCTGCCTCGTCTTCCTTATTGGTAGCTGTAAGGATAGAACAAAATAAAATTTTGAGCCCTCGTCTGCCGCCAAGTAAACATTCAGCACACATTATCTATTGTCATTATTTCTGTCATTGTTATTACTCCTTAAAGCACTTAGCCCGGTGCCTAAGGCATATTAAGCAGTCAGATGTCCTCTGTTCTTCCCATCGTCCCACTCTCACAGAAAACACTCCGCACTGACTTTCTTACGATGCAGCCCGGGGCAGGTGGGTTCTACGGGTCTTAATTCCCTACAGGGTCAGACTGGGCCTCAGAAAGCACCAGGCCCCCACCTGACTAGGGGTGCTGCAGAGGAAGGTTAAAGGAATCAGTGACTGAAGTCTCCGCCCTCAAATGTAAGTGGGAATCCCACATCAGTGCACCCAGAGTAATAAGCGAAATGACACCTCACCCTGTGGATGGCTCGGGGGTGTCGATGTTGCGGTCCGGCGCTCCCTCTGAGCATTGAGATGCATCTGTCACCGTGATGTGTCCATGGCACAAAGGTTACCCTCTTCTGTCAACAATATGATGACTTTTCTGGATCCCGATTTAACTCAGAAAAATGATGGCATCTACCATGTTCAAAGCACAGTGTTGGTCCCCCACCCCTGACGCCCCTGGTGGCCCAGACAGGCATTCCTACCTCATTCTAGGTCAACCCGTGGTTCCTCGTGACAGAAGGGCTGGTCTGTGTGCATATTTCCTGAAGAAGCGTCCCTTCTCGCTTAGCAACCATAATGTTTCTAGTGTATATTTATGGGTGTTCTTTCTTCAATCTAAAGCATTCAGGAAATTGACAATGCACATGATTAGCTCTTGAGCCCTGTAATTAGTCTGTGGTGGGATAGAGAGAGGTGCAGCCTCCTTTGCCTGCTCACCACATAATGATTCGGGGGAAATGGCTTTCATTTCAGGTCTGCAGAACATGCATGACAAGGGAATGGCAGTCCAGCCCGACCTCAAAGCTTCTTTTTCCTACGGGGCGCTGGAAAACAACGACACCATTTCCGAGATCTATGCTCCCGCCACACTGCCCGTCATGCAAGAAGAACACGGCTCCGGGAGTGCCTCCGGCGTTCCCTACCGAGTCCTGGAGCACACCAAGAAGGAGTGAGCCTGCCTCAAAGGGGACCTGCCTCCCCCCACTCACAGCTGCTCATGCCATGCTGTCAGTGGTCCGACTCCCAGTTCTAAAACTTGCCTTTCAAGTCTAATTTTTGTAAACCAGGAACTGTATGGATGGGGATCTTGAAAAGGCTTTGTCTCTGGCAGAGGATGTTATCTTGGTCTTGGAAATTTCAAAGGCTGAGGGTGAAAGGAGAGGACAGAAGCAGGGTTCCAGGTGTGTGGTGTGGTCTTCAGCCTCTGCCTGGTTAGCCACGCCGGACTTGGAAAGCCTTCATCCTCCTTGGGGTCAGTGACTGCACTTCCTCAGTTACGGACCAGAGGCTGCCACGTGCTTCCTCTCCAAGTCCAGGGCGAGGCTGGAGACCTTTAAGTCTAGTCTTTCCCCACCTCGAGTGCAGGCCTGCCCTCTGCCCCTCTCACTTGTGCTTCCGTATTTGTGATAACATTTGTGTCGCCTTCGCACCCCTAGTGGGCCAGCCATGGGTGGGACATTCTGTCGTTCAACGGTAGGGAACGCACTTCCACCTTCCCAGCGTCTGCCCTCCCAGTGAAAGTGTGCTTGATGTGTTTATAGTGGGTCTGCTCTGAAAACTCATTTCGTTTTGGTTCTGTGAACTATTTGCTTGCTTTCCCTCCCTGCCCCTAAAGGAACTGGGAAGTTAAGAGAAGGACGAGAATAGGACAGAGGCAGAGAGATGACACTTCAGCCCATAAGGGAGGAAGAATCCCTTTCCATCCTGCAGAACTGGGGCACATCACTTAAAAAGAATAGACAGGAATTCTGGCTGTTTTACATGTATCTTCCTGCACACCAGTGCCCTCTGGGGAGGTTGAGGGAACTCGTTTCAGAAACGGGGTTGCTCACCTCCCTCCATCCTCTTCACCTCGCCTGTAGATCAGCAAACCACACTGGAGTTACCAGTTAATTTCTTTGGAGTCAGCAGAGACAGTTTGGGTCCCCCATCCCCATGGGGATACATGTCTGGGAGACGCACGCAATCTCCAAAACAGAGCTGCAGCCTTCTTTCAGGCTGCAAACCTTCTTTCCCTAGACCGACTGTGCATTTTCAAGAATGGCAGGTAAAGGTTTGCACACCCTAATGAGCCTTAGGATCCCCTAGGGAGTTTCCTTAAAATGCAGAATCCTGCACCTCAACCACAGATACTCCCAGTGGGACTGGGGTTGGGTCCAAGAGTCTGCATTCTTAACTAATAGCACAGGTGGTTCTGATGCAGGAAACCCAAGGATCACACACCTTGAAAGCCTGATGTTTGGGATGATCTGCTTTAAAACGCCCAGGGCTGATGCACTCCTACTAGAAGGTTGGAGTTACCATTCCTTGTCCCCTTCAGCAGGTCACACAGTCCCTGAAGGATCAGAGGCGTTTCTCCGTTCATTGATTCCCACTTAGAGCTACACTTACTGCTTCCCGTGGCCGCCTTTAACTACCGGGCAAGATAACAGTGTTAACAGACCAGTGTTGATAGATCATTAACCTTTATGGATTGTGCTTAATACTGATTTAGTACCTCGACTTCAAAACCCGACTGTTGCCTGTGGTAACCACTTCTGTATTGCATCTCAGCCACTTCTGTACTGTGTCTTACATGCCTAGGAGAGCAGCAGGCAATGAAGGGCCTTTTTCCCTTTAGGATAGCTATCAGCTCCACACAACAATATTTATGAGGCATGCATTCACTGTTAAGTATCTGGATGGTGAGAGCAAAAAGTAAGAATGGTTCCTGCCCTCCAGGCCAGCAACTGGGGGAGACACAAATACCCAGGAAGGGAACCAGCAGGGAAACCAGCAGGCCAGGCTGAGTGCAATAGTGGACCACAGAAAATGAGTTTTGGAGGCCCTGCTAAAGGTCAGGCCCTGAGCTCAGAATGGGATTCAAGGTGGAGGTGCTTTTGGTCCTATTCATTGATGAGCGGCAAACCCAGCAAAGTTTGGGCAAAGCGCAGAAGGTCGAGTGGTCACCCCCACCCCGACCCCCCCCAGGTGGAGGAGCCAGCATTTGCAAAGGCACAGAGGGAAATCACAGGAAAGGAGAGCCAGGGAGGGGGTGGGAGATGAGCCTGGAAAAAGAAGTGTTGGAAGCTGAGTCTCAGAGGGCCTTGAATGCCTGGTGAGTTTAAAGTGACCCTAGAAGGCATGAAAGTCATCGATGGTTCGTGAGGAAGGGAATGGTAGGGTCAACACTGATTGGAAAGGAAGCCTTATGCAATGTGGGGGAAGGATCTGAAGGGACAATAAACACACTTTTCAAGGTCAAGCGGCAGTCCTGCAAGACAGAACACAAAAGGGGAAATAAAACCATTTCATTGCTGTTCGGGGGACAGTGACATCAACTTTCCACTCACGTCCCCGAATCCTCATGTCCTCTAATGGCTCCGACATTCTCCAGCCCTTTTGAATGTTCCAGGCAACGTTAAATATCACGCCTCTCATCTATTTCCTAGCAGCCATGAAGTTAAACTTGGGTTCAGATTTTTCCATTGTTCTGTGGTCCTCCTCTCCCTACCCTTCTGCCCCGCTTGTGTAGAGGCTGGGATCTGGATTCCCTAATCAGAGATCAGAACCAGCTCTCCGCAGGCTAGTTCCTGCGGGTTTTGACGAGAGCTCAGTGCCCCCACTTCTGACCCTTCCCATGAAGCTCCGGGTCTGATGATACCATCCCATTAAGCTTCAGGTCATGTGGGAGGCGGGGTTGGCAGCATGGAACTGAATGCTGGGTAGGGAAGCAGGGACTGACATCCCTTTACTTTTCTGATGGACACCAGCCAGCTTGATGGTGTGTGGATACAAGTCGTCACGGTAGTTTTGGGGAGCCTCCACCCCACAGCCCCGTGAATTCTAAATCTAGTCCAACACTGCTGATAAGCAAAAAGAATTTATTGTGTGTTTCTTTGAGAAGCTGTGTAAATGAAGTCACCTTAGAACACATTCTATGTGGATGCTTATATTTTGTTAACTTCTTGACTAATATGGCATGTCTTATTTTTCAAAAAAATGTGCGTGCTAGGTGCAAATAAAATTATGAAGTGGTATTTAATTTTAAAACAACCCACGTGATACCTGTTGAGTGTGAGTCTTATATTTGGCTAATCACTTTCCAGAGTTATCTAGAGCAGTGCTGTCCAATAGAACTTTCTGTGATGATAGAAATGTTCTATGTCTGGCCTGCCCAGTGTGGCAGCCACGATCCACATCCATTCTGATTGAGATAAATCATGGTGATTCAAAGAAAGAAAGAAAACAGACTCTGGACATTTCCAGCCTGCTGCTACCATTTTAAAAACTAAAGACTCTTAAAATCAGAAAGGGTCAAAGCTCCTTGGGTACTTCTGAAGTTACAGAGCCAGATGCATCAGAGCTCTGAGTCAATTCACAAAAGCCAACAGCTTGGTCTAAGACTCACTGAAATTTGCATTTCAGTTTTAACCCATCCTCACAGGCCTCGCCAGACCATGACTTTGGCTAACAATGTTTTTCCTCTTTATACCCAGATTATTGTATCACAAGCGCCTGAGAGTGGGAAATTAACCCCCTTCAGGGTGACGTTCTCTCCCCCACCCACATCTGCTTCTTTGAGAGATTCTCGGGGAGGGTTTATGGTGTCCTGGGTGCTCTGCAACTTCTTTGGGCTTCATATTCTGACTTTCTCATCTGCCACGACCTCTGCTCTAGCAGCCCCTTTGAGACCAGCACTCAGTGAGGTCAGCTGCCCCCTGCTGGTGACCTCCTAGTGACATACCCACCTCCCACCCTCCGGTCCTGGAGAGGAAACAGCCCTGCCCATTGGCCTCCCCCTCCAAAGCCTGGACCGGGCCCTCAGTGGTCCCTGGAAATGGCTTCTTGTGAGTCAGACCATCAGCAAAAACAACTGCAGGGGTCTCACTACTTGGAGCCCCAGGTAGGTCTCCTCACCATGGGGCCAGCAACCCATCCCCTTTCTCCCTCACCATGTTTCTCCAAGCACACGCAAGTCTAGGCCTGACTGACCCTGGGCCCAGAAGGAGCAAGTCTTTCCTCAAGAACTTGATTTACATATGCTTCCTCAAATAATCCCAACTCAGTGGCCCTCCCTGACGCAACTCAAGCCTCCACCCTAGAATCAGAAAATACTTCAAATGGTAGATCGTTCCAGCTTCAGAATTCTTATTAAGGCCTTCACCAAGCACCCCCTATACTCTATGAGATGATGCCAATCTAGCCTTCCAGATAACTGCCAACATCAAGGTGAATGCTGGTAGCATTGGAAGCCCTCGCAAGTGGCCACATGAAGCACAGCCATGCACCATGCTCTCTGGTTTGATCACTGGGGCTGGTTTCAAGGGTCATCCTGATCTTTGCTGACGCTGCTGCCTGATGGAAGAAGACCCTGTGCCTGTCCAGCACCAACGGAAAGCACAGGGCGGGTCATGGGACACAGCACAACGTCTCAGCTGAGAGTGCAGACTCAGGAGTGTGACCTGTCTGCAACCTTAGGGAAGTGCTTGACCCCTCCATGCCTCAGTTTCCTCCTCTGTAAGACTGGGATAATACTACCTCCCTCACAGGTTGTTGTAAGGATTGAATATAGGATAATGGCGGGCACATACATAGTCAAGTCTCAATAATGTTAGCTATGGACACTTCCTCTTCAAGCTAGGGAGCTGTGTGAGAGGCACAGAGGCATGGGGCTGAAGTCAAGAGCTTAGTGCCTAGATTTTAGCCTCCTGCATTTTCCCTGGGTCTTGAGGCTCCACTGTGGTCACCTTGGGGAGAGAGGAGGATTACTATTCCAAAGATTTGTATCTCTTTTACTCGTGAGTGGATTTTTACAAATTTCACTCATGTCCAGATTTGTGGGTATCTTTTTGAAGACCCCCTTGCAGACACAGTCTCTGAGATGACAAAGCCGGTCTTAGTCAAACTGAACGACAAAGTCTTCCAGTCACCAAGATGTGCAAGGGCCAAGGACTAAAAGTTTCTGCTCTCTGCCTCCCGAATTCTGTCAAAACCCTAATCCCTTTGTAATGGTAGACAGGCCTTTGGGAGGTAATGAGATCATGAGGGTGGAGCCTCCATGAATGGGATTAGTGCCATCCTCAGGAAAGCCCAGGAGCTAGCTGGCTCTGTGCCCTGTGAGGACTCACACAAGACGGCAGTAAACCGAGCTGCTAGCATTCACCAGAACCCGGTCCCACAGGTTCCGGGAGCTCGGACTTCTGGCCTCCAGGACTGAGAAATGAATTTCTGTTGTTGATAAACCACCCAGCTTCTGGTATTTTGCCATAGCAACCTGAATTGAGGGAGCCAGACATCAGGCTCTTTTCTCTCCTTCCAGGAGATGGCTTTGGGACGCTGCAGCTGGAACTCTGCCAGCTGCTCCCTGCTGCGAGCCTGTGAGAGGGACTGCAAGGCTGCAGAAGGCTCCTTCCTGTCTCCGGTTCCTTGCCTAGGACTCCAGCCACGCTTCTTCACTCGGATGGCAGCTGCCGAGTCGAGCTGGACAGTGCTCCCCAACTCCTGCACAGCCAGCTTCATGGCACCCCCTCCCACATCAGCACCCCCTCTACAACATCAGCGCCCCCTCCTCAGAGACCTGGGCCCCAGCTCTTCTTACCTGTCTCCCTTATTTTTTAAACAGCTTTATTGACATAATTCACATGCTATACAATTCACTCACAGTGTACATTTCAGTGTTTCTAGTATGTTCACGGATGTGTGCGGCCATCACCATCGGTTGATTTGAGAACCTTTCATCACCTCAAAAGGAAACCCCGAAATGAATGTCCCTGAGGATGTGGGGAAGCTGGAATCCTATGTGTATTGCTAGTAGGAATGTAATAAAACAATGCAGCCGCTACAGAAAATAGGTGGTCTCTTAAAACATTAAAAGTAGAATTATTACCATATGATTCAGAAATGCTACTTCTGGGTACATACGAAAAGAATTGAAAGCAGGGACTCAGAAGATATTTTCACACCCGTGTTCATAGCAGCACTACTCACAACAGCCAACGGGTGGACGCGAGTCTGCCCGCCGACAGAGGAATGGGGAGAGAACAGGCGGAGCGTGCTCCATGGAACGCTCTTCAGCCCTATAAGGAAGGGAATCCTGACGTGTGCTGCCACGTGGGTGAACCTTGAGGACATTATGCTGAGTGGGAAAAGCAAGACACGAGAGGACGAACACTGAATGATTCTATTTACATGAGGCGCTTAAAGTCACCAGAGAGACAGGAAGTAGAATGGCGGTTGCGGGGGGGGGGGGGGGGGGGGGGGGGCAGGGAGTTTTTGTTTATTGGATAGCGTTTCAATTTGGCAAGATGAAAACTCAATTCTGGAGATGGATGGAGGTGAAGGCTGCACATCAGTGCAAATGTACTTCGTGCTACTAAATTGTACACTTAAAAATGGTAACGCTAACTTTTATGTATATTTTACCACAACTTAAAAAAAAAGAAACCCTGCACCTCTCACAATCACCTCCTTAGGTTCCCCATCCTGCCTACTCTCCCAGCCCGTGGCACCCTCTAACCTACTTTTCGTCTCTACAGAGTTCCCCATTTCGGATTTCCGTGTGAATGGAATCGCATGATGTATGGACTTGGATGGCTGGCTTCTTTCACCTTGCCTAATGTTTTCACAGTTCATCCAAATTCATTCATTTTTATGGCTGAATACCCTCTTATCTTTTAACTTTTAATAATTGCAGCCACTTCCCTCAGTTCCTTTCCTCCTGGGAATCGTAGCTGCTTTCTACAGTTGCTCTTTCATAATCCCTCGGAGTTCTTTTTAGCCTGTTCAGTTACTAGTTAATAACTTTACATGTCTCTAGATAATAATTCTTTGTATTAAATTCTTCCTGGTCAAATCACCAGCGTGACTCCTGTCTCCTGACTTAACCTGGTCTCATAGTTAAGAAAAATCAAAATAATTCAAATCCCTGGGCTGCCCATTTTTAATGTCCCATTTTCTCCGTGGCTCTCTCTGCACCCCTTCCTTCCTGATTATGGCCGTGTGGCTCTTACTTCCCTTGGTCCATCTGCAGCTCAAATGAACTGGGAAATAATACCTCCTCCTAACAAATTCAAGGGCGGCACGCTTTAAAGAGCAGCCCCTTCCAGGTCGTCTAGTGTTGCGTTGTTTGGATACACCCTCTTTTGTTTATCCATTCTTCTTTTGACGGGTACTTGAGGTAGGTCCAGTCCGGGGATATTATGAATAAGGAACATTCTTTGTACAAACCTTTTTTTTGTGTGTGTGGATATTTACTTAAATTTCCCTCAAATATATATCTAGGAGTAGGATTTCTGGGTCATAGGGTAGGTGTACATTCAGCTTGATAAAGTGGCACACGGCTTCCAAAAACAGTCATCTCCGTTTACAATCCACCAGCAGCGTGTGAGTGTGAGGTGGAGGTCTTTTATCACTTCTGCTTCTTCCCCGGCACAAACCTGATGCGGACGTAACACAGACATCTTAAAGAACTGGCTTTTAAATCTACTCCCATAAGAATGACAGAATCTGAAATGAAATCGCCCGTCTGGAAATTCTCCCGAAAGGCAAGAGAGGCGCTACTCCAGACCTACAGCATCATCTGACAGGTTCGACTTGAGTTTTCCAGGACAGCACAACACTTATCAAGCTTGGCACGGCTTCCAAGTGGATCGAGCCACAAGGGATCGATTTCTCTCTCTTTTTTTCTCCCTGCCTGAAACTCAAACCTCACAATGATGAGGAGGGAAGGGAAGGAGGGGGGAGTTTGGAAATGTGAAACTGTGTAAAGTTCATTCATAACCAGCATTTATTACACACTGTGCCCAGCACCTTGCCGACACAATGGCAAAGAGGAAAGATGGGGAAGATTCCATTCTTGTTCCTGAGGTTCTCATAACCTAGTTAACAGACGCAAGATGGAAACTCTTCCTCTGCCCACCGTGGAAAGGCTGACACTGTTTCGGATTCTTCCCTTTGCCCTCTTTGGGTTCGATTCTGTGCCCTCCCTGGGTCATCTCTTCCGAACCCATGATTTCGACTACTCACCAAGCCTCCCTCCCAAACCACTACACCGGGGCTCAGTTCACGTGTAGACTCCAGGCCTATGTTTTCCAACCACTTCCATCCTCAGCTCCTCTCTAATGCTCATAACTTACATATGATCCACCAGTACATTTTGTTAACCTTCTAAGATAGCCAGAATCATACTATTTTTCACCACTTCCTCCCCTGTGACCCTTGCCCAGCCCGCTATCATCTCTGGTTTGCATTATTACAACAGCTCCACCAAACCGAGATCACTGTCTCACCGCTGTTGCCGGTTCCTGATCACTTCCCTTTCTTTTGGTAAGAGAAACTTGAATTGCTTTTGATGGATGTAACCTTCAGGGTTCCAGCAGAAAGTTAACCTGACCAGAGCTTGGAAAAGGTGACTTACAAACATGAGGACAGGGTTGAGGGAAATGAGAAAGAATGATGGTAATGCACTCTGAGCTTCCGACAGACAAGAACCATTACCGCATCCAGGCCAAGAGAAAGGAGACTCTACTGAAAGCAGGAGAGAGACCTGGACGAACAGTCACTTGACCGAAGCTTCGGTAGGTGGATGTGGCCTACCTGCAGTGACCTAGAAGGGAAGGGGCCTGTGAAATACAATACTACCCTTTCTCCACCCTCCTCCACCCCTCTGATCTCCCCATGTCTTCTATCGGATAAATTGAACTGTAAGCCAGAGGCACCCATTGGAGACATCTGTGCAGGTCGGCATCCTGAGGTACAGATCAGGAAGGAAAAGGGTGGAGAGCAGACCTGAGGGGAGCAACAGAAAATACCTCACACAGGAAGCCTCCTCTCCCCAGTACTCAGTCCATGAGATCTGAGAGCTGCTGACCTCACCCCAGCTCCAGAGGTAAGCACGTGAGCCAGGCCTGGGCTGTGAGAATATTCCATGCCGCTTCTCAAGAGAGCAGTTGTGTGATGTACAAGTAGCCAAGTTAGACCAAGAAGCAGCAGCCCTGGGACTTTTGTTGACAACATGGAGGAAAAGAAACCCTCTTTCTGCTGCTAAGATTGTGATTAGAAGTTGTAAGCAGCCATTCTGTCATCTCATTGGGAAAGGCGGCCAGAGAATGCAAAGTAAATGCAAAGAAAACAGAGTTAGGAAATGAAGAACAAAGACTACATCCCAATGGCACAGTTTATGCCCCTGGATCCAGCCATGCCTGAAGTCCGTGACTTTTCTGTTACATGAATCAATGAATTCCACTGTTGCTTAACCTAGTTTGACTGGTATATTGCATGTGAGAAAAAAAAGACTCTTGAATATATTTAATAATCCAAAGACCAATGCAAAGGTCTACTTATATGTCCAAATATGCTGTTATTTCTATGGAAAGCCCTTTCCCATATTCTCCACCTAGAAAACTCCTACTCAATTAGCCTCTTAACTGCAAAGCTTCCCCTTAATTTTCCAGGCAGAATTGCTCACTTCTTCTGTGTTTGTCAGCACTTTGCAAATACCTCTGCGAGTGCATGTATAAAATCGTATCACAGTTAGCGGTTTACTTATCTGTCTCCCCTCGCTGTGAGCCCTCGAAGGGCTAGATTTGTGTGGGCTTCACCCTTTCAAGCCCAATGCCCAGCACAGGGCCTAATACCTCAGAGAAACTCTGACTTAGGCTTAAACCAGTCTTTCTATTTGGGGACTTCTCAGAGCCATTGCTGCATTCACGTGCCTTATGGATTCCCAACGAGGGGTGCAGAGCGCTGCAGTTTCCAAACTCATTTGACCTAAAAACTGAATTTTTTTTTTTGCTGAAGTTGCTGTGTTAGAGGAATTTAGAGAAGAAAAATTTCTGTGCTTCTTGGGCGACAATGAAAGAAGTAGCTCTCAATAAATATTTGTTAAGTAGATGAAAGAAAAGAACTTGGTTAGTCCAAGGTGGGGGGCAGGGGCAGCAGCCAAGCTTCCAGCAGCAGAAACAACAGAAACAATGAGCAGGAAGCAGGAAGGGGCGCTCTGATGGTGCAGGGTCAGCTGTGAAAGAGCGATTGGGACCATAATCCAGCCCTGTGTCCTTAGTTTAAATCTAAAAGAGGCTGAATGTATTCCACACACGTGAATCCTTCTTCCTCCCCTATGACCCAGGCACCCGGTGCCTGACAACACTGCCTCCTTGATTTCGACCTTCAATTTGCTTCACTTTGACTCGGGGGGGGGGGGGGGGGTTATGGGTGGGTGATCAGAGCTAATTTCCTCCAATTTCACATCCTTAAGGCAAATTCCTTTCTGGTACTGTGCCTCTGTTTCTCTCTCTGTAAATTAAGAGATACAGGCTCCGCCCCCCCCAGCTTGGTCCAGCTGTCTTGTAATAAATAATAACAACAACAACAACATCTACCAAATAAAGCCCCAGTCCTACCACTGTAACTTTGAACAACTCACTGAGCAGCTTAGGCCCTTGCTCTGTTTGTAAAATAAGCATAATTATGCTCCACTGTCTCCCAAGGGTTCTGAGGGACTCAAGCAAGACTGTACATGGAAAGCGTTTTGTAAACAGGCAACTAAAAATGTAAACATTATTGATACTTTACACAGGACGAAGAGGAGAGTCGCGGAGGAGTGGGTGGAGGGGCGGCGGCAGTGTCCCACGGTGGTTAAGAGCCCAGCATGAGGATCTGCACGTCCAAGTGCTGCCTATAGCTCAGCTACCTACCAGCAGCCTCTCGTCAGGCCATCAAGCACATGGAAGCCCTCCTAATCTATAAAATGAGGATCTTAATATCCGGCTCGCTGCTTACCGCGAGGTTAAATGAGGTAAAGCTCAGAAAGCACGCGGCGCATTGTACATAGTAACTGGCCCTCAGTAAATGCTCATGTATCCCTACTATTCCTGTGGCCGACACATGGGCTACACAGGAAAAAGATAAACTATTTCTGGTCACGATGGAAAACCAAAAGGTCGCCAAAGGTCCTGTAGTCGTGAAGACCTAACGCCCCCGCCCCAGCACGACCGTGCACACCCCACCGCCCGGAACACGAAATCCAGCGTTGAGGGCCCAGCGCGCGCACGCGCGCGCGCGCCCAGACCCCGCCCGCCCCCACGGCCGCGCGCCAGGGGCGGGGCCGCTTCCTGCCAGTGACTGGGACCCGCGCACCCCTTCGGGCCGCCGACCTCGGGCGCCTGCGCTGCGCTCCCTCTGCTGGAGGAGGGGGCAAGACGGGGCGGGCGCGCGCGGGCCCGTGCACGCGCGCGACGCCAGCCCCTTGCTCGACTCTGGCGCCGCTCGCTCCCTGGCCTAGGCTGTCTCTCCCGCCGGCGTCGAGGGCGTGGCGGTGAGGCTCCTTGCACCGACTCTGCCCAGACTGCCGTCCGGGTTGTCTCCCCAGGCCCGGGTTCTCGTGGCGCCCCGTCCTCTCCCTTGGCTTCCTGCAGCGGCCAAGCGCTCAGGTGAGTCTCCCCTTCGCAGGGTGGGGCGAGCCCCTGGCATTTCCGAGCCAGGTATGCGACCTCCACTGGCGGAGGTGGTGGTCCAACCCCAGTCGCTCCCAGCGTCTCCTCTGATTCTTCTAGGGTGGTGTCTTGGAAAAAACAAAACCAAGAAAATTGTCGTCTCCTCTCCACCAATAATTTCCTCCCAAACAATTGTTAGACTTTCTGTAAAGCTGCCAGGCCCAATCTGGAGGCAGGAAAGGTGCAGTCAGTAAAACGGAGAAGGCCAGAAGTTGGAAGCCCCTCTTTCCCTCTCCCTCCTCCTCGGATAACCATCGCATTACTTCTTCGCTAACTTCTTGAAACTTGTCTATCTGCTTCCATCTGCCGCCTGGACCGGTAGAGCGACGGTGCTGTTTTCAGGTCGTTTCGTTCCAGCTTCCGTGCAAAATCTGATCATCTCCTTCAGGGATTAGGAGTCCAGTGTAGAGAGCAGTTCAGATCCGAGTTTCAGATACAGACCGGGATTATTTAAAGTGATGTCTTAGTGTAGTGCGAAGCCAAAAACATTCACTCCCCCTCACTGAAAATTGCCTATCACGCTACATTTATTCTGACTTTTCACAGAACTCTGCTTTTGGCAAAAGAAGCAACTGACTTATTTGTGGCTGTGATTACATAGATTCAAGGCTGTTTCATGAGCTCCGGCCCTATATTAAACTATAAAAACACAATATTGAGAATGAGAATATAGACGTTGGTGCATCACGTGAATTTGTACTTCGGGGTGGAGATTTTATGATGGTATTCTAGGAGGGCACTTTGGGTGCAGGAAGACAATGAAAGGCTTGGAAAAACAACAGCCCGTTTTTAGCCATGCCATCAGTTTTATATTTTACTGGGTTGGCAAACCTTTTCTTTCTTTGGTTGGGAAGATATTTCAATGCTTTCAGGGCAAACGAGATATTTCCCACTATCAAATTGTAATGTCTGTAAAGCTTTTAAACATGTGGATCTTCAGGGTTACAAATGAGAACAAATTTCGTGTGGTACTAGAGGATTTGTTGGTTGGAAGACTTAAGCCAAACATGAAAAATAGCGTGATTTGGAAATCTGTGAAGCTGAAGCCTGTGAAATAATGGAAGCTCTAAATTTCAATGTCATTTGTTATTTAGACCCCAAAGCCTCACAGAAGGTGGAGTGCAGACAGTGGATCTCTGTTTTACTCTTACAATGTAGAGGTTAGAGTGAGAGAAAATGAACTGCATGCATCAGAACAAATAGTATCATTTCTTTTTATCTCCCCACTTCAATTATTCTTTAGAATCTGTTATTTTCATATGTTCTGACAGTTGATGTGTGGTGTTTGTTTTTGTTCTCTCGCATGTGCTAACAGATACCACTGTTCCTGGTGGGGCACTGAACCTGGGTGATTACAGCAGGACCAGTTCTAGATTACCTGTGAAAAGAGAGCACAGGTCATCGAAATATACCAAAAAATTGAATTTTCCCCTCTTTTACTTTACAGTTGCCCTATTTTATTTTTTACCACAGCTATTAAAATGTAAAATTCTACCTATAAATGGTGAATGAGGAGGGAATAGAAGGTAGAGGCTTGTAGATAGCCATTCATTGACCATCCTGAGGGGTTTTTTAAGAAAGAAACTTAATCTAAATTTATAATTTAGAAGTTTTGAAGAGGAGTTTAGTAGTTCAACAGCATCTGCGAATATTTTCCATATGTTATATGTGAGAGAACAAACAGAAAACAGAAAGCCAAGGGACTTTTCCAAGGTGATTCAGCAGGCCCTGCAGACCTGGAGGTGGGGTACTCGTGTGCTTCCAGGATTGTTCAGTAGCATTTTGGACGCATCAAAAAATAATAAGTGCATCTAGCCTGAGGTATTTGAAATGGTCACCAAGTTGAGAAGCATACGATTTTCAAATATTATTTTTTATAAAAATCCTGGAAGAGGAGGAGGAGGAATTTAGCTTTTCTGATCAGAACTTAAAAATGCAAAGTCAAATCCACGTGCTTGACATTTGGGCTTGATGGATTACTTTTGTCACAAGACTTGTAGCAGAGCAGATGGTCACGCCACTTGGACTTTTCCACTCATTTGATGTTTCCATGAAGAAACCATTTGCCGGAAGCCAGCCACAGCTGCAGGTGATGGTGAACTTCGCTTACGGAAGCTGGGCGGGCAGCCCCTTGGGTCCAGCCGGTCCCTGTTCCCTGGGTTAGTAAACAGAGGGACAGCTTAGTTTTGTCATAGTTGGAGTGGGGGCAGAGTCAGCAACAACTCCAGTAATAACAGCATGGAAACAGTGTATACTTTTTAATTCTTTTCTTCACCTAATAAAACCAAGCCACTTTTTAAGTACCAGCTGAGCTACCTTGTAAGATGATTTCTTGACATGCGCACTGGGATTGTCATGTCCAGTGGCTGACTTTGATCATATCTCTGTTAAAATCTAACTGCATTTATAGTGTCAAAAATTATGAAGTGGTTGACAGTGTTGAGTTAAGCTATTGCCCAAAGAATCTCATGGCTTGCCCTTAGCAAGGAAGCCGCCATTGGGATGATACTGTGTGCGCTGTTACAACATAAAAGTTGGTGAGGCCTTTTTCAGTTAGTTCTCTGACTTTAAATCTTGAAACGTTTTCATACAGCAGCCGTATTGCTACCGCTCGTGGTTGCTGGTTTCGTGGATAGGTGTGTGCTTGCACAGTTTCCTTAAAATGATACATGCAAAATGTTAGTTTTACTTTTGTAGCCATTTTGTTGCTTGGAATGAGATCATGTTGGCGTGGATTTTGCTCATTTTATTGTGTTCATGTCAGTTCCCCTGATGGTTCTGATGTTACCTGGGTCCTTTCACCCAGCAGTGCACTGCCATAGACTGTGCCTGTGTGTGAATCATGGCTGAGCACCGGCTCTGTGCAAAGTGTGACTCTGAACACTGAGCATGTGTTCTTTCATTTAATTCTTCTAATATCCTAGGGTTATTATTATCTCCTTTTATAGTTGAGGAAACCAAAAGAGAAACAAAGCAGTTTACCGAACAGAGTATGGGGGTGGGGGGGGGGCGGAGTTTAAATCTGGGAAAGCATCATGGAGCCTGACACAGGTCCGATGCAGTACACTTACAGACTGTTCAAGCTTGTTTGCGGCTCCTGTGGTGTTTCATCAGTCCGTCCTTTTAAACTGTATCAAATATAGGTAATGTGGAAGTGAAGAAAATGTACCCAAACTAGAAAGATTATGGAACTATCTTGTGGCAAAAAGCAAATAATTTAACAATAATCTTAAAAGGTTGAAGAGAAAATAGCTACAAGGACATTACTGGGAGAATGGACGGAATTCGGAGGTGGACTCTGATTTAGATGACAGGATTGTATCAGTGTTAAAGTTCCTGGTTTGGATCATGGTAGCGCGCCTTGTGTCAGAAAACGATCGGTGTTGGGGAGTTAAGGGGGCACACTCATCTTACTCTCAGTGGTTTGGGGGGAGTATATGTGTAAAAATAGGGAGAGAATGAGTTTTAAAATGGGCCAAAGTGTAAGTAATTGGTAACTCTGGGTAAAGAGTAGATAGGAATTCCTCAGTACCGTTCTTAAAACTTTTGTTTGAAATTATATCCCCTCCAAAAAAGTTACCCCAAAACAAAGGTAGAAAACAGGAAACGAAGGTGTAACATTCTAAGAATTTTTTTTCAAGTCAGGTAAAGGATCGTTTCCTGTGCTCTGATTTTTTTTAAGGGGTTGGAGGAAGAAGCTTGAAACAAAAAATTATATCAAAAATAACTTGACTTTCTCAAAAGGGCTAAAAATCTAGCCCTTCAGAGCTCCCCATCCTCCAAAAAAGGAGGCAGTCCTTTCCTCACCTCTTGTTAATGGGTTGGAGATGGAGGGGATCCAAAACACTGGTGTCACTAGGAGCTAAGATACAAAGACGGTCCACTTTAGCGACACTGAAAGTTAAATTGGGTTGGTCATATGATTGCCTTGCCTGAAAACCTTCAATGGCATGCTGGTGTTGAGTGGGTTTTATGTCAGAACACCGTAACCTTGTTCTCAAGGGCACCTTGCCCACACCTGCCTCTCTAACTTTGTCTCCTGCCACCCCCACCCAGCTTGTCCACTCTGGCCACATCAGGTCACGTGATCTTTGTGCCTGCCGATCTTTTCATCTTCCCTCTGTTGCCCTTGAACTGTTGGCTTTGCTTGGAACGCTCCTATTCTTTTCCAGCTGAAATTCTGTTCATCCTTCGAGGCTCACCATAACCTCCTTTGGGAAGCTGTCCCTGATCTCATGCAGAATTACATTTTCCTTGGCCTGTGCTGCCCTGTCAATGGTGTAAGCACAGTGTTATCTGCTTTCATTCAGCGATCCTTGTTGAGCATATACTGTGAGCTAGAAACTGCGCCAGAGACTGGGGATTCAGCCACCCTCCTGGTCTGGTAGCTAGGAGTGCTTTGTAAACAAATAGTCATAAAGTAAGTATATAACAGAGAAATAAACAAAGGGCTGTGAGAGCAACATCTGCTCTGGACAATTTAGTCTTGAAGGAAAGATTACAATGAAAGCCACAATGAGATAAATTTCCCTCCTGGGCGGGTTCCTTTCCAGATTGGAGATTTCCAGCACAGTAATCTAATTAAATGAATAAATTTGAAACAATTGTAGCCCCTGTGGGGCTACCGAAGCAGACATATTGGATAGAAATCTAAAAATAGAAGTCTGGAGCTCAGGAGAGGGAGGTTGAGTCCAGAGACAGAAATCACACAGAGCAGGGATCGTCAGTGAGCTCAGCAGGAAAGACGTCGGGGCAGGTCACAGTCTCTTGGAGTCATGTGCTTTTTCCAAACTCCCCACCCGCTTCATTGCCCGAGATTCTGCTCTCGCTTCCCCCTCAGCTTTGGTGGATCCTTCCTGACTTAAGAATCATTGTGTGGAACCAGAGACAGTGTTGACACATACGTGATGTGTGTGCACCTTAGAGAGGCAAGGAGCAAAGCTGAGATGTCCTGGTGGGGAAGTAGTTAAATGCTTGGATGTGGATAAAACCACCCAGGAAAGGGAAGAGGAGGAAGAGGATGGGGAGGCACCCTTAAAGAGCTGAGTTGTAAAGGGTGAGTGGAGAAAGAAGAGCCAGTGACAAAGACAGTTGGCGGGAAGAAGAGGCAGGAAGGACCAGGACCCAGAAGGCAGAGGCACAGGGAGGTCCCACAGTGACTTGGGGCGGCAGGGTTCGTCCTGCTCAGAGAGGCTGCAGCCTGAGATTAGGTTCCGTGAGGAAACCATTACTGTGCACACTGAGGGCAGTTTGAGCCGACACGTAGTGGCGGAAGCCCAGCTACACTGGATTCAGGTGTGGCTGGAACTGAACACAGCAAATACGGCAGTCTTTCCAGCAAGTTGGCAGGAAAGGGGTGGAAGAGACGGAGGGACGTAGACTGAGGGGAAGGTGGAATCTGAAAGGAAGGTTTTCTTGAGCGTTGGGTGGGTGGGGACCGCAATCTCGAATAGGTATGTTCGCGGAGAAAGAGCGACAGATGGAGGAGGAGAAATCGAAAGTATAGGAACCAGCTAACGGAACAGGATCCTTCAGGCATGGCTAGATGGCTAGTGTTGAGAAGAAATTCTTGCTTTGAGGGAGCTCCCTGAGGATAAGAACCAAGTCGCACTCACCTAATATCCCTCGTAACCCCTGCGGGCGGCAGACGTGCAGACGATGTTTATAAAAGCGATTAAAGATTTTCCTTTTTAGAACGCCTTTCCTAGGGATGGAGTAGAATGACAACAAAGCAAACGCTGTTTTTATCCTGTAATGAACATTCTGTAACACGCTCTATCTAGGCGATGTGTTTGTGCCTCGTGTTCTTTGAAGTAAAAGGGGAAGTGAATTGGGTGACCCTGAGGCAGCGATACGAGCGCTTCATTTTCCTGTGCCCGATATTTCTTGAGTTCTGTTTCAGCACCTTCATGTGCGTTATATTCAAGGCATCCTGCTTGGCGGGGTGGGGGCAGCTCATTGGAGGAGACAGACTCCCTCCCGCCCTTGAACGGAGAAGACACCCGCAGCTGCATGCTTTGGGGTGAAAATGATTGATTATGAAGCATTCGGAAAAGGGCATTGTTTTGATGGTCATCTGTGTCTGATTTTTGTCTGCTGTCAATATTTCTAATATTAACAAAAACTGACTTTATATAGAACTTTTGGTTGTGTGTAACTTCATTCTTTGGGGGTGTACCCAAAAAAGCCAATTGCTTGAGAGAGAGGCGGAGCCGGCTCCTCGCAGGCGGCGTTTGAGGGCGCAGATGGTGAGTGGGTCCGTGTGGGCTTCGCGCCACCGCGCCAGCTCCGGTGCTGTCGGCCTGAAACCCACAACAAATATGTGAAGGCAGCTCTGGTTCACATTTTCCTTCCTACGCCTTGTAAACTCGCGTACATATTGATGTTATCTCATTTTCTGTTATCTTTTTTTACCCTCGATTTCACTAGAAAACTTGTTTCCTTTTTTTTTGCATTGTATCATTGCCAGTGAACTGTATTGCACAAAATATGCAAAGCAAAGCAAATTAGTTTATATAGAATTCATGTATGAAGACTGTAGTGAGTTGATTTAAATGCTGATTTATCTTTATTAAGTAAAATGATTGCCTTTGATGAATTGTTTCCTTGAGAATCGACTGGAACATTACTTGGCCCTCAAAGTCTTCTCTTGTTTTCTTTCTTAGTGGTAGATGCCTGGTCCATGTCTTAGAACTTTAAAAACGGAAAAGACCTGCTTTTAGGGGATAATGCTGAGGGACACTATGAAATCCTGGAATGACAGCCAGTCAGATCTCTGTAGCAGTGACCAAGAAGAGGAAGAGGAGATGGTTTTTGGTGAAAATGAAGACGATTTGGAAGAGATGATGGATTTCAGTGATCTGCCCAGCTCACTTTTCGCATGCAGTGTCCACGAAGCCGTGTTCAAGGTGCCGGAGCAGAAGGTAGGCCCGCTCCCTGCCCTTCCCTGCCGTGGGTGGTGTGTTGCACGTGTGTGGATTCAGGGGAACAGGGCTGACAGCTGGCTGTGCGCAAAGTTCATTACCGGTCCGGGACAAGCACAGAAAGTATGCATCGACTTTTAGACATTGCTGCAGTGTTTTCATTATATTTTATAAGAGCATCATCAACCTGGCCCTGGCTCGTGTGGCTCAGTGGATCAAGTGCTGGCTTGCAAACCAAAAGGTTGTCAGTTCAATTCCCAGTCAGGGCACATGTCTGGGTTGCAGGCCAGGCCCTAAGTTGGGGGTGTGTGAGAGGCAACCGATCAATGTCCCTCTCACACAGTGATGTTTCTCTCCCTCGCTTTCTCCTTTCCTCCTGCACCCCATCTAAAAATAAACAAATAAAATCTTTAAAAAAAAAGAGTATCAACCTGCAACGGACAGGATATACTTAAAAACCAGTTCTTCCGCACACATATTTCAAAAACCACTACTTTATAGTGAATCAGGTCTTACTAAGTGCATTCATTCATTCATTCATTCATTCACTTTTGGAGGCTGTAGTTAAGAAAAAGCCACTGATTTTCAGTGTGGCTTCCTGTTACCTGAGAATAGGTCCACAAAAGATGGAATATTTTTTTAAAGCCTTTTTCTAGGTCTAGTTACATAATTAGGACTATGTATAATTTCATTGTAACAGATTTACTAACATTTTGTTTTACTTTCTACATTTTTTTTTGACTTGGGCAAAATGATTACGTGTATTTTTTAAAGGTTACC
Source organism: Tonatia bakeri (assembly GCA_004024845.1). Classification (NCBI taxonomy): domain Eukaryota; kingdom Metazoa; phylum Chordata; class Mammalia; order Chiroptera; family Phyllostomidae; genus Tonatia; species Tonatia bakeri. Next base: position 221,617 of record PVIA01001796.1, read on the forward strand.
CTCCTTTAGTTCATTTATTATTCACCTGGAAAGAAAGAGGTTTTGTGTGTTTATTTTCCCGTCATGACCTCCCAAAAGCCTATGGGTCTTAGTCCTACGAAAGTAACATATTTCTCATGTCAGTGTAAGTTTTGCATGTTCTGAGACGTTTCCTGCCGGTGCCATCAGCACCCCCCGACTTTGCGTCTCTGCACCCAGCGTGTTCTCCTCCCAGTGACCTTCTGGGCGGCACTCCCTAGGGTTTGACTCGGGCACACCTGAGTGTCTGCGTGGGAGAGGCACTGTGCCGGTTGCTGCAGGGGTAGAGCAGGCACTTAGACACCTGCCTCAGTTCGAAGTCCTGCGGTGGAGAGAATAAGTCATTTGATGGAAGGTGGAATACCAGTGTCTTTAGAGACACTTGAAAGTACGTTGGGTTATCAGAGGGGAGGGGATCGCAGTCAGTGGGAATAAACGCTCTTGCGGGTGGGTGGCACTGGAGTAGAGCTGTGAAAGTCGGAGGAGGTTAGCAGGGAAAGGAAAGCAAATTCCCGCCAGAGGGAAGAGGATGAGCGGAAGAACTGAATCACGGAAAGTGTGGACCACTTCGGTGAGTTGGAAGCAGTTCAGTGTGGCTGGTACACAGGTGAGATGTAGCCAAAGTCAAGGGCAGTCGAAAAGGAAAGGTGAGTGTGGGGCATCCTGCCAAGCTCGGGAGCTTGTCTTTCTGTGGTGAATCATCCGAGCAAGGGAGCTCCGGTCAGAATCACCTTTCGGACCGTCACCTGGCAGCAGGTGCAGGCAGAGTGATGGAAGGCGAGCAGCATGAAAAACTATTTGGGGTTATACAAGGTTGGGCAAAAATAGGCGTACAGTTGTGAGTACATGAAACACAGCTCACTCTTGTATTGTTATTTATTGATAATTGTATTTATTGGTTTTACAACTGTAAACCTACTTTTGCCCACCCCCGTATCTAACCTCAATATACATATTGGAAATGGTATCAGCAGAAATTCTAGTAGCAGGTCAGTGCCCTTCAGGTTGGTTTCATACAATTCTTAGTCATAGTAAATTCTACACGATAGCCTTAATGCTAATAAACTGAAACTAAAATATAAAATATTTCTATAATAAAATTATGTGGATCATCATTTGGATATAAAATGGGAGGACAGTCAAATATTCCCTTTGCGTTTTTCTCACTGTGTCCTACGCTGTTCTAATTCCCCCTGGAAGAACCCATTTATGCAGGTCATCCACACATGTGCAAATAAACAAAGCAAAACAAAACCGTTTCTGGTGGATTAGAGGCAAGGTAATCATAATTGCAATTACACGCTTTATTTTCAAAAGAATTTTAGTTTTTTTCCCCTGACTAGAAGAGCTTTTTGTCTTTATAATTTTGTAATCATTGGAATGAACTTTTACATTCTACTGAATAGTAGCCTAAAGAACACAGATACCATTTTTATATACAGGTGACTCTTCATTTTAGATTGCTAGATGTTGGCTGTACATTTTCATTTATGTTTCTTGAAAACAGTGTGTACGAGGTGGAGGAGGAAAAGTAAAGAATATAATAAGCCGTAAGAAAAATAAACAGGCTTATCTCTTGGTCGAGATGCTGCAGCAGCGCAGGTGTTAGGGTCCACGTGTTGCTCGGCTAACCAGGGGCTCCGCTGCAGGTGTTAGTGCCTCATTTTTCTGGAAGAGGTCAGTATATTTCCCAGTATGATTTTGCTTACTTGCTTGTTTTTAATTCCAGTTTTCTCTTTCTTAAAATAAGAAAAAATTAAGCAGCCTTCTGATTTGAACATGAGAGGTTTTAAAAATACAGCTTGAGTTTTTATAATGTAGGGAATAGGATTGCTCGTTTGGCTTTAGGTCTGTGTGTCTGAGGGGACTCAGTAAATGTTAATGCAAAGCAACATTATCGATAAGATTGAGTTTATAAAGAAATGCATATGGCTTTTGGATGATGGTCCCTCCGCACTGCCCTGAAACTGCTCTCTGCTCATCTACTCACCGTAGGACATTTGGTCTGAGTTGTTTTTCTGACGGTGGTGGTTTGGGGTGTGTGAAAACATCTCCGCTTGCTCTCTTTTGGGTCAGTGACACTTAGCATCTAAGACAGTTCTCAGCACAAGGTGGCACCTGTTAAATGTTTATTGAATGAATGGACTCTCTGAGGTGGTTGCTGAGGATTAGTGCTGCGATGAAGAAACAGAATTATGAGCTGTGCGAGGTTAAGTACTACATCGGAGATTTCATCCAAAATTATGATTTCAGATACACTGGCCTAAAACCTCTTGTGCTCTGTGTAATCATAAGCGCAATATAAAGCTTCCTATCAAGTATTTGGTTCTACTCCCTCTGTTTAAAGAAGAGGAGAAAGTATTATTTAAGGAATGTAAGTGGTCTTTGGAAGTTAACTGAATGCACTGATTTTCTGGTTTTTAAATTAAATCAGTTGTGTGTTTTCTGACACAACCTTCAATCCAGAAGTAAGTCCTTCTTTGAGAAAAGGATTTGTTTTAAATTTGGGAACTAAAAAAGGGGTTCGAAGGAAGAATGTTTCTGTTTAACAAACTCTGTTTTTAATAGTGCCTGGAATATAATAAAGTTTCAGTAAATATTTGTTTAATTGAATCTGTAGCCATTCTGGCTACAAATAAATGGAAAAACATCCTGTGCCATGGACTGGAAGACTTAATGTTGTTAAGATGTCAATACCCCTGAAAGCAATCTGCAAATTCAGTGCAAAATCCCAATGGCATTTCTTGCAGAAATAGAAAAGCTCATCCTAAAATTCATGTGGAATCTCAAGAGACCCCAACTAGCCAAAACAATCTTGAAAAAGAACAAAGTTGGAGGACTCACACTTCCTGATTTCAAAACTTAATGTGAAGCTGTGGTAGTCAAAACAGAAGGTACTTATATGTCAATTATATTGTAATAAAAATAAAAAGAACCAGCGTGGTTCTAGCATAGAGACAGGCATATTGACCAGTGGAATGGACCCCAGAAATGAACTTTGCCCATAAGGCCAATTGATTTTCAACAAGAGTGCCAAGACATTCAGTGGGGAAAGACAGTCTTTTCAACAAATGGTGCTGGGAAGACTAGATACTTACGTACAAAAGAAGGAAGTGGGACCCCTACCTTATACCGCATACAAAAATTAATTCAAAATGGGGCAAAGACCTAAATGTAAGAGATAAAACCCTTAGAAGAAAGCATAAGGGGAGAACTTTTTGACATCGGATTTGGCATAATTTCTTGGATCTGACATCAGAAGCTCAGGCAACAATAGACAAAATCAAGTGGACTTCGCCACAATTAAAAGTGTGCTCATGAAAGGTCACCGTCAACAGAATGGAAGGCCGCCTGCAGACCGGGAGGGGGTGTTTTCAGGCCTGTCTGGTAAGGGATTAACATCAAGTGCATGAAAGAACTCTTGAAGCTCGACAACAAACAGCCCAACCGCATGATGGGCAAGTGACTCCAGTAGACATTTCCCCGAAGGAGATACATGAGGCACCAATAAGCACGTGAAAATGTGCTCAACACCACTAATAATCAGCGAGATGCAAATCAGTCACGAGGTGTGTCACACCCTTTGGAATGGCTATTACAAAAACAGAAAAGTGCTGACAAGGATGCGGAGAAATTGAGACCCTTGTGCATTGCTGGTGGGGATGTAAAAAGGAGCGGCTGTTGTGGAAAACAGTATGGAAGTTTCTTTGAAAAGTTAAGCATAGAATTACCATATGATCCAGCAAGTCTGCTTATGGGTATATTCATGAAAGAACTAAAAGTGACTCAAACAGATGTGTCCGTGTTTATAGCAGCAATATTCACAACAGTCAAAAGGTGAAAACAACAGAATAAACAAAATGCAGCATATACATACAGTGGAATATTATTTAGCCTTAAAGGTGAATAAAATTCTGGTACATGCACCGTGGATGAACCTTCGAAGAGAGTGCACTGAGTGAAACAAGCCAGACACGAGAGGACAAACGTTGACGTGAGCTGCCTGGAACAGTCAGCTTCAGAGAGACAGAAAGCAGAACGTAGTTGCCAGAGGCTGGAGTGAGGGGGAATAGGGGGTTGAAGGGTACAGAGTTCCACTTTGGGGTGATGGGCAAGTTCTGGAGTAGTGGTGCACAACAGTGTGAATATAGTTAATGCCACTGAATCGTACACTTAAAAATTATACCCTGAGAGTCCTGAAACACCAATTCAAAAGATCCTATGCACCTCAGCATTCATAGCAGCACAATTTACAATGGCCAAGTGCTAGAAGCAACCTAAGTGCCCATCAGGAAATGAGTGAATCAAAAAACTATGGTCCATTTACACAATGGAATACTACGCAGCAGAAAGAAAGGAGCTCCTACCCTTCACCACAGCCTGCATGGAACTGGAGAGCATTATGCTAAGTGAAATAAGGCAGGTGGTGAAAGACAAACACCATATGAGCTCACCTATAAGTCGAGCCTAATCAACAAAACAAACAAGCAAAATAGAACCAGAGATATAGAAGGAAAGAACAAATTGACAGTAACCAGGGGGGAGGGGAAGGGGAATAATGGGGGAAAGAAGGGGAAGGCTCGTCAAGGAACATGTATGAAGGACCCATGGGCAAAGCCAAAGGGGGGAAGGATTTTAAAAACTTTTCTGTAACATGTATGTAAGAGTCAAAATGCCTTGTAATTATTTATCTGTATCAAAACAAATAATAACACCTGTCCTGCATCAAAGCTTTTCCCCCATCACCTCGATTTCAGTTGGAAAGAACTGCCACTCTGCAGGATCTGCCACATCCAGGTAGGGTTCATGGCTCCTGGGTTCTGAGAAGCAGCCAGACTGCCTATGTGTGTATGTCCCTAACCTGTTGAAAGCAGGGAGCTCCCATGGGTGGGGACGGGGTAATTCAGGAGTGCGCAAGCTCCGAATAGGCGCACACATCACCTCCACACAGGCTTTTGAGGCTTGCTGGTCATTAAACATGTGCCGAGTAAAAGACTGGAAGGTTATCTGCAGGGTCAGGATACCCGCACTCCCCAACATTTACGCTGGACCTTCATAAATTAATTTCAATAACTGTATCTTTATTATTTCCTAATCTGATACACATCTCTATTTGTATTAGTTTTGTAGGTGGTATTACATTAGGATAGCAGCCCTGGCCGGTGTGGCTCAGTTGGTTGGAGTGTCATCCCATACACCGTGAGGTCCCCCGGAAGGCCGCAGGTTTGATTCTGGGCAGGGCACATACCCAGGTTGCAGGTTTGGTCCCTATCAGGGCACATACAAAAGGCAACCAGTTGATTTTTCTCTGTCTCACAGTTATTATGTGCTTTAATGACTCCCTGTCAGCCATTTCCATTTGCTTTAATGGCTTTGCATTCTCCTCTGCAAGCTTGTCACCGTGAATACAGGCAGAACAAGTCACTTTCAAGGCTCTCATCAGAGAGTTGGCTTTAAGAAATAACAAACAAAACAAAAAGACAAAATTAATAAACTAAGTGAAAAGCCACTGAAGTGAAAACTATATTTTTTAATACGTAGAATTTGAGTGTAACTACCAAAAGAAAAATCCCTTCTATCTTTCCCCTCAATTCCAGTCCCAAGTTCATAGCAGAATAACAGAGTCCTCAGTGTCATAACAGAGAAGCGGTTTCTTTGCTTCAAAGGGTCAAGTGCTAAAGCGTCCTGGGAGGGTACACACCAATCTCATGACTCAGTGATGCAGTCTCACCCACTGCGGGGCTGTGGGCGTCACGTCTCCTAGGTGACTGTTCCAGCATCGCCATGCCTCCGAATTACCAAAGGACAACTCCGCAGGGCAGGCTCCAACTTCCTGTTGGGACCCCCATAGCAGTCACTGTCTGGTTCGTGCTGTGTCTTCGCTGTCCGTTCACCTCCTGCCCGGGACCCATGTCATGCAGAAGAGCAGCTTTTTCTTTCTTTCCTTTTTTTTTTTTTTTTTGTAAGCACAGTGTGGCAAGTAGACTATTGCAAAAGCTCTACCCTGTTTCTGTTAATATCAGTATTCGTGTTCCCAGCTCACTGTTCTGAGAGCTTTAAATTCTCTATCCTCAGCATTAACCCAGTGAGCTGGGTGCCCTCATCATCCGCATCAGCAGGTCAGGAAACCGTAGGCACAACTGGCCTGAGGTCACACAGCTATAGAATAGAGCCAGGAGTCGAACTCAGACAGCCTAGCTCCAGAGTTCTGTTAGCTGAGAAGATACGTGGCTGGTAGAAGCCCTAGGACCTTCCTGTAGCTGTCTGTCTAAATTGTAGGTTGCTCCTGAGGTCTGTCTTCTGTGGTCTCATGTCTGAGGAAATGAACACCCTGTTAACTGGATGCAGAAAGGAGTTTTGTTTGTACTAATGACCAAAGAGCAGAGAGCTTCCAGTCCTCAGAATGGATAGTGTCCTCTCATGTCCTCCTCTCAGATGTTCATCAGAGCAAGTGCTCTGTCCCCGAAGTCACAGGAAAGAGCCACCACGTTGACAACATTGTGGGCCATTGGAGCATCTGCAGCAGGCACACACCATTCTGAGGCAGGACGTGAAGTTCCAGCTGAACCTGAATTTACCGAGTCTTGAGTCTTTCCTCCTTTGTGGACGGGGAGAAGCGGAAAGAGGAAGTGAGGATTTTGACGTCCTGGAGAGTGGAGTGGTGCATCCCTCCGTGCATCTGGCATGGACATAGGGTCCTGGGAATGGCAGTCTGGCCAGCTGAAACCTTTCTTTCCCTGGAGAAACATACATGGCTTTCGGAGTAAGAACTCACGGGTGTGGTTTTTCTCACCTCTGATGCCTTAGACCAAAACTCCATGTCTGAGTCCAAGAGCCTGGGTGAGCTGGCAAGCCTTCAGTGTTGGGTGGGCCATCCTGACTCGTTGGATTAGATAGTTGCCCTCCTGTAATCCGACTGCCTCTTCAAGGTGCCCGTCAACCAGCCCAGTGGGGCGGCGTGAGCACACGTTCAGCAGGAGGCAGAACTTGCTGCTTTTCACCGTTTGTCCTCTCTCCCCAGTCCATTTCATTGGCGCTTTCCTGCAGGGGCCTTGGTAACTTGCTCCTGTCTTCTCTGCTCTTTTCTTTTTGGTAAACAACCAGAACAACCTTTCATGTAAAAAGAAAAAGGAAGCTTCTGCTGGGGACTGTCAGGAGCTGGGATCTCAGAAGTTCTCACAGTTGTGGCTTGAAGATTGTGCCTCTCCTCTCAATAGTCCCCAGAAAAGGCAGATGAAAAGTGGTCTTGTTTGCCCCTGAGCTGTGGGGTTTGAGTGCCACTGATGGAGTGCAGGACCTTTGTATCTAGAAAAGAGAGGGAGGGAGGGAGTGTGTGTGTGTGTGTGTGTGTGTGTGTGTGTAGAGACTTCTCTGGTAGACCTCCTGGCTGCTGCCTAATCAGCTTAACTACAGTGCAGTTGGGCGGCAGCTGCGGTGGCACACCGCATTCCCCTCCTCACTTGGATGGGAGGCTGGGTGTTCTAGGTGTTCTGAGGCCAGCGATTGGCCACCAAGTGCTTGAAAATGGCCTCTGTGTCATGCACACATCTTCTGTACAAGCACAGCCATGGATCTTTCCCAGCGTAGCCACAGGAAGAGAGGGGGACATTTTTATAACCAGAATTACTACTAGCAGCTGTCCTAACTGAAGGTGGACCATGTAGCTGACTGAAGCCACCTTACCTGCCCCCAGCCAGATCCGTGGCTGCCACGTGTGGGGCTCTGCCCACCCCCTGACTCCGGCTGTGCTCAGCACTGCTGAGGTCCAGGTGCTCCCCCATCTTTGCCGCCAGGCTGGCCACCTGTCCCCACTTCTTCTCTTGTTTTCCCTTACATTTTTTAAAATAATAATTTGGCAAAACTCACCTACAGTGAAATGCACATAATTATGCAACTTGGTGCATTTTGACAGTATCTGTTCATGTAGCCAACACTCCAGTTAGGAATATTTCCATCCCCATCCTAATACCAACCTGTAGTTTGTCCCCATCAAAAATATATCATTGGCCCTGGCTGGTGTGGCTCAGTGGATTGAACTCAGGCTGTGAACCAAAGGGTCACCGATTTGATCCCCACTCAGGGCACATGCCTGGTGTGCAGGCCACCTCCTCTCTCAGAGGGCATGTGAGAGGCAACCACACACTGATGTTTCTCTCCCTCTCTTTCTCCCTCCCTTCCTCTCTCTCTAAAATTAAATAAATACACACACACACACACACACACACATATAATTAGTTTGACCACCTTCTTGTTGATGGTACAGGGAGTATTTCAGATCTGAGGGAGAAAAAAATCATAGTCCTTTAAGAATTCATCGTCCAATAAGGCAGAGTATATATTTATAAACATGGTAACCATTAAAACAGAGAATATTGAACAGAGTATTTTATATTTTTTTGAAACTTCAGTTTCATGCTTCTTTCTGTTCTGGAAAGGTGTTGAAGGCTATTGGCCAAAGGTTATAGAGGATTTAAAATTCTTCCAGAACTCGTACAAGTGCCCAGACGATCAGAGTCGCGTTTTTCAGTTCGGCGTGCCTGGGAGTACGTGCGTTTTGTGACCCCCGAGCCCAGCGGAGCCCTCCGCCCGTGCCCACCCCCGGGCAGAAGTGGAGACTGCCGCCGACATGGAGGAGCCTGCAGCCGCAGGCGCTGGCAAGGCGGAGTTTTCTGTCTCAGATTTACAGAGAGCCACAGCGTGTGAAAACGCCCTTGCCTTGGGTTGCCAAAGATAATTTCACCGCTGGTGTGCCGAAGCAGCGCCACTTATCCACGATGAAATCGTGCCTCCCGGTGTGGAGTGTTGGTGCGCAGGCGCCTCGGGTTCTTTCAGTCCAAGGCAAAAAAAAAAAGTGCAGCAAAATCGTTTTCACGGTTGGTTCCCCCGTGACGGTGATAAAGCTCACCTTCTCTGCTTGGGGACAGGGACGGAGAGGAGTTCCGGAGAGGCCACTGAGCCGCCATCCTGCAGGGCCCTCTCCACTCCCCCTGCGGCGGTTTAGGAGGCCTCCTGCTGCGCAGAGCGCGCGTTGAATTCCCGAGAACGTGTCGGTTCCGTGTGGTCCTTGCCTATTTGGGGGGCGAGTTATGCGTAGTCGTTTCTCCTGCGGATTTATTACACAGGCGGCTCCAGCATGTGAAGGCAGTCTATATTCTGAGGAAAGACTCATTTTGTGTAACAGGAAAAGCCTCGGGCTGGTTTTCTAGACTGGAATATTGGTATTATTCCCCTGGATGCACTGCCCCACAGGGCAGTACTAAGTGACCACTGAGGAAGTAGTCGATGACGATTTATATTTTTGCGGGGTCTCGGTTACTTTATCAGAAGTAAGTGGGTAACTGTTGCCCTGTATCAGGATGGTATTAATTTTGTATCATTGAAGCGTTCAGAAACTTAGAAATGTGAATTATTTCTAAAACAAAGTTCTCAGGAGAAAAATAATGATTTGATTTCTGCATTGAATTATGTTTGTCACAAGTCACTTATTCATCATCACAAGCAATCTTCAGTCCGTGCTGATGGATTTTGATGTCCTTGTCGCCTGTCCGGAGTCCCCTAAACGCCATCTGCGCTCTCGCCAGGCGGCCGGGGACAGCCTGCGGAGTCCACGGGTGGACGTCGGTGGATTCGCGGGCCGGCGGAGCTTCCAGCTGAGGGCTCTTGTCTTTTTTCCTCAAATAGGGAACAGCGATAGTTTTCCCTCTACATTAACTTTTCTATAGCACCTCACAGCTAGAGGTCAAACATCTTATAAACCATATTTATGCTACCCCAAGGGGGCATGCAACTGAAGGAGAGGGGAAGAACTAACAAAACTCGAGAAAAGCTTACTAATCAGCTCTTACCTGGCCTCGTTTTTGAATACTTGTCCGGTAGTTCACAGGTGTTGGGGTTTAGAAGCGAGAGAGCCGTGCCCCCATCCGTGTCATCTCTGCACATCACGTTCAGCTACAGTGTGTTTCTGGAATGGTAAAAAAAAATTGTTTTGAAAGGAAAAAGGAAGGATGTGATGATCAAGTAGCCGTTTAGTTTCCAAGATAGCTTGTGTTGTTACTATAAAAATACATTGGGGAATTAGAAATAAACATATGGTCCTTTTCCCCTAGGAAAGGAAAATTGTTTTATGTACAGAATTGCAAAATACTAATTTTTCATAAACCATGATTCATTATTTCTTCCTTAGTTTCCATTTTCATTGTGTTTTGTGTTGGTGTTTCTTAACTAGGTCATGTGAGAATTTTAGTATTTACTTAGTATGCAAAATATGTCAAAAATAAGCATTTTCCAAGAATTAAATGGAATTTCATAAAATCTCAGTTCTAATTTTTTTAAAGAGTGACAAAGCCAGCCATCTTTGAAATAGATGCTGAGGAAAACTATGGAAAGTGCCTAGAAGTATTCATAATTATTAGTATTTAATACATTTACATTTATATTTCTTTAAAGAACTGACATCGATTTTAAAATCCTTGCTCTCCCTATGGTGTTATTTATTTGTCCGTGTTACTTTAGTACATAGAAATGACACAGCGAATAAGAACAGGGATGATCTTACAGCTCACCTACTCCTGGGGGACATTGGAACACCGCCCTTAGCTCAAGGTCTGGCATGCAGTTGGTCGCTTGATATATTTTTTTAACGAATAAACAAAAATAACATAATTTTTAGGGATAAAAGTCATTTTCTAGATAGTGAGGGATATTTGAACACTAGGAAAAGAAACATTTGTGCACAAATCATTACATGCTTTGTTAAATTGGAGATGTTTTATAGTGGTAGGTCCATGGTCAAGCTGAGAGATGTTAATCCACGAGGGAACGCATGGTTTTCACTTTTCCTGTCAGCAGGCAGTTGGAGGATTTGCACATAGCCCCAGACCAAAGCAATTTAGAGGTTTCTTTTATTGTGTTACCGTCGCAAGCCTAAGGAGCATTTCTGAAGGTACTGAGAATGTTCTTGGGTCTCTTCCATTGCATTTCATTTACTGAACTATTGGATAAAAGTGACCAGTAACGAAAATTGAATGTTGCTATTCTTCTGGTAACTGAAGTTAGGTTTCTCCTTATCCCAATTCATTAACAAATGGGAAAATAACTTTTTTTCCCCTCAGCCTCATAATAGGACTCAAATATTGCTCTCCTGCCCTGCTTTCTGTATTCCATCTCAAAACACTTAGGGCATGTACCATCCAATTTTACCCAAAATGCTATTTTGAAATTGCATTCTCCCGAGTGAACCCTGAGGAAAAACCTATACTGTTTTCTTTTGTAAAAGAGGAGCTGTGTCTACAGGATATTAGGCATCTGGAAAGCAGGTGCCAAATATGCATGAGCGTCCTTCGTAGAAATTTTATGCGGGGGGGGGGCTAGCAAAAAACAGGCAGCGAACATAGAACATCTGAAGCAGCGGTAGTGCAACTGGACTTCCTGTCAGGCTCATGCACACACACATTCCTTACATGAGGTGCGTCCAAAATACAAGGGTGCGTGAAGGTTAGAAGTAAAGGATGGAAATTGAGGTCCGTGCAGCGTATAAGCAAAAGGAAGCTACAGCCGCTGTATTCACATCAGACAAAAGTGCACTTTACAGCAAAGGCATTCCTAGAGATAAAAAGCACCACTACCCAATGATGAAAGGTTCAGCCCGCCAGGGAGCGAAAGCAACTCTGAACTCCTGTGTACGTAATAATACCACAGAATTTCAAAGTGCGTGCAGCAGCCCTGGCCAGGTAGCTCAGGTGGCTAGAGCGTCCTCCTGATGCACCAGCGCTGCAGGTCCCACCACCAGTCAGCACGCAGACGAGAACCACCCGAGGAATGCATCAGTAGATGGAACTACAGAACAATGTTTCTCTTTACTTAATCTAAAAGTCAATTTTAAAAAAGGAATTTTAAAGTATATGAAGGAAAAGTGACCAAATTGCAAGGAAAAATAAATCCACCTAAGAGTAAGAGATTGTAACAGACCTCTCGTAGTAATAAATAGTTCAGATAGAACTCCCCCCAAAATCAGTATATAGACCTTTTACAGAACACAAGCTTAACATACTGCACATATTTACAAAACTGTCCCCAACAGCTGCAGAAACATTCAAACGCACATAGAAAATTTATGAGAGCTGATGACATACTAAACCAAAAGCAAATCTCAAAAATGTTGAGGGCTTGGCATCACTATGGATAACCAATGAGAAATAACATTTCTCCAAAAGAAATAAAATCATAGCAGCATAGTAGTAGCAAAAAACTGGAGGGAGTCCAAATTCTAAAAGCATTAGATGGATTTTGGTATGGCTCTATAACGGAATATCATATAGCATTGAAAAAGGATGGCTTACAATTGCACAGCAACAAGGAAGCACTTAGAAGCAAGTTATTGAAGAATACACACCACACGACTGTATCTGCAGGCATACAGGGGTAGAACCATTAAGAAGAGCAGGAAACACAAACACAAAATTCCAGAAATGGTTCCTGGGAAGGAGGAAAGGAATGAGGTTGGGGAGAAACAGCGGGCACACTGGGGGCTCAGAGACGGTGGTGATGTTCTCCTTCAATAATTGGACATGTTTGTATCATTTTTTATACCTTACATTTATCTTATAATTTGAATCTAAAAAGTTAATCACTTTTAAAATAAGTGCAAATTACAGAACTTAGCATATGAATAACAGGACACCTGCAAGAAAAGTATGCTTTTTGGAGGGGGAAAAAAAGGCAAATTAGAATGGGTTCTATCCTGTGTTTATGTTTTAATGATTGAAACTTCTTTTTGGTGAAGGCTTTCCTTTTTCCTTTTTCCTTCCATCTCCCTGCCCTGCTGCTCCCCAACTTACAGGAGAGATTCGAAGCACTTTTCACCATCTACGATGACCAGGTTACATTTCAGTTGTTCAAAAGCTTTAGAAGAGTCAGAATAAACTTCAGCAAACCTGAAGCAGCAGCAAGAGCGCGAATAGAACTCCACGAAACAGACTTCAACGGCAAGAAGCTGAAGCTGTATTTCGCACAGGTACTTCGTAGAGCCCGGACGCTGTTCCCGGAACCTGTGCTTGTCCACCCAAAAGTACTGTCTGACTCTGTTTTGTCTGTTCCGTCAGAGGTCTTGGAAATGAACAATCCCCATCAGCAAATAACGTAAAAATATCGTTTATTTTACAGATATGTAAATGTATATATTAAGTGTATTTGCCCTCCTAACTTTGTCTTGCTTAGACTAATAGTGAAAGGAATTCATTTTTCTGGTAGCTTTTCTCAGCTGGGGTTTTGTGAGGGTTAAGCCCTAGCACCTGAAGATCAGTGAATTCACTCTTCTCCGAACACCTAGAATGGCACTCGTGATACAGCATCCTTGGGAGATTTGAGAAAATGTCTGCAGTCCCTTCTGTGTTCTGGGGCGTATGAGATGCCCGTTGGAAGTGGCTGCTGGCCGCAGGGGTGAGCCGTGGTGGCCATCTCAGAGTTTAAATCACAGACGGTCCCATGGGCTTCTGAGACTTGGCTGTGCTGACGCTGTGTGTCCATGTGCCTCTGAGAAACCGATCTCTTCTCAGGAGAATTGGTGAAATGAGGGCATTCGATCTCTGCTGATGTATTAAGTGCACTGTTTTATTTTGAACAAAGTATTTTTTTTTTTTGGTCTCAGCTTTCAAATAAAAAAAGAGAAAGGTTTGTTGTGTCCCACTCCAGATGAAAACCAGAGAGACCAAACCCGGCCAGTGGGAGAGGGAGGCTGTTAAAGAGAAATTGTGAATTTTCTCCCAAGAGATGCAACCATGAATGTAAAGATGAACCTGGGAAACATAGCCCGGCCGCGAACTCTGAGCGTCTCCCTCCTGCAGGTGCAGACCTCCAGTGAGACACGGGACAAGGCGTACCTGCTGCCGCCCCAGCCGGTCAAACAGTTCCTCATCTCCCCTCCCGCGTCTCCGCCGGTCGGGTGGAAGCAGGGCGAAGACGCAACGCCTCTGATAAACTATGATCTGCTCTGTGCTGTTTCCAAGTTGGGACCAGGTAACAAACACCTCTCTTCCCTGTTTTTTTCCAAAGAAACTTGTTTTGAAGACCATGTTCAGTGGTTTGCGTTCTAGCCAACTAGTGGCAACGGAATCGGGGCCGAGGGTGAAGTCGCAGGAGCCCGGGCTCACTAGCACTTGCTGACTCCGTGATCTCCAGCAGGTGGTTACTTTGCTTCCAATCTTCTCAGCCTCTGTTTTCACATCTCAAGTAGGGATCATACCCCTGGCTGGTGTGGCTCGGTGGATTGAGCGCTGGCCTGTGAACCAAAGGGTTGCTGGTTCGATTCCCAGTCAGGGCACATGCCTGGGTAGCAGGCCAGATCCCTTGTAGGAGCCACACGAAAGGCAACCACACATTGATGTTTCCCTTTCTTTCTCACTTCCTTACCCTTTCTCTAAAAATAAATCTTTAAAAAAACTAGGGATCATAATAGCTACTTTTCAGTGTGGTTATAGGATTAAATGATATGTGCATAATACTCAGTAACTCTAACTACACTGTTTACTGCTACAGATCCCACTAGTACAGAGCAAACCGTTAGTGAATGCCAGTTGCCTTCCTCCCCTTCCCGTGCTCTGTCAGAGTATCAGCCAGACAGCTTCTCCAGTGAAGAGTATGTCACAGAATGGTGGTGATACCATATTATCCCTTCCAAATTCTTCTCTTTATTTATTTTTCATTTCTTCTTTTTCCTTCTCTTGTATTTCTCTCATCCCTTTAAAATAATATAAGAAATCAGTGCCATTCATCGCTGGTTCAGACTCACTGTCCACCTAAGGCAGTGTATGTCTGTCACAGGGGACAGAAGAGTCATTTTGAAGGGAAATGGTTTTGTTTTGATTTAGACATTAGGGATGGATCGTGCATGCCGGAGGCTCTATAACGAAGGGATTGCTGATGCTGACTGGAGCCTTACCGGTGTCCCCCGGAGGGAGGTGGGAGGGGATAATGGGGGCGGGGAAGGGTTTTCAGGAACATCTATAAAGGACACATGGACAAAACCAAGGGGTGGGGGTGGGGTCAGGGGTGGGAGGTGGGGATGGCTGGGGTTGGGGGAGTTTTGGGGGAGAAATGGAGACAACTGTACTTGAACAACAATAAAAAAAAAGGTAAAAAAAAAAAAAGCAAAACAAAACAAAAACAAGTGTCTCCCAAGGAAAAGCCAACACCATTCTGAAGTTAAGAGTTTCACTTCTTCTGTTCTTGGAACAGTAATTAGCATATTAACTCCCAGGCCTCAGGGCTCCTTACAGCTCTGTTTCTTGAAACAGCAAAACTTCCTAAGAATTTTAAAGTATCAAAGCTCTAACGCTAAAACAAGATAAAGTACTCTGATAGGGGATTTGACGATTTGAAAACCAACCATCAGCAGTTAAAATGGGAGCAGAACAAGAAGTTTCCAGAGGCCAAACCCTTCTTTTGCTATTGGCTTCCACAGGAGAGAAGTACGAACTTCACGCAGGAACCGAGTCGACACCCAGCGTCGTGGTCCACGTCTGTGAAAGCGAAACTGAAGAGGAAGAAGAAGCAAAAAACCCCAAACAGAAGATTACCCAGACGAGGCGCCCTGAACCTCCCACCGCAGCCCTGAGCGAGCCCCAGACCTTCGGCTGTGCTCCGTGAGCCCTGCGGGTGTGGTGGTGCAAGGCGGCACCATCCTGGGGGCCACCACCTGGCTCGTGGCCCTCCTGCCGGCACATCGCTGCCAGTGGTGTAGGTGAGGTGAGCAGGTCGTGAGACGTAGTGTGGTCCCCAGGCCTGCACTGTGGACGCGGCAGTTAGAGGCTGATTTTACCTGTTCGGGATTTTAACTGATACTCTGAACAGCACCTTGAAGCATTAGCCCCCAACGTGCGGCATTTTTAAATAGTAGCAAATTAGGAAAACAGCCCCCTCCAGGAATGTTCCCTTCCCTGATTCCATGCAGCATCAGGTACCTGAAAGCTAAAACCATCGTCTCTGAGTGCAGAACCATTTTTAGGAATTTAAACGTCTTACAATTTTAATAATCTAGTCTGGTAATTTTGCACTGGTATGATAACTTCTAATGAAATCTCTTGATGAAAGATCAATTGTTATTCAGTATACCTAAATTTTTTGGCATGAAAAGAAACCTGAAGTATAGAATAATCTGTAGAAAATCATTTTCCTCTAGTATTTTTTTCCCTGGACTTTGGGGAAGAAATGCCAAATTCGCTTCGACTGTCAGAATCCAGGTGGCACCGATCTGTGTGCACGTGTCCTCTTACCTGGGACTCGAGGCAGGCGAAGCACCACCACTGTCCTCGGGTGTCGCCCCTCCCTCCCAGAGAAGAGCTGCTACTCGGAAGGGGACACACCGCTGGTGAGCCTGACTGATTGTGAGTGGCGGCCGCTGCAGTCTGCCGCCGTGACCATCTTCTAGCCTACAGCTTCCCAAACGGTCCTTGGCTACCTGTTAAGTTTTTCTATGTGATGCCCATTTGTGTGCGTCATTCGTAGACTGAAAATTAGAGGAGGTGGTGATGAGATTTTCTGAAGACCATTTTAAAGGCATCCATTGAAACATTTTGCGGCTTGAAAGGAAAATCAGGAAAGGAAAGGACAGCTACTCCATTTCTATGAATTAGGGGGAGATGCAGGGGCGACCATTTTGGGAGTCAGACTTTCTTTTTTGGTGACATTTTTTACCCTGCTTACAGTGCGCATTTTCCCCTCAAATGGAATTGCTTCTCACTTACATCTCACAACGGACAGTTGAGCCTCCTTACGTAGAAGCAAGCATCTCTTTAATTTGGGGGGATCTATTCAGACTTTAAAGTCTTTTTACAGGAAAGTCTCATCACTAAATGCTTTGCTTTTGGCCGACGGCTCTGCCGATGGTCTGCGTACACCGCTGTCTTCTGCGTGCGGCGCCTGGTGTGTGTGCACAGGAAGGGGTTGCTTGGTGAGTTCGAACTAATACGCCGACGTGGCTGCCTCCGTGGAGAAAGACGTGCCGAAGATGCAAGGCGTGATGTCTGTACGTGTTCAGTGACATGTTTTTGTGGTGTAGATGTTCTTGTGGTAGAATTTATTTCTGAGGACTTAAGCTATATTGTAAAAAAAAAAAAAAAGTTTTGTATGTTTTCCTTGTCCTGAAATACTCCAAGGTGATAAACTCGTCTGTTTGTATATATCTGTCACTGCTAAGCCTCAGCGTAAATCCAGTTCAGATTTGTGATTCTGTAAGCAATGTATGAAATTCAGATCACCAGTTGGCAATTTAAATGACAGCCACCAAATTCAGCTTTGTGCCAGTTTTTAATCTTACCTGGTTACGCTGACTTATCACTGCAGAATGGACCCTGTAAGCCAAGAAATGTGTGTATCATCACCGGTTGGGGATTTTTAAATTTCCTCTTAGGTAGTACTTATTCACTGTAATTTTCTAAGTGACCAAAAGCCACACTTTATTATTTTGCTTGGCTTTCACTCTCTACCTTCCAGTTAAAGAATATTGTACCCTTGACATGTAAAACTTTTTAAAAAGTCAAGCATTGCAAATTACCCAAATTCCATGTTCTCTGTTCCTTTTTTTTGAGAGCATTAAATAAATTGAAGAAAAACTTAAACCAAAATTAAATATACATGTATAATTATTTAATATATATTAAACTTTTTTGAATGGGAAAACTAATATTTTTCATTCTTTCTGAATAGTATTCTATTTCCATCATATAAACTCTAAAAGAAAAACCACTAAATGCCCATTAACTTTTTAATACTGTGAAATCAACCAGGATCTCAACAGGTTTTCTGGTCTCTGTCCATTTTTGGTTATTTTATATACATTTCATATAACCATTTTGTAAGAGATGAGTGTCTGTGTCTTTTTTTTTAATTCCTTTTAATAAGTTTGTCTACATATTTTTTCTTTGAAGTTGAGTTATTACTTACATTTAATTCTGATAGTATAACATAGCCACACTTTCTCCAGAAATCATAACCTCTTGGGAATCAAATTATTTAGGTAATTGTGGGGAAAGAAAAGGAGAATTTGGGTTAGGAGAAAACATCTGGAAGGATGAGAAAACTGTCCCACTTAATAAGGACAGCAGATAGAACCTGAGATGCATTGGCTCTTAATGTTCCAGGTTCTGTCAACATACCCACCTGACGAAACTGGAAATAACTCCCTTTAAAAAGTGCACTAGTTCATAGGGCAGAAATGGTGAGAACTGTTCCCTTGGAGAGCTGAAAATCAGGTGGAAAGCAAACTAGTCTTTTCGCAGTCTGCTTCTTCAAAATGTTACTTACTAAAAACCTGTCAATAATTAAAAGCCAAATAAAAGCTACTGGGAACTTTCAAGTTCAGCATAAGAACATTGAGGTTTGTAGGATGTTTCCATCAAAGATCCTGGGAGACTGAAGTCAGGCGCGGCGCTTTCATTCATTCAGACAAGTCGTTTTTGTTTCCCTTTCACACGATCCCATCTTGTAAAAACGCTGTGACACGTGACTTGGGCCCAAGCTCCACCCACCAGGCTGCAACGATTTCCTCGCAGAGGCAACCAAAGGGCAGGCGCTATTGGCCCCATTTTACAAGTGGACAACCTTCACTGAAGGCGGCCAGACCACAGCCCCAAAGTTACACAGATGGTGCGGAGCCCAGGGAAGGGCAGAAACCTAGATACCAGAATCTACTCTGACACAGACCCTGGGGACGCAGGCAAAGTTTGACCCGCTGGTAGCCTTGGCTCTGCGCACCCCTCTGGGGTAACCAATCAGGAGCCTCCTGAAACCACTCTGTGGCTGGGAACCCTTGGGGTTCTTTTGAGTGCTGGCCCCGCCCCGCGGCTTCTTCAGGCTCTGTGATAGGCTCCATGAACTGGGGGTGGGGCTGCACACAGCCCTCCTGGAGTCAGTGGAGTCAGGCACGTGGGCACAGCTCAGTTTGTCCATAACCAGGGTTGGGTGGGAGCCTCAGGGGCTGCCGTGACTGGGAGTACCCCTGCTCCCTGCTTGCACTGGTGTCATGCGATTCTCCAGAGCTGCTGCGTGAGTGGCAATGCTCTCAGTGGTGGAAAATGGGCTAGGCTTCTAGGCTGCCATCCAGGTCATCAAGGAGAAGCTAGTGGTATCCGTGACGGCATTGCAAAAGCAGTTCGTGTCTGCGGACACAGTGGCACTAGTGAAGACAGAGATGCCAACACCACGTGCAGCACCCTGGAGGCCGTGTTCCTCCAGGGCCTGTGTGCCAAGCACATTGTGGGGCAGGGTGGGACAAGAAGGGTGCCCACTGGAAGCCTCTGCCTCAGCCTGTCTTCTGGCCCCTCCTGAAAGCTATCACCCACAAACACATCATCTCGGGATAGGAGCACCTGATTCTTGTCAGCAGGGACATGGGTCACTGCCAGGCCCTCACCCATGGCTGGAAGGGGTGCTGCCGGAAACTGCTCCTCCAGGAGCAGGCCTGCCTGTGCAGGGACTGTCGGCCCACCGCCCTCCTTCCAGATGCCCAGGAGGGCGAGCTCCTCAGCTTCCTGCAGGGCCTAACATCCTTATCCCAACAACTCTCCTCCAGGTCCACCGTCTTACAGGAGTGGACACTCACCCCACTGGCCCTCTCCGGGTTCTGCCCACTCTCTGAGCTCGACCCTGTCACTCCTTCTGGTATAGAACCACAGCGGAAGGAGTCTCTGCATTCTATTTCCCATTCCTCAGGCTCAGAAGACCTCAAAGTCCAGCACTGGGGCCGTAAGATCCAACAGAACAGGTGGCTCACTGCCTCCTACCCCCTCAGCCTGAACACAGCCTGTTCGTCCCAGCTGTCCTGCAGCCTGAACTCTGACAGCCTCATACTCCAAGAGAGTGGCTCCAAGAGTCTAGATGGTTCTGAGGAGCCCAAGTCAGAGGATGCAGACCTGGGGACTGCCAATGCTGATGATTCAGCCCTGTCCATGCAGGGGTGAGCACCCCTCCTCCACTCCTTTCCTCTTTCTTCCTCCTTTCTTCTCTTCCTCTTTCCCTCCCTCCTTCCCTTTCTTCCCATAACATGCGATTGCCCATCACGGAGCACTGAGCTCTATTAGGGCGTTAGGAAAGGCAAAGGGAACGTCGTCCCTCTTCCTCAGGGAATGAGGTTGCTGGAGCTGTGACTGGAGGCGAGATGGGGCCAGTGAGGAGAATGGATTTAGACAGGGCTCAGCTGGTTCAAGCCCCAGCTCTGTCCTGGGTGACTTTTGACAAGTTATTTAGTCTCTCTGGGACTCAGTATAAAATATTATTGTCTTCTTTATCTAGAGAGAAGGAAACCAATAGTTCATAGCCTTTACATCTTCCAAAAACTACAATGAAGCATGATGCATAAGAGTGATTTTCTGTGACCTTACAGAAGACCTCCCAGAGGACACAACCCTGGATGCTGCCTGGAGGAGGTGGTAGATAAATGGGGCCAAGCCTGGTGTGGACGAGAAGCACGTGGAGCAACACCACTGACTAGAGAAGGGAGACTGGGCAGAGCCTTCTTTATTCAAGCTTTTTACCATTAATTTTTTAATAGATGATGTATATTTATGGTTAAAAAACATCTAACATGTCGTATACAGTAAAAAGTCTTTCATACCCCTATAACCAAATTATTTTCTTGCATATTCTTCCAGTGTTTCTAAATGCATCTATAACAAATGTGCATATTTAAAAATTTATTTTTTAAACCCCCACCGCCACTCTTTCCACAAAAGCTAGCATAATAAATACATTATTCTACACCTTGTTTTGGAGGAGGTCTTTTCCTATCAGAGTTTCTTTCCCCTGTGGCATATTTTTCCACTGGTTGAACATACCTTAGTTTATTTCATTAGCCCCATATTTAATGGACATTGGGGTTCAGTGTTTTATCCATAATCTTGTGCATGTGGTCTTCTAGTTCTATGCAGTTATCTTTGTTCAGTAAATTCCCAGTAGTAAAATTACTGAGCCAAAGAATAGACTGACTTGTAATTTTCACAGATATTGCCCATTCACACTCCATCAGAAATGTACCTGTGTCCTTCAGCCTTGTCACAGAAGGCTGACTTATCAAACTTATGGATGTTTGCTCATCTAATGGGTAAACAATGGTAACCTTTTCCTAAGCATTCCCTCCCGCTGGCTCTGTGTGCCGGCAGCCCCTGTTGAGGCCCTTCTCTTTCACTCCTGCCCTTCCCCACCACTCCCACCTTTGGCTCAAGTCTTTATACAGTGCTCCCCAGACTGGTGTGAGAATACCAACGGTTCAAGTGGTGTCGGGAACTGGTCTGGAGCAGATCTATTGTAGTTTCAAGCCCCATTCTACCACTCACAGGTCCAGTAATGTCAGGCAAATTGCTGACTCCTTTTAAAGTTCTGTTTTTTTCATCGTTAAAATGGAGATCCCCTCACAGGGCTGTTCGAGGAGAAAGTCAGATGCCTGTCAGTGAGTTGCACCCGTAAGAAGGTCTGGTAGGCACCAGGAACAGCTCCTGAGCATTGAGCACATCAGATAGGATTTTCCAATGTCAGACGGGAGGATTTAGACAACTTCGGGAAGCAGCAGCCCCGCCCCTCGGGGCTGGGCCTGTGCAGGACTTGGGCTCCTTCCTGTATCTCAGTCCTTTGTGGTCTCTCCCTCTTCCCACAGACCAGCCAGCCCTCCCTTCCTCGTGTGTCTTCCTTTATCTTTCGTGAGTCTTGTGATCGGGAAGTTCTAGCATCAGTCACTGAGCCAGTGTGCATCCACCCTGTATGGTTATTTTGGGGAACTCCCGGGAGCAGACCGACACTGGACGGTGCCGCGAGGCACCAGCACACGCCCAGCACATGGATATGCAAGCACACATCTGGCCTTCTCGGTGCTGGGCTTGAAATCAGTCTTCCCGCAGCCCCAGAGACCTGCGTTTCTTGGAGTGTATGTTTTAAGGGTGAAGATTCTCACTAACACTTAAGAGTTCACCGAAGCAACTTTTATTATATTACTTAAATGTAACTTAAACTTAGGCATAAATACTTTGTGCTTACAACTCTTAACTATAAAATCAAAACGCCTACAAATTAAAGTACAAAACACTAACATTCAAAGTGAAATGTCTGGATATAATATTTTGCTGAAACCAAACTGTAGTTTGCCATGTGAATAGAGGATTGGCAGCCCTGAATGGCTTCTTGTGTGTTCATTGCATCTGAATTATAATTATCACTGAGAAGCATAGGTCAGTCTAGTGGTTAAGCACTCATGCGCTGAGTGGTGTGGATCCGTGAATTGAGCTCCAGCCTACAAACTAAAAAGTCTCTGGTTTGATTCCAGATCAGGGCTTCAGACCAGGTCCCCAGTTGGGGGCGCACGAAAGGTAACTGGTGGATGTATCTCTCACACATAGATGTTTCTCTCCTTCTCTCTAAAAGCAAATAAATAAAATCTTAAAAAAAAAAAACAATGTGGACTCGGGAGCCAGATCTTCCTTAACCCGTTTTTTGACCTTGGGCAAGTTACTCTACCTGACCTTGATGTCCTCATCTGTAACATGGGGATAAGAATGTTTCAAAGGAGTGCTGGGAAGATGAAATCAGTTAAGACAGTGCTTGGAGCAGTGCCTGACACATGGTGGGGGTCACTGTCACTTACTGCTGAGTACTCCTGAGAAATGGTGACATCGGTTCTCCTGCTGTCTCTGTGAAACTGCTGCAAAGAGCTGGTTAGTGACACTTGCAGGGGTCATCCTGAGGCCCTCCCTGGGTGGAAATGATTCTTAGCACATGCAGCCCCCATCGGTGCATTTACTAGCAGCCCTTGACTGCCCTGTGCCACCGACGCGGTAGTCCGCATGTCGGGGAAAATCACGGGCCCAGGACCACTCGGCAGGGGTTCTCTGTAAGGTGGCCATCCAGTCTCCAGGCCATGAGCAGGTAACACATATCCTTTTTTTCAGGTGGTTTTCTAAGAGAGAGCACAAAGCTTAAAATTTTTGAACAGGCTGCTTTTGAAAATCACCGCCCTGAGCCAGGCAGGAGTGGAAAGACTAGCAGTTGCACTGTTTCATTTCTATGTTGCATGTTCTTCAAAATTTTCCAAAGTCTTCTTTCTTTTGCCTTTCTTTCAAAAATCTCATCTCTCACTCTTTTCGCATTTGATGTGTCTGTCTCTCTTACTCTCATTGGGTCCTGGAGACCAGACTGATTCTGGGGAAGCTCTGTGAATTTGATTCCACCTCAACCTTGGTTTCAATTTGGTGGAAGCTCTCATTGATTGCACAAGCTTCTTGCTTTTTGGTGGCATTTCTTTATGCATCAAGTCACTCACCTACCACCCAGGCTACTCAATCATTAACATTTTTGTTATAATTAGAATTCATTTATAACTGATAACCATTATGGTAATACTAGTGCATATTTTCATAATTCTCCTTTCCTTGCATTTTTATATCTGTGTACATGGAGGCTATGCAATGTTATCAATGATACTAAACACAGCTACAATAACAAAAATATGTTGTGAAATGAAATGAAAAAGATTTGATTTCTCAGAATCTCCATCGCAGAGGTAAAGGTGAGTTTGGAAATCATAGAGTCTAATCCTCATGTCACAAGATTAGAACTGAATTCACGTAGCATGCTTGGAAGCCCACTGGAAGGTCGCCTGGGGACTAGAACTGGCATCCTCAACTCCCAGGCCAGCGTTTTTTCTACTTTTCTTGTATTAGCTTCTTAAAGACACTCAGAGGCAGTGACTCCCTGTCATAAAAAAAAAACCAAACTAGCAAAAAAGGGGAGGGGCATTTATCCTAATAGGTACAATAAATAAAAAAAATCCTAGGTGATGAAGTCAATGACTTACTAATTTTAATCAGTGAATTTGATGTTCCCTGTTTTGTCCTTGTACCATTGGGATTGGAAGTACTTTTCAACAGTGTGGTCTCGGTAGCCAGCAATCACACTGACAATTTATGTAGCCTTTTCTAGAATTTAATAGCGATAAGATTAAACCGCAGTTAGTCATGCTTGAGACGTGACTCCTGGGAAGCAGAATGAGAGCCACCATGACTGGGGACAGTTTGCAGTGAAATGACGCTCAGTGCTAGTAGAATGGAGTCTTGTAAAAAGATTGACACCTGACTTTGCTTCATATTTTCATATAGACTTTTATGGACCATGGCTTTATTTATAAAAGAGAAAAATCTCAGGCATAATTAAGCAATGGAAAATGTGTGGAATTCTTCCATGCATCAGGTTCCCCGTCTGCTGGATATGATTCTTTTCTGCAGAGCTGTGCGCGGCGTACCTATCACGCAGGTGAACTTGGTCAGTCTTCCTTTTCCTCATTACTGGGCTCCTTCTCACACATGGGCATCTTCATCTTCCTGTATGAAAGGAGACAGACTACCTACAGCAAGTGTGCCAACAAAGGCTTGCAGAAATAGTCGCCTCCTAGTGGGAGAGGTAAGTCTACGGCTGTAGAAGCTCACCTTTTAGGAAGTTAAATAAGTTTGAAGAATGAGATTTAGGAATCTTGTCCAACAACCTGGTAAGTGCTCAGTTGTGTTCTGGAGTCCCCTTGGAGTGCGGGTCAGCCGGGTCGTCCTCGGCGGAACAACTTTGCTTTCTCTGACCACGAGTCAGGGGGAAATGTTAATAACTCAACGAGTATTGTTATTATTACCAAATGCGCAGTCAACAAAGCAACCGAAAATTTCAACCACTGCTAGGTTCACTGACCGAAAAGATTATAAAAATGTTCGTGTTCAAAATGGAGGTTTCCACCCAAGGTTAAGAAGAATAACCTTGGGCAGAGTGAAAGTATCTCTGCCCATTTAAACGTAACTTCCTTTTGAAACTAAATCACGTCCTCTGCACACACACCTTTGCCTGAA
Organism: Tonatia bakeri; assembly: GCA_004024845.1. Taxonomy (NCBI): domain Eukaryota; kingdom Metazoa; phylum Chordata; class Mammalia; order Chiroptera; family Phyllostomidae; genus Tonatia; species Tonatia bakeri. Next base: position 246,498 of record PVIA01001796.1, read on the forward strand.
TGATCATTCTCGTCATAAGGGAAGATGCCTGTCCACGCAGATCAGATGCGTTTCTCAGCGTTGGTTTGTGTTCAGTCCCGTCTCCGAACACACCTTGGGCACCGGGGAGAGATGAAGGCTGATACTATTACTGTGCCACAGTCTTCCCGCTGCTCCTCAGCCCAAAGCGTGGGCCCCCGCGAGCACTGATGTACATTTCTGCTGTGTTGTGCATGTCTTCCAAGTTAAAGAAAACTTTCTGTGTCCTTCTATCTTAATTGAACCCAGGAGGTGAATTTATTATTTTGTCTGAACATGTTTGTAATCTTGTGTTACATTTTGGGGCACCTTAACCTTCCTGGTACTATAAACTCTTGTGAATGTTCATTGTACTTCAAAAAACCTGCCAGTAATTTACACACATGTATTCCGTATTTTAGTGTGCTTGAAGTGGCAGTCTATTATTTGTAGTAGTTTATTACTCGTCAACTTAGGCTATCCTGTATTTTGAGGACATTTACACATTCCTTGTTCTATTAAGGTGGCAAAAGAGGACTCTAACTTTTTTGGAGTCTTTGTGATTAATTGTAACAACTTTTGTTACATAAAGCTAATCAAAATAAAGTTGGTGTTTTTTTAATCAATCCATTGAATTGAGTTCCTTGCATGTAGAATGTTTAATGAGTATCACTTATATTCAGACGATAACGCAAAAAAGACAGAAAAGTGAAACATGACGTTTGTTCCTCTAGCTAGGTTTCAGGTGAACGTCAATGCTGCCATGCCCGAGTCCAGGGCGTCCACTCGCTGCCCACCCCTGGGAACGACCACTGCCACTTGTGTTCTTCCCCAACCACAGCTTCAACCTGGTGTGCTCCTCGGTTCGAAACAATCTCTTCCTATTAAAGGCTTATTTTATGCCTTGGTTAAAACACATCTCCAGCCCTGCTGGTGTGGCTCAGTGAGCTGAGCGCTGGCCTATGAACCGAGGGGTTGCTGATTCGATTCCCAGTCAGGGCACATGCCTGGGTCGTGGGACAGATCCCCAGTGGGAGGCACGTCAGAGGCAACCACACATTGTTATTTCTCTCCCTCTATATCTCCCTCCCTTCCCCTCTCTAAAAATAACAAAAAAAAAAAATTTAAAAATCTCCCGATCAAAACATTGAAACTAGAAATGACTGTAGAGATTGTCTAGCACAGCAGGGCTGTGTTTTACACCTATGTTTAAGCCACAGAACTCTGCTCTTTGTTCAAATGAATCTTATAGATGAATCCCAGTATAAAACTGGTGGCAAAACAACAGGCAGGTGTAAACAGAACTGCTCCCTTTGAAGGGGTGGGGGAGATCCTAGGCCCCTCTAAGCAGAAGCCCATCCTCCAACCTCCAACTCTTGTGAGAACTCACCAGAACAGTTCACACCCTCCCCACTCCCCAAACCCCATCCACACCTTTACAAGCAAATGGCCAGGAGGCACTGCCCAATGTACCTGTCTGGACGGTAGCCCTCAGGGACTAGAACTAAGGTTCTCGCCTCTGTTCCAGGTTCTCTCTACCACGTGCCACTACTATGTCAAACCAAAATCTTTAATTTTTCCGGAAAAATTCTATTAGGATTCAAAGGTTCTCAAAATTACTAGTGCTTTTGTGTGTTTGTTTTCACAAATCTAGAGGAGCTGGGGCATTTCCATTTTAGCATCCTTTCCCCAGCTGTGTTCTGTGGGCTGCCTCCAGGTGGAGCTGAGCTTCCAGGTTACGGACAAGCACACCTGCTTCCCTCGATTTTTATTTGCTGTACGTATGACCTCAGAATAAGATTTCGCTTCAGCTAAGGACTCCATGGGTAAAACAGCAAGTTGGGAAACCAAAGCAAATGAAATAAAGTTAAAATAATTTTTCATTTTTTATGCATTTTAATTGTAAAATAAAACTTTTTGAAATTATATTTTATTGATTATGATATTACAGTTGTCCTAATGTTCCCCCTTTGCTCCCCTCCACCCAGCACCCCCCCACTCCCTCAGGCAATCCCCACACCAGTGTTCATGTCCGTGGGTCA
>PVIA01001797.1:0-30267 GCA_004024845.1 Tonatia bakeri
CAAGTGTCCTGAGTTCAAAGTCAGACTCTGCTCTGTACAAGTTGTGTGACCTTGGGCAAGTGCATCAACCTCTCTGTTTCCTGAAAAGACATGGATACTTCCCTCCTTGGCATGTTGGATTAAAGTAGGTCAGTCACTGCCTGGCACACAGTAAAGACACAAACAATGGCAGAGCAGACTGTGGGAGAGAAAACTCACAGTTACTGGTATGGTTCTCCAGGTTAAAATCCCTCTCTTAGGGCAGGCCACTCCTCCACAGCCTCCCTACCTGTAAAGGGGATATAGATTGTCACAGTACCGTCTAGTTCACAGGGATCACCTACGCCACCCTCCAGGGATGCAGGGTCCTGGGACCTCCAAGGCTGACTCCAGCAGATGCGGCCCAGGCAGCACCTCTGAGCTGCCCAGCCCGTCCCCCTGGGGCTCAGGCAGAGCTCAAAGCTCAGACGGGGTGACACCCTGACAAGACCTGAACAGGCCAAACAAAGGTGAAGGACCCAGAGTCTCGGCAGAGCCAGACGGGTGCTGCCTGCTCCACCCACCCTGTGAGTCCCACTTTCCAGATGAGGAAACTGAGGCCCAGAAAGAGGCACCACACCCACAGAGCCTGAGGGCGGGTGGAGCAGGACTTCGAATGGGGTCTGAGTGACTGAGCAGCCACCCCCCCGGAGGCCACTGGGGGTTCTGTCGGCGGCAGGCGGAGCCCGTTCTGTGGCGCACCAGCTCCGCTAGCGTGTGCGAGAAAGAAGCTAGGTTGGCGCCTGAGCTCAGCCGGGCACTCCGCCCGCGAAGGCCCTTCCCCGTTGAGAACCAGCGAAGCCCGGCCCTCAGCCACTTCCTCTGCACTCCTAGAGGCAAGGAATGGAGGTGCGCAGTGTGACTGGGGCGGGCCGGGCAGGGGGCAGTGCTGGGGAGCGGATGTGGAGGGACTGGGGTGGCAGGGCATCTAGCCCAGTGAGAGCCCCATTCTCTGTGACCCCAGGGCTTGAGTGAAGAGGCAGGCAGAGCTGGGGGGTGGGGGTTGCCTTCAGTTGGGAGAAGGCCCCGTGACTCAGAGCTTCCCACCTGAGTGGCAACATGACCTCCTGGCTGTGTTGACTTGCAGCCTGGTGCCAAGGGGAAACAAAGTTGAATCCAGGGTGTGGCCCAGTTCCGTGGTGCCTCGCTGTGTGACCTTGGGCAAAGGCCCTGCCTTCTCTGGGTAGAGGTGGCTGAGCAGTGGGCTGCACTCCTTCTCTGTCTCTCCCTGGAAGACCCCGCCTGCCACCCCTAGCCTCCTCTCTCGGCCTCTTTCCCTCGCCTCCCCCTGCAGGCTGCCCCCACTGCCTGGCAGGCGAGGGTGGAGGAAGCAGGCAGGGCGGGAAAAGGCAGAAGGGGCAGGAGTTACAGGAACCGGCTGGGCCTGGGCGATTGCTCAACCGGGGAGCCAGGCCCGGCCAGCCTCCACAGGCCCGCTCCCGCCAGCCCGCCCTCCTTCCAGCTCCGCATTGCAAACATTCCTGGCCAACCTCGGGGCTGCAGCCCCGGAAGGGGGAACTGCGGCAGACAGAGCACAAGCACGAGGCCGCCAGAAACACTTAACCCCTTCCCTGCTTCCAGGCAGAGCTGCAGGGGGAGGATGGGGCCGAGCGGCAGGCCAGGCTTCCCAGGGGCTGCTGAGTGACTGGGTCTGGTGAACCGCTGGCAGCCCTGGCTGGACCCAGGTCACCAACCTGGATGGACTCGCCGCGTGTCAGGATCACACAGTCTCCAGCTGTGGAGTCATTGAGCACACACTTCCAGGGCTACCCCTGGGTTCTGGGCACTGTGCCTGGCAGCAGCATGAAAATCAGACAGGGAGCCCTCACCAAGCCCATGTTGGGGTGGGGGAATCCGATGAAGAGGGGGTTCCAGATCATTACAATGAGGAATGCCACAAAAGAAAAGTATGAGGTGAGCCTCAGAGTGAATTAAAGCAGCTCATTTAGGCGTGGAGGGCTTCCTGGAGGAAGTGACATTTAGTGAGTCACAATAAGAGGGAAAGTGTACCAGGCAGAGAATGCAGCAAGCTTAGGGCTCTAGACAAAAGAGAGAGGTTGATGCATTCCAGTCTGTGTGTCTGTAGGAGAGAGGGTGAGGGGTGGAGGGTTCCCACGTGGGAAAGCTTGGCTCGTGCCAGGTCTCAGAGGCCTTGGGGCCACTCCCAAGCTTGGACTGTCTTCTGAAGGCAGTGAGGCGTCACAGGAAGGTTTTCCCTGGGGAGTCACACGCTCGAGTCCAGCTCTAGGCACTGAGATTTCCTCGAGGGAAAAACAGAACCTCCACAGAGGGAAATAGCACATTCCACGTACAAACCAATATACTTTAAGGCTGGAACACCTGAACCACGCCAAAGTGCCACCAACAGGAGACATTTCGAATAGCAGCCTGGCAGCTGATCCTGGCACCAGGTTCTCCGGGGGCAGGCATGGGGGTGGTGGGAACGCTCTGAGCCCTGCCACCCCCAGACCAGCCAGAGGCAGCGGGCTCAGGTTGGCCCCTCCTCCCAGGGTGGGGTCCGCCCCTCCCACATCCAGACACCACTCTGCAGACAGCTGGAGCCCAATGAGTGCAGCAGCTAGAGAGTTGAAGTTGGGAAGGTCTGAGCGACCATTCGGGCCTACAGCCTCCTCACTTCACGGCGGAGACGGGGACCCAGAGGCAGCAGTGTCTGGCCCGTCGAAGGCAGGGGGCTTCACTGGAACAGTCACAGCGCATATGCCTTGGGCACAGCGGGGCTGAGGGGTGTGCATCCCCGATGCCCCTGGCATGTGTCCAGAGGGGAGGCCAGCACGCCCGTGATCTTGACACCCACAGAGGCTACCCCCAAATTTCTGATGATCCCCCAACCAAAGCCCCACTTCCGCTCTCTACCCCTCATGAGTCCTCGGGTATCTCCAGCAGGCAGAGGCCCAGAGAAACAGATTCAAGTCCAGAACACCAAGAACCCTTTGGAGATGGGCAGTGACTGAACCCAGCTGGTGTGGGGGTCAACCCTCGGTTCCCCGACAGCCTGAAGGAATGAGCCGGGGGCCAAGCAAATTGGTGGGAAACTTTCTAGACTATTGTTTTTGCAGTGGACAAGTTTCTTTTCCTTCTTTTTCTTCCTCTTCTTCTTCTTCTTTTTAATGAAGTAATACTCAGAACACCAACATGCCAAAGCAATGAAAACAAAACTGCTCTGGTCAGAGAGGAAGGGGTGGTCTTGCACACCCACGTGGGCTCCAAGTCCACCTGGCCAGCCCCAGGTTTCCCAGAACAGACTGAGGGCTGGCAGACAAACCCACCAACCTGGGGGCAACTGAGGTCCAGGGCAATGGAGGCACTTGCCCACACTCACACAGCCCTAAGGGACAGAGACAGGTGTCCAAGGCCAGCCTGACCCACAGACGACCTCCGTCTGCCCTGGGAACCTGCCTTGGGAACCAGCGCCTGTTTTTAGCCAGAACTCCCCAAGTCCTACTCTGCGGGTTGAGATTTCTGGGGGGAAGCACGCCCAGGATGCTCCCTCTGTCGCGATCATGCCCGGACAGGACCGGCAGGGGCTGGGTCGCTCTGTGCCTGCACCCACCCCAGGAAGGGGCAGCCCAGCACCTCCTAGCCCCGCCAGGGTCATCCCTGCAGGAGGCCCGAGTGGCAGCCAGTGTCTATTTTGTGTCTCTGGGTCCGTTCTGGGTTGCAGAGCAAGGCTCCTTCCAGGTGATGCAGTTTCTAGAAATAGTCTTCGAACCCGGTGCCACCATCTCGGTGACCGGCCATCAGCTTTCCCGTACCCTTAGCCTGGGTCAGAGAGTGTCCCTCGGAACCTTCATCACAACCAGAGGAGTTTGCCGTTGTCATTCCACTTCACGGACGGGAGACTGAGGCCCGGGGAGTCACCAGCTAACGACAGACACAGGCAGGCCTGGGACACAGGCGTCTCCGGCACCGTCTCGCCTTGAGACCTCTCTGCCTGGCAGTCGGGAGACCCCAGTGCAGCGAGGGTCCCCCCGGCTCGCCCAACTCCTCGTTTTGTTAAGGCACGTGACACACACATCGGACCTCACCCATTTATTACTAGTTTATCTTTGGTGTTTATCCATCCTGTCTACTCTCCCCTCCAGTCGTCTCCACGTGGGTTCACCCGCGTCCCCAATTTTGTCTCTGAACTTCCAGAAGGCAGAGCAGCTGGTGTTGCCTTAGCCATCATCACACACACACACACACACACACAAAATCTTTTTATGTGTTTCATAGAGTTGAGGGGCCTACCGTGGAAATACTGGTGGGACCTACTGCTTGGGGACAGGGGTGGCACAGTGCCACGATGGCCATGGGGCACCTGGCACAGAGAAGCGGGCCACAAATGGGCCAGATTATTATTCCGGCTGTTCACTGGAACTTGGCACGGTGAATAAACTCCTGGTCTCCTCCTCTGCCCTTCGCCTCACAGGTGAGCAGGTTCATTTCTCAGAGTTGCTGACTGGCACCAAATGGTAAGAAACCAACTGTGAGAAAGAGGCAAGTTATCTGTCCTTTCACGGAAGTAGTGGTTGCCATGGCAGTCAGCCTGCACACCGGTCTCTAAACGGTTCCTACTCCCTGGCATTCATATTTTTGCAGGCACCTCCCACCACGAATAAGGCCACCCAGTGTGACCAATAGGACAGAGCAGGTATGGCTGTTTGGGCTGCCCAAGGCTGGGTCATAAAAGAACCTGTGGCTTCAGTCTTGCTCTCCTGCATCACCCACTTTGGGGAAGTCTGCGTGGTACACACCCAAGCCTCCAGCCAGCCACCCACAGTGCCTTGCCAGCCCAGGGAGTACACCTTCCCAGGAGCCCATTCTTCAGCCTGAGTCCAGTCGTCAGACGGCTGTGGCCCAGCTAACACCTCGACCTGACCTAAGAGAAGACCACAGGCTGGAACTGGCCGGCTGTGCACCTCTGAGCCCCCTTCCCACAGAAACGGTGCCATAAGCCACTATGTTTGGGGTGCTTGTTACACAGGTAACTAATTACTAACTACATAACTAACTAGGACCAGAGAGACCTTCTGGCTGTGAGGCTCCTTCACCGACTGGGTCTCCAAAGTGTGTTCCTTGGAATACTGATCCCAGAAAACGCTCAGAAAAGCGGCGGCCTGCCCAGTGTGAGCAGACTGCGGACTTCAGTCTCTCTTTAGAGATGCCCAGCGCTCCTTGGCGTGCCCTCAGCAGGGTGGGGGGCAGCCCAGCCCTCTGGGTGAACACGCAGCACCCGCTAACCCAGCGCTCCTCGGCAGTCTCCGTGGAACTCCGGCACCGCAGCTGCGGAGCACTCCCCAGGAAACGGCCCCCTGCCGCGGCAGCGGGGCCCCTGGGCACACTACACACGGTGCCCTGTACAGAATCAAAACCCTCCCAGCCCCATATTCAGAGTGGGTCCTGTGGCATTGTATGCACGACAAGGTGGCCAGCCAACCACAACTGACCCATCTCTGGGTTCCTTTCCACCGGAGGGGCTGGGTGTGCTCTGGGTCCCCTCTGGCCCCACCAGTCTTATAAATCGGTGATGTTGGCCAGGCTCTGGGCCCCTGTCAGGCTGTGACACTTGGCCTATTTGGGGACCATTGGGGATTTGGGTTTTGGTTCTCAAACTCTATGGCTCCAGTTACCAGCTCTGTAGCCCGTGACCCGGGGGCCACACTGAACCCTTGAACTCTCCGCCCCTCATCCTCAACACTGCTGCCTCAGAGCTGGATGCTTCTCGGTGGGAATGCAACCACAGTCTTAAACGTGCACCGCTGGAAAATAGCATTTGATATAGAAAAATTCATTTTACAGGCAACTCTTTAAGAGCAAACCCACTCCCTTCAGTGAGGGAAGGCTGTGCTCAGAAAACCACATTCTTTCGGGCCCCTGGGGCTGTGTGGGGGTGGAAACAGAGATCTTTCTGCGCTAGAAGGCAGAAAAGTCTGCGCTTTTGTTGCAAACATCATTTTTACCCTCATGTTGCTTGTCTTTTCCAGCTCGGACATTCTGGAGCTCTCGGGCCTGTCTGGAGCCACCGTTTCCAGACACCGAGGGGCCTGCCCTCCCACCTCGGGCTGGGGTCTGGCCGCAGGCCCCTCACTGCTCGGGGGCCGACCCCGCTGGCCCCACACCTGCCTCACCTGGGCATTCCTGCCTCACCTGGGCGCTCCTGCCCAGGCCTCGGATCCGAACCTGCATCTGACCAAGACCCCCAGGGGGTCTGAGGCACAGCAAAGGTGGGGATACTTGATGCAACTCAGAACCACCATCTCGAGGTGGCCCCAGCCTGCCCCCCCAGGGGCTGCCTCGCCTGCCCTCCTCACCCCCCTCCCAGGCTGCCCCACCCCAGACAGGCTGTCAGAGGAGGTGCACCCACACCTCTCAACCCCCATCATCACAGCCATCTGGTGACTCAACCAGACCACGACAGGGTGGCACATCAGAAGACCTGCATGACGGCTAGTGACAACAGTAGATGCTGCCCCTTCAGAGAGCACTCACAACCCAGGAGGGCGGCTCCAGGACCCAGAGGTGTGGAGGGGGGAAGCCACCGCTCCGTGATCATGCAGCCAGGCTGACCCCACCACAGCCACCGAGGCCTCCCGGGGATCCTGCTGCATGAGGACTTCCTGATGGGGAAGTGGGTGGTCAAAGAGCTGACCCCCACCCCAGCCAGCTTGACCCAGAGGTTCCCAATCAGGGGTTCCCCAGGGGCCCTCCAAATCTGTCTTGGTGTATGTGTAGGGGGGGGTCCATGCCACGTATAGCCTCTTGAAACCCCCCATGGTCACTGCACCTTTACTGAGGGCCCGGCCTCCATCGCTTTGGGCAGGATTCTACCAGCCCTAGGTGCCCTCTCCGGGGCTGAGCTGAGTGGGCATCGCCGTCGCCCAGGACCAGCCCCAGATGGGAAGGCTTCTACGGCTCAGCAGAAGCAGTTTGCTTCCTGGGCAAACGTGGGCCTTGAGGTCAACAACAGCAGGAGGGACTCTTCTGGTGGGAACGTGGAGAGGAATTCGCTTAGAAACTTAAGTCCCTGAAGTGGGGGCATCTGCTGCAGCTGTATTTCAGCAGCGGCACCTGCCTTCTTGTATTTTCTTTACAACGAAGTGAGTCTTTCCCCGCCCCCACCCCGCCCCGCAGGTGCTGGGGGTACAGAGGCAGCCCCATGGGACGCTCCAGGGCACAAGGACACAAGGGGCCACCCAAGCCCACATTCCAGGTCTTCACCAGGTGCCCCTCCCGCCACATTCTCCACGAAAGCTGACCCCGAAGGACGACGTGCAGGCTCTTGTTTGCAGGTTTCCGGGGAGCCGGGAGGAAACCAGCCACAAACTTGAGCTGCTTGTACGAACCTGCAGCGTGGCGGGTGTGGGCCTCTCCATGCCAGTGGCACTGGGCTCTCGCCTCCCTCCCGCTGTGGGTGTGTCCGGTGTGCGCAGGGGCACCAGGCGGTGGTTCTCTTGCTCCTTCCAGGCCGGGCCCTCTCCTCCATCCCTCCCACCTGTACCCCACACCCGCAGGGGGTTTGAGGCCTTGGAGGTTCTGGTCAGGAGCACTTGGAGGTCGAAGGCCAGGGCTCTGAAATTCGATGGATGTGGGGGCGGGGCGGGGTGGGCTCAAAATCAGCTGGCAACTCCACCTGACAGCCCCTGGCCAGGAAGCAGAGCCTCGGTCTAGAGACGTCTTGGTCGGGGGGATGCCAGGGCTCAGGACCACTGGAAGACATCCTGCCTTCCAGGACTCGAAGTCACCTTTGGGCACAGGGTTGAAGGGGTGGGAAAAGGACACAGTTGCTTCTTAAAAACGGTTCATGTGTCTGAGTAGCGGGAGCTGGAGATCTTGGGCCAGAAGAGCCTTGACCATGGACTAGAACACTGCAGCAAAGGACAAGCCAGCTGGTTTCAAATGCAGCCCACCAGGAGTCCATGTAGAGGTGTAAAACACGCACTACCCATCCATCGGCCCCAGCGAAGAGCCTGGATCTGGGATACAGATGCAAAAACCAGGGGACTTTTATAAAGCAAGGTCCTGGGGGGGTTCTTTCGGGCAATTCTTCATGGGGTGAGTCAGTTACGAAGCTTCAGGTGCCCCTCTGCTACGCCACGTGTTTTCACCCGTCTGTTGAGGCACCCCCTCTCCCAGCAGACAAAGTTCCTCCAGGGCAGCGACCCCCTCTGGGTCGGCGCTGGGCCCTGACAGCTCGCCTGGTGCGCAGCAGTCCCGACCCAGAGTCCCAACGTCGTGGCCCCCACCCGGAGCTGAACCCTTGCGTGGGGCAGAACAGAGTGCCTCGGCCCAGGGCCAGGCTCACCGGTACCGCACTGTGGGGCCCTGAGCAAGCCGCTTCCCCTCTGTGCCTCGGTTTCCCCGCCTGGGACACGGCAATCCCAGTCGCCGGGACCTCAGGGTGGCTGTGAGGACAGCCCAAGCAGGTGGAGTTTAGGGCAGGACATGCCCATGACTAGGGTCTCCAGATCCAGCCTCCCAAGGGCCAGACCCCCCCTGCTGGGCACACAGCCGGGGCTCACGCACTGTTCAGGGTTCAGGTTTGTTTGTTTGTTTGTTTTTAGAAAAACCAACATTTCTTAAAGTAGAGGGATAAGAATCATATATGGTTTGTGGAAAATGACTTTTATTAGAAAAAAGAACACCTGACCTCCTTCTCTCCCCCTGCCAGGCATCCAGTGGGGAGGGGCAGATTCAGCTCAGAAGTCTCCTGGGTACAAGGCCTGAGAGTAGTGGGTGGTGAGTGGGGAATTCACACTCTGTGGCTTTCTTGAGGGGGATCTCGGAGAGGGTCTCCTAGGCAGCTGTGTGAGGTGGTGATTAGAATCCAGGCAGGCCCTAGGGCCACAGCAACCTGGGGTTCCCTCCTGGTAAGCTGTGTGACTCTCTGACCCTTAGTCTCTTCATCTGAAACATGTCCAGCAAAGCTCTGTGGTCCAGCTGCTCATGGTGGAGCTGGCACTGGGTGCCAGGGACTCAGCAGTGAATGGGAGGAACCAGATTGGCACCTTCACCGAGCTCACTGCCTAATAGGGGAGACAGCAAACGTGCAGGCTAGCTGGTTCGGACACCAGTGAAAAGGAAATAACACGGGGATGAGAGTAACCTCCACCCGGCGGGAGTTGAGGGCTCAGAGCGTGCATCGAAGCCAAGGCGCAGCCCAGCGCTGAGCGCATGGAAAGCGCTCAGTCCCTGAAAACTGCTTCTGGTACTGCTTTTGCCATTATGATTGCTGTAGCCTGAGCAACACCGGGCTGCCTTGGGGCCCGGTCTCATCGCCACTCCACGTTCAAAGAAAACACCAGTCTGACATCCCGACATCAGTGGAAAGCAGTTTAAACCCTCCTGATCTCTCTGAAACACCAGAGGGGAGCTCCTCTGCACACCCCACACGGAGCGTTCTCGAGACTCTCTGAGCCAATTTATCTGCCTGGAAGGTCTCGCGGGAGCTGCTCCAGAAACATCTCCCTTCCCCACACCTCCCTTTCATCCTTCTCAGAGGCCGGGGCTGCTGGGCCTCGGGAGACAGGGGCCTGGGTGGGTTCTGGCTCTGCCGTGTTGCTTAACCACTCGGTGCCTCAGTTTCCTCATCTGCAAAATGCGGATAACAACAACAAACAAGGGAAGAACAGCAGCACTGCCTCGACGACTTATGGTGGGGGTACGATGAGTTCCCACAAGCCTCTAGGTCCTGCCACCCAGTGACAGCTCTGCCACCACCCCACCGGGCACAGGGCAAGGGCCAAGGCGGGGCAGGAGAACTCTGAGATTTTCTGGGGTAAGGGAACAACAGCAAAGGCTAGGCCAGAACCATGACACTGAGGTGGCATCAAGGTTGCGTTCTCCCTCTTTCACAGGAGGCACACGAGGGGTAGCTTCCCCTCGGTGTCACCTCAAAATGTCAGTGCTCAGCTGGCAGAGCCAGGTGGTCCCCAGGCACTCGGGGCCCACTGAGGCACTGGGGAAAGGGAGCTCCCTGCTACCCATGGCTGCTGCTTGCCTGCAGCCTGGCAGGATGGTTCTACCTCCTCCTGGCTCCCAGGGCCCTGGGGCAGGCTCCGTAGCTGGGATCTGGACGTCTCCCTTCCTGAGGCGCGCTAGGCTGGGCGTGTAGTTTCTGCCCTCACTGTGTGCGGGGCAGATGATAAGGGTCTGATTGTGAGACGAGACCCCCGGGGGCAGCAAGAGAGGACCTGCTGGGGCACTGGAGAGGACTTCCTGGAGGAAGAGGCACTGAGGGGGAGGGCTGGAATGAGAGGAAAGAAAGGAGTTCCAGGCAGAGGGCCACAGCCTGGGCAAAGGCCTGGAAGGGAGACAGTAGTGGGTTCAAGGAGCTGCAAGAGGCTCTCTCCCACCTCCCCCGGAGGGGCGGTTTAGGGAGCCCCATCACCTGTGCGGGCTCCCTTCATGCTGACTGGCCCCCACCATCATGGGTGAGGGGGTCAGAGGACAGAAAAGCTCATTCCCAATGCGCAGATGGGGAGACCAGGTCTAAGAAGAAAACGGCAGCTCCTGACTGGGCCCTGAGCCCGCATCTCCCAACTCCTCTGCGCTCAGTGCGCCCCTGGCGCTGCACCGTGGTTAGACCTGTCACCATCTCCCCCATTTTACAGATGAAGAAACTGAGGCTGCGTGAGACCACGTCGTCCCTCCAGGCCTGCCTTGCTTCCTCTGTCTCTGGGGACCTACGACAAGCCTGCGGTGCCAAGATGTCCTCCCCAGGTGGGGCAACAAACCGCCAGGATGGGGATGACTCCGAGTCAAGGGAGGGGAAAGGGATGAGTAGGAAAACGGACACCAGGCAGGGAAAGGCAGAGGAAAGCAGGTGGAGGTCGGGGTGGGCCTTGCTGGGAGGCCAGTCAGGGAGGGGCCCAGGGCCCTAGGCAGCCAGACCCCTCACCACGCCCGGGTGAGACCCCAACTTCCCCGAAGTCGCCACCCCCCGCTGGGCGGGGAGAAGGACCACCGCCTCCTGGCCACCCAATCAGATGCCCTCCAGTCTGATGGGGGCGGCAGCCAGGCGGACGGCTGAGGGGGGTGCTTCCCCGAGGAGCCCCGGCCCTCCTGCCCCGACTTGGGCCCACCGCCCACCGCCCACCCCCCAGCCTCATTAGCACCGACGCCCGTTGTCCTCCCCTCGGCTTCCGGTGGCTCCAGAATTTAAAGGTTAAATCCTAACCTCGTCTCAGCAGTTTCTCCCGGCTTTGCCTACCCAGCGCCAGTGGCTGGTAATTATATGCATCTCCGAGCAGCCAATCAGCTGTCAGACTGACAGATACTGATCTTTTCGTTTTATTTTTAGCTCTGTGCTTCCCCCTCTAGTTGCAAAAAAAAAATTCTGTTTGTTCTGTGTGTTGCTGCTTGGCTCTCATCTCTGCCAGTGAGGCGGGAGCAGGCAGCCGGAGGGGCTGGAGCCTCATGTCCTTCCAGGAAGGGGGGTACCCACCAACTGCGGGCTGCCCCCAGCTGTGCCCCCCCCCCCCAGGGCTGCGACGGGGAAGGCAAGAGGCCGGGTGCCACCTGCGGAGGCACCCTGGAGGCTGAGGGAGTGGGAGAGGAGCCGTCCCGGCCTTGCAGCCGCTGGGAGGGAAGCAAGCCCTTACCTGCGGGCTGGAGGCTAGGAGAGAGACCCGGAGACAGAGACAGCAGAGAATCAGAGAGACTTGCCGAGGCAGGGGAAGCGAGTCTGGGACTGAGAAAGAGAAAGGAGTGGAAGGAGAAAAGACAAGCTCTGGCCTCCTGGAAAGTCTGCCCACAGAACTGAACAGAAGAAGCAGGAATGGCCGTCAGCCCAGCGAGCACTGGACTGGGAGTCCTGAGCGGTGGTGGTGGGGAGGGCACTCTCCAGCAGGACTGCAAAGCTGAATCGGACCTGGGCCACCCCTCCCAGGCTTGGGTGCCCCATCGGTCACATCAAGGGCAAGTCAAGTGCTGTTCAGAGCCCTTTCGTGGGGCATTCCAGAAGATTCTATGGACCTCCCTGGAGGCCCCAGGAGGCTGGCAGGTGTAGGGGCCCTGCGGACGGAAGGCTCCTGTCCACACAAGCCTCTGGGAGACGAGGGGGGAGGAATCTGAGGCTCAGGCAGGCTCTTAGGTCCCAGAGCCTCCCAGAAGGTTGGAGGATGGAAGCCACTGAGAAGTTTGCCTTCATCTTCTCAGTGCTCGGCAGTCTGTGAAGCACTGCCCTCACTTCCCTCTCTGTTTCTGCCCCATGGTCAGCCCCAGGCAGAAGCAGTGTAGGGATGGGGAGGCCCAGCAAAGGTCACCTCTGTTCGATGGATCCTGCCAGGAAAGGAAGGCAGTGTCGCCTAATGGACTGGACTTTGCAGCACAGCTGGTGTGGGTTCAAGCCCCAGGGCTGCTGTTTGCCAGCTCTGTGAGCCTGAGCAAATGACCCAAGCTCTCTGGGCCCCAGCATCCCCATCTGGATGGCAGGCAGGCTCCAAAGCCACCCACGTTATAGGATTGCTCTGGGAAGTGAGGACCCCGGCTTTCACAGAGCCCAGCACACTCACGAGCAGGTATTACCAGCATCTGCATTTTGCAGATGGGGAAACTGAGGTTCATGTGACGAGAACACCCTCCCACCCCACCCCTTCTTGGCTTCCTTTTCTCTGACACCACAGATGGTACACTGAGAAAAAAGTGAAAGGAGAGCGGAGAGAAGGGAATTAGGAGGCCGAGAGAGACGGAGGGAGGTGGCAGCACCGTGATCAATTACTGGGGCTATAAATTTCTGCTGTTTTACAAAGTGCACACACAACCTCCGAGAAGCATGGCTGCTGGGTCTGCGTGGGCAAAAACCAGACAGCCAGGCTTCCCGTGGCACGCACAGGAGGGAGAGGGGGGACAGGCTACAGCGCAGGGCCAAGGTGGCTGGCGGTGTAGGCACAGGTCAAGGACCTGCAGAAAGGCACAGAGAAGGGGAGGGACCTGAGTAGGGACAGGCTTGGGAGCTGCCTGGAGCCCCGTGGGGAGGGAGTTCGCCCTCCTTCTGGCCTCCCACCCACTGCTGCGAGTGTGAACGTATCCCCGGGGGCGGGGGGGCGGGGGGGGTCCTGTCTATAACACCTAGGCCTGGCTGGACTCCTGCCGCTGCCTTCACAGGTGGTCAGGTGTTCCGGGGGGCTGCAGGGAGGGGCTCCCAGAACTTCTACTCCCTTGTCTGTAAAATGGGAATGATGAAGGCATCGATGTCCAAGAGGTGGTGTCAGGGATCAGAAACATCCAGGATGTACAAGGCTTAGCCCATGTGCACACCCAGGTGCGCATGCGCACAGGTAGAGTTCATGTGATTAGTACGTGAGGATAACTGAGGGTTGAAGGTAGTTTGGAGACCGACTGAATGATTTAAAAGGTAGGGGGCCTCGGTGGAAAGGGTGGCCCACAGTGGGGAGATAACGGGCGTGCCATGTCTCTGGGTCTCCCAGCCTGTAGGGAGGGGCCTGGAGCCGGGGCACGGCACAACCTGTGCTTGTGAGTGAGGCCAGGGCGAGGCAGCCCAGGCTCCTGGCCCCCGCCTTCTGGAGCCTTGCTATAACTCGTTGAATAGAACAGCCTCAGGGACAGTGGCCAGCTTATCCCTCAGAACCCAGGTACCCCGGGAAACACGGGGTTGCTGGGACAAGCCCCTCGGGGCCGTTTGCACTATGAAATTACAAAGACTTCAGCATCACAGAGGCAACTGCTATGGGCTCATCTGCTGCTGGGCATGAGGAAATTCAGCAGCGAACCAGCCCCGGCCCCAGGCTTTGAGGAGCTGTTTGTCAGGGAGAGAAGCACAGGTATAGCCCGACCTGAACCTGGTCTTCGGACCCCAGACAGCAGCCAAAGTCACTGTGGGGTGGTGGCAGGGGGTGGCCGGGATGGAACAAGAGAGCCACACACTACAGACATAAGGGAACAAGGACACCTGGTGTGGAGGGGCCTCAGGGAGAGGGGTGACACCGTAAATTGGGGTCCTGGAGAAGACCCTTAGGTTCAGGAGGGCACCAGGCAAAGGGCTGGAAGTGCGTCTGTTCCAGCTGGGGGGTCCCAGGCTGAAGGCGGGGGAGAGTTAATATTTTAACAGAAATCTAAGATAGATGTCTTTAAAACAAACAGAAGCTCCCCAGGATGGGGATAATAAAAATATTATTTTAGTTAGGATGGGATAAAGAGCCCCAAAAGAAAAGTTTATTTTGCTCTAGCCAGTGCTACTCAGTTGATTGGAACATTGTCCCATAACCAAATGGTTATGGGTTTGATTCCCGGCCAGGGCACATACCTAGGTCACAAGTTTGATCCCTGGTCGGGGCATGCACAGGAGGCAACCCATTGACATGTCTCTCTCTCCCGTCCCCCCTCTCTAAAAGCAATGAAAAAGTGGCCTCAGGTGAGGATAATAATAATAATAGTAATAATAATAATAATAATAATAATAATAATAATACGTTTATTTCTTGTTCACAGTATAATCTACATTGGACTGGTGGCGGGAAGGACCAGGGTCCTGCTCCACGCAGTCACTCAGAGGCCCAGACCCCTTCCACTTGTGGCTCTGCCATCTTCTAGGTCCTTATCCTTGAAATAATCTTGTGGAAGGGAAAAGAGCGGAGGGTGGCAAGGAAGGAATCTATGGACCTGACTAGAAGGAGAGGAGGCACAGCACTTCAACTCACATTCCATTGGTCAGGGCACAGTCATGTGGCCAAGCCTAACTGTAAGGGAGGCTGGGAAATGTAGTCCTGCTGTATTTTCAAGGAGAAAATAATGAACCAGGATTTGGTGAAAACATAGCAGTCTCTACCACAAAATCCATCCCCTCTGAGTGGGTGAGCTGACGCTCACAAAGCACCTGGCGTAGTGCCTGGCCACTGACGTGTGTGCCGAAGCTGGTTACCTGTCCTATTAACCCAGAGGCGGCTCACCTGACAGTCTGCAGGCTGTTCCTAGCTCTCCTCCTGAATCTGTACATTAAACTGTGTGTGTGTGAGAGAGAGAGAGTGAAGAGGGGTGGGAGAGAGGAGAGGAGAGGGGAGGGGAGGGGAGGAGAGGAGAGATACAGATGGAGAGGTGGTTTTGGTCTAGGGTGGGCATCCAAAGCTTTCACCAGATTCTCAAAAACTTTGAGGCACAACAGCTTAAAGAGAGGTGGACCACTGCCCCATTAAAGCAAAGCTCAGCTGTGCAAAGTTCACGTAGCAAGGCCTTGCTACAGAGTACCTTGATCCTTATGTCCCCACCGCCTGCAGCGGGAGGTAGAACCAAGGACTCCCCAGCCGCCACCTCCCCTCCCCCACCAAACATGTCCCTAGGTCAGGACAGAGAGGGCCACAGCTGATCCATGACAGGCCCCGTCGGCTGCAATGAACAAAGCAGCCATGAGGTCCTGAAGTGTCAGCACAGGAGGCCGGCTTTGGCATGCAGGTGGGGAAACGGAGGCCCGCCCAGAGCAGGGCCGTCTTGCCTGGGGTCACAGAGCAAAAGTGGGCAGAGCCAGGGGTCACATTCACATTTAGTCCCTCGGGTTCGAGTGACAGAACCAGACTGTCGGCCTTAAGCAGAAAAGGGCTTCATCCCCACACTGAGAGGACAGCAGGCTGGCCCGTGCAGGGACACAACCAGGGCATCTTGGAGAGCAGGAGACACTCTGTGACTACCCTCAGGGACCGGCCCCCATGATGAGAAATGAGCGCTGGTCCTCGGCAGGGACTGGTGACCCAGCCAAGGCCACCGGCCCAGCCCTTGGCAAGGGAGGACAGCGGCATCTGGACAGGCAGCCCACTCCCCAGGCTGCGCACAGGGGGGGAATTCCACATGAGGCAACTAGGGGGCTTTTGCCAGAAATGGGGGGGTGGGTGCTGGGCCGGCCAACACGGCAGATGTCCGCTCTGGCCTTCTGCACCAGGGTTGTGCAATCGAAGCAAAACAACCATGGGGCTGGAGCCCAGAGCCGCTGCCGGGCTGGGTAACCCAGCCCGGAGCACGGCCACAAGGCCAGGAAGGCAGAGGCGCTCGGCAAACCTGTGCTCTGAGCTCCGCCAGGGGAGCAGTGCGCAGCATGGAGGCCCCGCACTAGGCTGGGCTCACACAGCGGGCTCGCAGGGCAGCCCGACAGAGACTTCACGAGACAGGGACACGTGAGCCGAGCCGGGGGTCCAGGGGAGAATTCATTGCAGGAGAGCTGGGACAGGGGGCTGCTGACCTCACCCCACCCCAAAAGGCCACTGGCTGAGAGTGAGTTCTTCAGCTGGAAGGAGCTAGAAGCCATAGACGGAGGAGGGCTGATGTGACTGACGGTCAGTGTGAACTTGGCGAGGCTACGGTCCCGGTTTTTCAGTGAAACACGAATCTCGGGGTTGCTGTGAAGGCACCTTGCAGATGTGGTTACAGCCCGTCATCGGTGGACTTGAAGTCAGGGGGACTGTCCTCGATATTCCGGGTGGGCCTGACTCTGTCACTCGAAAGGCCTTAGAGCAGAGCTGCGGCTTCCCCAACAGGGAAGAAACCCCACCTGTGGACAGCAGCCAGCGTGTCGGCCACTCCGCCCGCCTGCCCTGCAGCTCTCGCATTTAGCCCACCCCACGATCGCATCCCCGACTCCGTGCAATAAATCTCTTCCCCCACGTCTCCCACCAGCTCTGCTTCTCAGGGGGCAGCCTGACTGAGGCAGAGGGAAGGGAGGGGGCAGGGCTGTACTGGGAGGTCCCCGGGCCAGCCTCTGGACAGGGGCATCCATGCCCTCACAGACAAGCACGCAGTGGGTCGTGTCCCTCAGCACCACTGGGGAGCAAGGATGGTGACCCTACAGGGGCTGCACAGTCCCTGGGCGTGGGCAGGAAGGAAGCCCAGGCTGGCCTGGCCGTCCTGTGCCCTGTCCCTTGTCCCTTTGTAGAGTAAACACATTACTGAGCTCTGAACCACAAAGACAGGACACTGATTTCTCAGACTCCCAGAGCCTGGGGACAGGGAGGTGGCTCTGTCCCTTTAGGCAAATGGGGAGACGGAGGCCTGACTCACTTTTCTGGGGGCTGAGACGGTCCCTGAGCTCTTTCCACCTCCATCTCTCTCAGTGTGACCCCCTCCACCCCACCCCCTTGATGCCACTGGGGTGGGCAGAGGCTAAAGTGCCCATGGGACCGGCAGCCCCTCGCAGTGGGTCTGAGCTAACCCGGTCATGGGGTCGCTTCCAAGGGGTTTCTGAACAGACCTGCACAGGTGGGACGCAGCTCGGTCCAGCTAATGGTGCTCAGGGAGGGCAGGGCCTGACGGGGAAGAGGCCCTGCCTCCGTCAGCCTCTCTCTCCTAGGCCACGTCCCAGAGTCTCTCCCCACCTCGTTAGTAGGGGGACCCCAGGCAAGGGCTTGGAAAGCACCCCCACACCCCACCTTCATGGAGGGACCTTGGGTCATCAGCAGAGAGTGTAGGGGGCAGCACTCTGCTCAGCAGTCCCCCCTGGCACAAGGCGGGGGGCATGGGCAGGACGGAGAAAAGGGAGACCCCTGACGGGAACCACAGGCCTGCTCCAGCCAGCGGTGGGGCCTGCAGGCACTGAGGGCTTCCCGGCAGGCGGGCGGGACATTCATTCGTGATCAAATACGAACAGAGGGCCCTCCAGCCCAGCCTCTGCTGCCAGCCCAGAGGGCCGTCCGCTGCTCTTGTCCCCACGACCACTCCCCAAGCGGTGGGGTGTGACTGTCTCTATCACCCCCTTCAGAGGCAGAGGGAGGGTAGCTTCCTACCAGCAAACAGCTGGTAAGCCCTCTTGTCCAGCCCCATCTCGTCAGTCATCAGTCACAAAGCCGTAAGTTTCTGTCTTCTGCCTCCTTCAGGCCTCCCCTCCCTTGGGCATCAGCTCAAAACCCCAAGTCAGGAGGACTCTGTCTTCTGTTATCCACTCGGCCAAGCCCTGCTCCACCCTCCTCTCTTCTCTCTCACTATGCTGTTGGGTCTTTTGGACTCCGTGAGTCCCCCACCCCAGCCCCCCAGTATCAAAGCAATAAACACTCCTGATGGAAAGTTTGGGAAGCATAGAGACCTCACACTGTGGTGTAATTAATCTGTTCCCATAGGCCCTTGGTCCCCTCCAGACGCCAGGCCCACCGGCACACTCGGGGCTGCCTCTGGGGGACACGGCTCCACCCAGAGCAGGGAGGGGAGTGTCTCTGCCACCCACCATGGCTTTGCAAACCTTGGGTGGTTTGTTAACCCAGGGTCCAGCGGCATCCATCACAGCCGTCATCTGGGGGCATCTGCTGTGTGCTGGTGCCAGGCCGAGCGTCCGATCCGTGCTGTCCTCGCCTCCCCCACTTTTCAGATGAGGACACTGAGTCTCAGGTATGCTGGGCCACTTGCCCCAGGTGCTAGGTCTGTCTGGGCGGAGCCCTGGAGCTTGGCCACAGCCCTGCTCTCGTTTCCAGGCCTCTAGTTACTTTATCTGAGCTACAATGAGCAACGTCTACTCACTGCAGAAAGCAGTGATGGCGGCGGCGAGCACCCCGGCCAGCATCATGCACAGGCGGACCCTGAGGCTAGCCAGTATTGTCACCTTAGCTGTGCTTGCAGAAATTCATTCCCATAAGCCTGGTTTGCTTAAAGCAAGGAGGTGCGATTAACTGCATCTGGGCTGTTTCCTTGGAGCCCAGACTGTGTGAAACAACACTAGCCTCTCCCAGAGGTGCAGGGAACACAGGCTGGGGAGGGGGCCCCGCCCGTCCGCCCGAGGAGGTGCCTGGGAAATCACACGGGAAGCAGGGAGGCCACCTCACCACCAGCTGCCAGCATCAGCCAGACATCTGGGTCCAGGGACAATCCCAGCAGGCGACACAGGGGCCCTTGGGTACTGTCTGCACTTCCTGAGTGCTTCCCTGGCCAGGAGAACATGCTGTTCATGGGCACGTGGGCCTTGCCCTCCCTAGGCTTGGTGGCAGCAGCTCAGCCCAGTGCTCTGTTCTCCAAGCCTTCTTGACCCAGGAGACGCCAAGGAGACAGAATTCCATAGTCAAGCAAGGAATTTCTCCAAGTTCCCCATGCAATCATTCATTCATCTAGCCATTCATTCACTCATTCCATGTATTCATCACAAAGCCTTTGTTAGCTTCTTTCTCATCAGTGGGGGCAGTCATCCCCCCTTCCACAAATCCCCAAACCGTCACTGGGTCCTCACACCCCCGATTCACCGGGGCTGGGCTGATGGGATGAAAGGAATCATGTGTCTACACGACACCTTGTGAGTGCATCGGATTCGAGCAGACAGTGTCTTCAGCAATGACATGAAGAGCTGGCATGGAGCTGTTACCCCAGGCTCAGTGTGCAGCACACTATCCCATTGACAGAGGCCCTCAGTGGCCAGTGCTGTTATTAGGAGAGACTTGCTGTGTTTCTTCATTAATTCTTCCAAGTAATTCTTATTGAGGTCGGACTTCATCCCCCAGTCCACACTGTGCAGGGTCCTGGGGAGACCCCAGGTGAGTAAGGCAGGGCTTGCTCTCAGGGGTCTAGAGAGTGTGCTGGCCAGCTTCGAGGACAGGAATGTTCCTGGCCACCCAAGAAAACACACATTTCCCAGCTTCCTTTGTAATTAAGGGTGCCGGTGTGACAAAGCTCTGACTGGTGGCCTGTGAATAAAAGTGAAGTGTGCAACCTGTTCTGCCTTAAAAGAAAGAGGGGCCCTTGTTCCCATCTCTCCTTCTGCTGGCTGGAATGAAGATGCAACAGCAGGAACAAGAGCAATTATTTTACGCCACGAGGTAGAAGCTGTGTATTGAGGATAGCAGAAGAGCTAGTGAGTAAGAGTCTGGGTTCCTGACACTGTGGAGACACCATGTCAACCCTGGGCTGTGTATGTTGGGGACTGGCTATCATGCTTAGGTCACTGCTGTTTGGGGTTGTTTTAGCAGCAAACCTGTGCACAATACACAGTCATCACAACGCAGTACACATGATTCCAGTGTGGCCATCAGCACGACTTGGACATCTGTTCTGTTCACGGACCTGCAGGCTGTCTGGGGCGCTGTCAGCACGGCTGCTGCAAACATTCACGTACAAGTGTTTCAGGGGACAGGTGCACGTATTTCTTTTGAGAAAATGTCTAGAAGTGGAATTCCTGAGTTCTAGGGTGAGTGCATGCTTTACTTTGTAGTAAAACCAGTGAAACTTTTTCCAAAGTCCTTGTAACACCTTGTGTTCCCATCAGCAGTTTATGAGCATTCCAGTTGTTCCACATTCTCACCAACATTTCGTGTTGTCAGCCATAACATTTTAATCACAAAACATCTTCATCAGGGAGGGGAAAATAAAATAAAATAAAATAAAATAAAATAAAATAAAATAAAATAAAATAAAATAAAATAAAATAAAATAAAATAAAATAAAATAAAATAAAATAAAATAAAATAAAATAAAATAAAATAAAATAAAATAAAATAAAATAAAATAAAATAAAATAAAATAAAATCCTTCACCGTGAGATTTTGTAGTAGTACCCCACGGACTGTGATTGGCGTTTCCCAATAACTGACGCTGTGGAGCGCTTCTAAACGTGCCCACTCGCCTCTGCATACTCTTCCGTGAAGCGTCTGTTCCAGCCTTCTCCCCATGTTTGATTAGGCGCGTGCCCTTGGACTACAGAGTGGTAGGCTTATCTGCCTCATCTAGACACCCGCCCTTGATGTTGTGCAGTATTTTCTCCAAGTCTGTGGTCTCCCACTTCATTTTCTTAACAGTAAGCAGATGTGTTCCGCTCTGGTGAGGTCGCATTGTTGATTTTCTTACGGTTAGCGCTGTCTGTGTCCCGTCTGAGAAACTTGGTCCCAGCTCACGGGTGATAAAGATTTTCTCCTATGTCTTCTCCTAGAACTGGGGTGTCGAACTCATTGTCACCGGGGGCCACATCAGCCTCACAGTTGCCTTCAAAGGACCGAATGTAACTTTAGGACTGTGGGAATGTAACTGCTCCTTAACTAGGGACACGGAGCTCGGTGCTGCCACCGGGTAGAAACAAGGTGGAGAGCCAGATGAAACAAGGTGGAGGGCCAGATGAAACAAGGTGGAGGGCCAGATTAGGACCGGGGGCCTGGTGTCTGCCACCTGTGTCCTAGAAGCTTCATAGTTTTAATTTTTATGTTTAGATCCTGATCCATCGTGAATGAAATATGTATAATGTGGAAGGTCAAGGTTCATTTTCTCAAGATGGACATCCAGTAGCTCCAGTACCACTTGTTCAAAAGACTTTTTTAAAAAATATATTTTATTGATTATGCTATTACAGTTGTCCCATTTCCTCTCCTTCATTCCCCTCCACCCTGCACACCCTCTCCCACCCACATTCCCCCCCCTTTAGTTCATGTCCATGTGTCATAAGTTCTTTAGCTTCTACATTTCCCATACTATTCTTGCCTTCCCCCTGTCTATTTTCTACGTACCATCTATGCTACTTATTCTCTGTACCTTCCCTCCCCCCTCCTCCTCCCACGCCCCTGTTGCTAACCCTCCATGTGATCTCCATTTCTGTGGTTCTGTTCCTGTTCTAGTTGATTGCTTAGTTTGTTTTTGTTTTTGTTTTAGGTGTGGTTGTTCATAATTGTGAGTTTGTTGCCATTTTACTATATGTTGGAAACTGCCCTGCCTGGTTTCAGCTGTAACCCCCCCATGGCTAAGGCTGAGTGAGTGACCTTTGGACCAGAAGGCACTAAGGAGACAAAGCTTATCTCCCTGGCAGGAGCACCACTTCTGCTCCTTTTACTTCATCCATAACTGGCCCCCAATGCTTGGTCAGTTAGCCAATGACAGGTAAGATTCCCCAAGAGGGGAACAACCTAAGACAAGCACGATCATGTGGGAGGACCCCAAGGTAGGTCTTTGCGGGGTACAGCAAAAGGGGGTGATGGATCCTCACCCCTCGGCTTTGACAAAGCCTGAGTCCTCATTCTGTCTACAAGAAGTCTCCTAATCTCTTGGCTGCCTTACTTCCCCTGCCTGACTGAAGCCTGAAACAATGACAGGGTGGTGCAGCCCTGTGCTGGAAAGGGCAAGTTCCCCAGGCAATCAGGCCGAAGAAAGAATATGTAAAATCCTGTGAAACCTACTTTGTTTAGAACGCTCTCAATTAAATGATAAGGGTCCAAGTAGGAAGTGAGTTTGTTCCTCTAAGTTTTACAGCTCTTTAGCTATCTGACCCTGACTCAAAATAGGCCCTCAGAGTTCTTTGTTATCAATTGTTTGATCCTAACTGCCTGACAATGATTAATGAACTTTACCTGTATTCCTGTGAAAATGAACCCAATAAAAGGCCATTGAGGAACAGGCTCTGGACCCTTCTCCTTTGAGAGATCGGCCATCTTTCCTCCCCAAGCAGATCATGTCTTGGTAGACTTATTCTCATCTGTGGCAGACAAGGGTGGGGGGGGCCCTGTGGGCGGAGCCCCCCCCCACACACAACTATATGTGTTCTTTATCTTCTTTTTCTTAGATAAGTCCCTTTAACATTTCATAAAATAAGGGCTTGGTAATGATGGACTCCTTTAACTTGACCTTATTGAAAAAGCACTTTATCTGCCCTTCCATTCTAAGTGAAAGCTTTGCTGGATAGGACAATTTTGGATGTAGTTCCTTGCCTTTCATGACTTGGAATACTTTTTCCAGACCTTTCTTGCCTGCAAGGTCTCTTTTGAGAAATCAGCTGACAGCCAGATGTGAACTCCTTCATAGGTTACTGTTCCCTTATCTCTTGCTGCTTCTAGGATTCTCTCCTTCATTTTTACCTTGACTAAGTAATTATGATGTGCCTTGGTGTGTTCTTCCTTGGGTCCAACTTCTTTGGGACTCTCTGAGCTTCTCTGGACTTCCTGGAAGTCTATTTCCTTTGCCAGAATGGGGAAGTTCTCCTTTATTATTTGTTCAAATAACTTTTCCACTTGTTGCTCTTTCTCTTCCCCTTCTGGTACCCCTATAATTCGCATGTTGGATCGTTTAAAGATGTCCTGGAGGTCCCTAAGCTTCTCCTCATTTTTTTTTTGAATTCTTATTTCTCCATTCTTTTCTGTTTGGATGTTTCTTTCTTCCTTCTGGTCCACTCTATTGATTCAAGTCCTGGTTTCCTTCCCATAACTATTGGTTCCCTGTGCATTTTCCTTCATTTCTCTTACCGTAGCCTTCATTTTTTTCATCTAATTTGCAACCAAATGCAACCAATTCTGTGAACATCCTGATCACCAGTGCTTTAAATTGTGCATCTGATAGGTTGCCTATCTCTTGGTTACTTAGTTGTATTTGCTGTGGAGCTTTGATCTGTTCTTCGGTTCAGGCCATTTTTCTTTGTCTTGATGTGCCGGTCTGGATGAATGTGTATATTTTAACTCCTTGGTTGTCCGACTTCCATACAGTTCAATTTTCTGTCAGATCTGGTTGTTATCTTGTTTCTAAATTGTTGCTGACCTTATTTTGGTTGTGCGAGGAGGCACAGTGTGTCTACCTATGCCTCCATCTTGGCCGGAAGTCCTCAAAAGACTTCTTTTCCCATGAAAATGCTGTGGCCCCTTGGTCAAAAATCCATGAGCCAAAAGTGTGTGGGTCTGCTGCTGGGCTCTCTGGTCGGTCATACTCATCTGTTCGCCTTGCCTTGACCTTGAAATTGGGCGGTGTAAGTTTTCCACCTCAGAGCAAGTTTTTTGGCTACCTTAAGTCCTTTGAATTTTCATATCAACACTAGAATCAGCTTGACATTTTGTGTGTTTTCACAAGGCTGCCGGGGTTATAACCGGGGTTGTGCTGACTCTGTAGGTCAGTTGGGGAGGATCAACCTCTTAACAGCATGGAGTTTTCTGATCCATGAAGGTACTATCTCCTTCCATTAGTCTTAGGACTTTCTACATTTCATTCTTTTGTTAAATTTATTACTAAGTATTTTATGCTCTTTCGTGGTATCATGAATGGAATTTTTTAAAATTTTCATTTTCACCACTACATACCTATTAGAATGGCCAAAATCCAGAACACAAACAGCACCAAATGCTGACGAGGACAAGGGGCAACAGGAGCTCTCGGTCACTGCTGGTGGGAGTTCAACATGGTACAGCCCCTCTGGAAGGCAGTCTGCCGGTTTCGTACAAAATTAAACATATATTTATCATACGGTCCATGCAATCGTGATCCTTGGAGTTGAAAAGTTATGTTCATACAAAAGCCTGTGCACAGATGTTTATAGAATCTTCATCCATAATTGCCAAAACTTGAAAGCAAACAAGATGTCCTTCAGCAGATAAATGGATAAATAAATTGTGGTACATCCAGACATTAGAATACTATTCAGTGATAAAAAGAAATGAGCTATCAAACCACAAAAAGACATGGAAGAAACTTAAGTTCACGTTGCTAAGGGAAAGAAGTCAATCTGAAAAGGCTGTATACTCTATGATTCAAATTACATAATGTTCTGGAAGAAGCGAAACTATGGCAACAGGAAAAATATCAGTGGTTTCCAGGGATTAAGTGGAGGAGGGAAAAATCAGTGGAGCACAGAGGATTTTTAGGGCGGTGAAAATATTCTATGTGATACTGTAATGGTAGATGCATGCCATTATACACTTGTCCAAACCCACAGCATGTACAACACTAAGAGAGAACCCTAATGTAAGGCATGGACTCGGGGTGATAATTATGTGTCAGTATAGGTTCATCAGTTGTAATAAATGTATCACTGTGACGGGGGATGTTGATAATGGGGGGAAGTTGTGCATGTGTGGGAACAGGGGCTACATGGAAAATCTCAATAAGTTAAAAGAATTAAAACCGAACAGAGTGTGTTTCCTGGACAGAAGGGAATCGACGTAGAAATTAATAACAGAAAAATCTCCGAGCACTTGGAAACTAAACAATGAGCTTTTAAATCATCTATAGATCAAAGAAGAAGTCTCAAAGGAAATTGGAAAAAACATAGATATAAATGAAAACAAAAACACATCTCAAAATTCATGGGATGTAGCTAAAGCAGTGTGATGAGGGAAATTCATAGCACTAAATGCTTATGTTAGAAAGTCTCAGGTCACTCAGCTAATCTCTCATCTTTAAAAAAACTAGAGTTTAGAAGTAATTTTATGTGAATGAAATATCCCATCTACAAAGTATGAGCTTTAAATCCAGTTTTGATCTAATAACATACTGGTAAAAAAAAAATGTATTTAATGAAATTAGAAAAAGAAGAGCAAAACAAACCCAAAACCAACAAGGAGAAAAAATAATAATATAAAAGCTAAAATTAAAATCAGAGAAACAATAGAGAAAATCATAGAAACAGAAATCTGGTTCTTTGAAATGATCAATAAAATTGAGAAACCTTAGCATGGCTGGCAAAGGGAAAAAAAGAGAGAAGATACAAATCACCAATATCAGGAGTAGAACAGGGGTACACTGCACACACTGAAGGCATCGAAAGGGTAACAAGGCAAGGTCGTGAGCAGCTACACACATACAGATCTGACTACTTAGATGAAAAGAACCAGCTGCTTGGAAAGCATGAACCTTCACAGCGCACCCAATCCGAAACAAATCACTGAATAATACTGTAACTATTCAAGAAATCGAGTTCATCAGAAGAGAAGGGAACACTTCCAATTCATTGCATGAGAGCATTATTGCCAAAACCAGGTAAAGACCTTACAAAAAAAAAGAGAAAAATACGGACAAATATTCCTAACAAGTACAGATGCAAAAATCCTTAGCAAAGTACTAGCAAACAAATTTGGCAATATACAGCATGAGTTGTGTGTCGTGATGACGTGCGGCTTATTCTAGGGATGTACGACTGGTTCAGCATTCGAAACCAATCAGTATAATTCACCAAATCACAGTCTAAAGAGGAAAATCTATCATTTGACACAATTCAACAGCTAGTCATGAAAAGTCTCTAAGAAAACCAGGAGCAGAGGGGAACTTCCCCCACCTGATAAAGAACACCTACAGAAACACCTGTAACTAACACACTTAATGGTGAACGATGGACTATCTTCCTTAAGACTGGGACAAGGTGAGGGTGCCACTCTCGACAATCTATGTTTAGTGCTGGGAGTTCTAGCAAGATCAATAAGGTAAGAAGAGGAAATGAAAGACATGCAAATCAAAAAAGAAAAAAGAAAAATTTCTCTCTTCGCAGATTACATGATCGTCTACGTAGAAAAATCATAAGAAAGCTACCCAAAGAAAAAATCTCCCAGAACTAACTAGTGAGTTCATTGGGTCTAGGACACAAAAACCAATTGTACATCTATATATTAGCAATGAATACATGAAAACAAATTTTAAGTGTAATACCATGTATCATTGCTCAAAAAAATAAAATACTCAGGTATAAATAACAAAGCATGTACAGGATTTGTGTGTGGAAAACCACAAAATACTGATGAAAACTTTTTAAAATATCTAAATAAAATAAATGGAGAGAGAATCCATGTTCTGGGATTGGAAGAGTCGGTGTAGTAAAAACGTCAGCTCCCCCCAGGTTCATATCTCAGTTTAAGGTAATTCCTATCCAAATCCAAGCAAGATGTTTTTTAGACACAGATAATATTATTCTAAAACGTATATGGGAAATCAAAAGATTCGGGATATCTAAAACACATTTGAAAAGGAACGATAAAGTGGGAGGAGTCAGTCCACCCGAGTTTAAAACATTACACAGCAGGAGTGGCCAAGGCTGGGCGGCATTAGTGGGTAGACACACGGACCAAAGGAGCAGATTAGAGGATCCAAAAAAGGCCCGTGCAAATGTGTCCAAGTGATTTTTCACAAAGGGGCAGAATGACCCAGTGGAGGAAGGACAGCCTTTTCAACCAATGGTGCTGGAACAATTGGACATCTATAAAAAAAAAAAATTGAGCCCTGGCTGGCGTAGCTCAGTGGATCGAGCGCGGGCTGCCAACCAGGCATCGCAGGTTCGATT
The DNA here is from genome assembly GCA_004024845.1 of Tonatia bakeri. Classification (NCBI taxonomy): domain Eukaryota; kingdom Metazoa; phylum Chordata; class Mammalia; order Chiroptera; family Phyllostomidae; genus Tonatia; species Tonatia bakeri. The sequence continues at coordinate 26,933 of PVIA01001797.1, forward strand.
CCCAGTCAGGGCACATGCCTGGGTTGCAGGCCATGTCCCCCAGCAACCGCACATTGATGTTTCTCTCTCTCTCTCTCTCCCTTCCCTCTCTAAAAATAAGTAAATAAAATCTTTAAAAAAAAATTGAATCTGAAACTAAATCTCACACCTTATACAAAAATTAACTCAGGATGGATTGCAGACTTCAATGTAAAACTATAAAACTTTCAGAGAAAATTGTGGGAGAAAATCTTCAGTATCTAGGGCTAGGTAAGAATTCTTAGACTTAACATACAAAGCATAATACATAATAGAAAAAAAATGGTAAATTGGATTTCATCAAAATTTAAATTTTTTGTTCTGCCAAGGACTCTGTTAAGAAAACAAAAAGATAAGCTACAGACTTCACAAATCCCGTACCTAACAAAGAACTCTAGATTATATAAAGAATTCTCAAAACTGAACAGTAACAAACCACGAGCAATTCAATTAAAAAATGGGCAAAACCCATGAAAGATCTTTCACTGAAGGAGGTACACAGGTGGCGAATAGACACATAAAAAGATGTTCGACACCACTAGCCTTTAGGAATATGTAAATTCAGGCCACAGTGAGACACCAGTGTGCACCGATTAGAATAGCTGAACATTTTTTTAAACACAGTGACAACATCAGATGCTGGCGAGGATGCAGAGAAATTGGGTCACTCATGCATTTCTTTGGGAATAAAAAATAGCATGACCACTCTGCAAAACAGTTTGATAGCTTCTAAACCCTAAACACACAGTTACCATATGAGCCAGTAATTAAGCTTCTTGGCATTTGTTCCAGAGGGATGAAAGCTTACGTCCACGCTGACACCTGCACATAAATGTGTGTTCACAGCAGCTGTATTTGCGATAGCCCCAAACTGGAAACAGCGACAGCCCCATCAGCAGGCCGGTGGTTGAATGAGCAGCAAGCAGGAGCGGGCTCAGATGCACACGACTTGAACGGCTCTCAGAGATATCACACAGAGTAGAGAGGCCATTCTGAAAAGACCACGTGCTGTGTGATTTCGGTGGCATAACATTACTTAAGTGACAAAAGCACGGAGACAGACAAGAGGAGAGTGGTCCCCAGGGGAGGGCAGGCCGGGACAGGGACCATAAAGAGGCAACTTGAGGGAGATCTTTGTGGCATTTGGACATCCTGTGTCTTGATTTCTATGGCAGCTGCAGGCATCTACGCAGGCGATGAAACAGCACAGATGACACAACCACTGGGGAACAGCAGCTGAGGGGTGCCCCGATCTCTCCAGCTACCTTTGGAACTGTCTGTGAAGCTGTGATTCTTTCGAAATAAAAAATAGGGGTTTTTTTCTTCTAAGGAGGAAGGGGGGAAAAAACACGCCAACCCAAGAATTTTATATCCAGACAAGATATCCTTTAGGAATGATGGTAAAGTAGTTATTTTCAGATTTCACTATTTTTTTTTTTAATGAAGAGACCTTTTCACCAGGTGACGTGGCCCACAAGCAATGCCAAAAAGGGAAGGGTTCAAGATGGAAAGGGTCCAGATTCTTAAGAAGGGCATAAGAAATGATAAATGTCTGGGTGAATAGAAAAGATCCTTTTTTCCTCTTAACTTCTGTAAAATGTATAGGAATACCCAAAGCAAAAACCACATACGTATACACAGGAGAATGATACCACGAAGGGTGGCGGCGGGGGTGAGGGGAGCCGCGGGACCTGCGCCATCGCGAGGACTCAACAATTCTCGTGAAGCGACTCCGTATGAACCCCAACCGGACAGTCAGAGATGCAGGGCTGTGTGTTTGAACCCCTTACGCAGCCACAACAACAGTAAGATGACCCAGAGGAGGTAGGAGAGGAGGTACTAAGGCACGAAGTACAGGAGGCACGTTAACTATAGAAACACAGGTTGGAAGTAGACAGACGGACAGACAGACGAAGAGACACACACCAACAGCAAGGCAAGGGAGCTCGGTCCCAGACTCTCCCACGACCCTCTCCCTGACTTCACTCCCAGCTCTGCCCAGGGTCCCCTCCCTGGGAAGGCCTGCTGAGACAGCACTGTAAGGTGGGAGCCACGGGGTGCTGGGTGCTGGAGCTGCGGCTGTGTGACCTGGCTCTGCCCATGGCCAGGCTGGGCCTTCTTGTCACCCCTTTCTGCCCTCCAGGGAACCACAGCCTGGGTATGGCATCTGCACAGGGTACTCAGCGAGGAGTGGCAGATTCTACGGGTCCCTGGGGGTTTGTTGGCTCTGGAGGCTGTCCTTATCTTGGCACAGAGGGATTCAGGCAGGGATTTACAGAGCCCTACTGTGTGCCAGGCCCCGGGGACATATCAGCAAACAAAACAAACCTAGACCCTCGCCTGGAGGGGCTTACATTGAGATGGGTTGAGGAGGGGAGACAGTAAAGAGCAACCATTATAAAACAGAAATGATAACGTTTGTCGGGAGGAGACGAGTGCTGTGGAGAAAGCAAGTGAGGGCTGCAGGCTGGGGCGTGCAGGGCTGGAGTGTGCAGGGCCAGGGCTAGGTAGGTTGCTCTGGGTAGACCTCACAAAGAGGTGAGGTTTGAGCCAAGACTTGAAGGAGGGGTGGCAGGGAGCCACCCTGATATCTGGGGAAGAATCCAGGCAGAAGGAGCACAGGGAGGCCAGGAGGGTGCCGGGAGCAGCATGGGGCTGAGGGGGCATCATCAGGCCACCTGGTCTCAGGGGAGGGTGAGCGTCACTGAGATACACCTGCCACTTGGGCCCCCAAAGGCCAGGCCCCCGCTCTCTCCCTTGACTGACAGATGCAGGCAACCCAGCGGGAGACCCTCCGGCCCTGCTCTTCCTAAAACCCAGCACCCATCGCCATGCCCACCATGTGGGACTCACCCGCTAGGTGCCCCCTAATGAATGTGGGAAACGTTCACTCCAGGTCCTTGGGCCATCTGCTCCCAAATCCCCCTCCGAGGCCTCTCACGAACCCAGAGTCGTGGCCAGGCCCCCCCCACGTCCATCCCCACACCCAGCAGGGCCTGGCCTGGCTCCTTGTCCGCACTCATGGAGTCCTCGCCTTCCTCGCTTGCTAACGGACCTGTGTCCCTCCAGAGGCCCCCACCCAGCTCACCTCCAGCGCCCGCCTTACCCCATGTCCCCCTTGGCTGGTATTAGCCAGGCCCATGAAGGAGCATTCCCTATAATACAGGTATTTGATATTCCAAATAAAATCCCAGCAGCCCCCGTGAACCATCTCAACTGCCGAAATGCCCACAGGACTCGGGATTAGAAGCTCTACAGCACGTGCGAAATGAGGGGATTTTATTTAGTGTTTAGGATTCGTACACGTCTGTGTGGTG
>PVIA01001797.1:30367-248675 GCA_004024845.1 Tonatia bakeri
GGCTGAGGCCTGTCCTCATCATCCTCCGTACGCAGCAGCAGCAGCATCAACAGCAGGCACTTCTTGGGAACTTGGGGTGGCCAAGTTCATTTCACTCCCTCTTTAGAGATGGCAGGACCTAGGAAGCAGCTTCCCCAAAGTCACCGAGTTCAGAAGTGGTGGGGGTGGGATCTGAACCCTTGTCCCATCTGAGTGCTCAGCAGTGCCCCTTCACCAGGTACCTGACCCCTCCCTGCCTCGTGGGAAATTGAAGCTCAGCAGAATCTCATGTATTCCAAGCCTCCTCCAGTGAGAATTCCTGAGTGGGGCATTCCCCTTTGCACCAGGCTTTCCTGAGTAACAAGCTGCGGAGGCAAGACCCAAGGTAATAACAGTTAACCTGGGAGAGGAGGTGGCCCCCAAGTGCGCACAGTGTTCTCACAGTCAGTGTGCCACTCACGACCGAATCTCCACCAAGGCAGACCAGGCCTCTGCAGCCCCAGTTCACCTCATGCCAGGCGGAAGCACCAGGGTGGCGCCCGCCCCCGGGTCTGGCTGCAGACGGGCCTGCTGTTGGCTCCTGGCTGTGTGACCTGGGGCCAGGTCTGCCCCTCTCTGAACCTCAGTTACCCCGTCACAGGTGTAAAGAATGGCTCCCCCATGGGGCTGTTGGGAGAGCTGACCTGTAAGAACCCTGTAAAGCTCTGTGTATGGCAGGTGATCGGGAAGTCAGAACTGTTTTACAATCATTAAAAAGCACCTCTTGAATCAAATAGCTTGCCTCCCAGTCTTCTCAGTAATTCACACTGGCCTTCACAGAAATCAGTGAGAGTTCCACACACAGTTCTTTCCCCTGGCTCAGGGTCGGTCCCCTTGGCTTGTCCCATCAATGGGTATTTATTTATCTAGCCCCTGTGCCCTCTCAGGCTCCCTGCTAAGGGTGGGCACACAGCTTGAGGCCTAGACAGACAGACAGGATTCCTGCCTGCAGGACTCACGATCTTAGCTATTGAGAGTGCCTGGCAAGGGGACCAAGACCAGTGGGAGGTGCCCAGATAAAATACAAGATGCCAAGTTAGATTTGAACTTGAGATAAACAACCAATGTTTTAGTATAAGTATATCCCATTCAATATGTGGATACACTTATACTCAAGTTATTTCCTATCCGAAATTCACATCTAACTGGGTGTGCTGTATTTTTATTTTACTTTTTATTGCTAAATCTGGCAACCTGACAGAGCAGGCTTTCCAGCTTTTAGCAGAGTGCCCGCACCTTCCCCAGAAGTCTCTCTGCTGAACAGCCAGACCTGTGGGCTCAGGGGGAAACAGGGACAAGACCAGGAGATGAGCACATTGGCCCCTTGCTTGGGCGACTTTTCAAGGCCTGAAGCGTGGGAAGGAAGAGAAAGCCAATACACTCCAGGAAAAGGAGGAGGAGGTGGGGAACCTGGGTGAGGCGAGGCAGAGGGACACGGGCTTCAGAGGAGAGAGCATAGGCCAGGAGGGAAGAGCATGGTGGGCTTCATGGAGGAGGCGGAATTGAGTCTTGAAGCACAAGGTAGCTGGACAGAGAGGGGCTGCTGAAGAACCCCAGTTTGGGGAGGGGAGAGTCTCCCCTCCTGGTAACCCAGGGGGCGGGCCCCGGCGGTACGGTCTCCCACCCCAGGCGCCATCTCCCACAGAGGCCATTGGCATGTGGGAGACGTGCACACAGAATGCCAAGTGAAAGTACAAGGCACAAAGCAGAATGCAAAGGTGGGGCTGCAGGCGTTGACCCGGGCCATCTGATCCGGCATGCACTCGGCATTCAGTAAATGTGCGAGTGGCACATTTGATGCCACGTAGGCCCAAGGGAGACCCCTGCAGAATGGATCGGGGTGATGGGCATCAGATCCGGTGAAGGTGGAGTCCCTGGGTGCCAGGACCACCCACTGACCTTGAGTGACTGCTCCTTCCAGGCTCCTGGGTGCCTTTCTGTCCCCAGGCCCCTCCCCACCACAACACACTCCTATCTTTCTGTTCTTTCCCCTCCGAAATGACAAGGACTAGGTAACCAGAAGTGATGCCACAGTCTCTAGTCCCCTCATTGGGTGAGGTGAGGTTGGGCCCATTCCTTGACTTACTGGCTGTGTGACCTTAGGCAGGTCACTTGCCTTCTCTGAGCCTCAGCTTCCTCACCTATAAAATAAACGTCACGTCAGCTCCCCACTTGGAGGGCCATGCAAACAGGATGGGGGGGTTCCCAGCAGATGCACTCAGCAAAGACCCAGCACCAAGTGCCCACATTCAGATTTGGTACCACCCTGTGCCAGGCTGCTCTCTGAGCACTGCGGGAGACAGGTGGACATTTTCATGTTGTGCCTGTTTGCTTTTGCCCTGCTTCCTCCCTCCAAGGGCTGAGTTGGCTCCCGAGGGTGAGAGGAGCACAGTTACTGCCCCTCATCACAGCCAGCACCGCAGCAGCCATTCTCACCGTGAGGTCCTGGGCCGGCAGCATCAGCGCTGCCCAGGGTCTCGCCGTGAGCCAGACTCTCTAGGGCCCAGCCCACAACCCGTGCTTTAACAAGGCCCCAGTGAGTCTGAGGCATGTACAGGTCCTGGGGGAGCACAGGTCTCTTACCCCCACTCCTCCCCGACTCCTAGCACAGTGTCTGTCTGTCCCCCTGAAGCCCCACCAGCCCGGCACAGAACCCTGGATAGCAGCCCCGTGTGCAGCTTCTGTGCAACAGCTCACAGTCTGGGGCCGAGGCTCCTCAAAGTCTGGCCCCCGGGGTACCTGCACCAGAACCACGGGGAGCTTAATGAAATGTGAGCCCCCTGTCCCACCCAGACCTGCTGAGTGACTCCCTAAGGAGGGCCCAGGAGTCTGCATTGACCTTCTCCCTCCCCGCTCCTAGGGCGGCCAGCAGTCCCGTAACAAGGCAGACAGAAGGTGACCGGTGCAGAGAAAGCCAGGCCCTGGGCCAGGTGGAGGGAGGGGAAATCAGGCTTCAGCAGTGAAAGAGGGCTTCTGGAAGCTTCCCAGACTCACCACAAACAGCAGCTCCTGGCAGGAGGGGTCTGGGAGCCCCGGCCATGGCAGTTCACCTGTAGATGGACATCACTTGAGGGGCCAGAAATACAGCAAGGATAAAAGTCTGTGAAAATGGTAGAAATAGTCCCTGCCTCACGGAACCCTGGAGAAGAATGGGCTGGGCCAAGGGCAGCTGCGCTCCGGGGACCTGAAGCTGTGTGGCCCCAGCCCAGGTCACCTGTCCCTCCACCCCTCATGTAATTCCAATGACTTTGCTTCTGTCAGGGACAGGTTGGTGAGCTTCAGAGACTCTAAGCCTCAGGATTTCTGGGGGCAGGCGGGAGCAGGTAGGTGGCAGCTCTGGTGGCCCCTTTGGGTGGAGGGGGCATGGGCCCTGGCAGACAGTCTGCCATGCCCTGGGGACACAGTGAGAGGGAGAGAACCCCTCACAGTCATCCCCCTGCCCCCGCACCTAGGCCTGCCCAAGTTGGGACAGGCTGGGGAGAGGCCAAAAGGAGCCCCCCAGCCCCATCCCCTGACCTTAGAGGAGGCTGCCCAAGGTCCCCAGGAGAATCGTGGGCTGGGAGCTCAGGGGAGAGGGCACAGGCAGGGGTGCCTGCTGCAGAGGAGGCCTGCCCGCAGAGAGAAAGGTCTAGAACAATGTGGCTCTACAGGCAGGTTTCCTGATACAAGGCGCAACTTTTGGGGAAAGCTGCCTCAGAAGCCACAATATCTTTGAGACTTTCCCTCCACCTTGGGTTCCGTTGTAAATGTGGAAGGGAGTGTCACGGGCGGGCAGCCAGGGACAGGTCTGAGAGGGTGAGGAGGGGACTCCAGGGGGAGATGACGGGGCCCAAGCCCCTCCTGCCAATGTGCCACAGCCTCCAGTTCCCTCTCCACTGGGGCAAACTTAACAAAAGGAATAAGGACTGTGTCTCCCGGGCAAGGAGTGACAAAGAGCAGAACTCCACCTCACAGGTCCGTGTGGCCTTGGCCTTGACCCAGCTCTTCCGGTGCCACTTTCACAACCTTTTGTTCTGTCTGTATCTTACCCATTCTACTATTCGCTTAATATTTTTCTTTAAAGAGACAAACTATTGTTACTAAATAAATGTATGTATCAAGGACTTTGCATGACTCCCGCAAGGGGAAAACTAAGACCCCTGCCGCAAATAAAAGTAAAAATAAATTACCATTAAAATAAAAGTGTTCTTCAGTTCTCTCTGGCCATGGCTGCCCGCTAGCAGGTCCTGGTTATAAAGGGCTGGGGAGCGTGAGCCTCTCCTCCGAACACACCAGGGGGATGGGAGGGATGGGGAACAGACTCAGTCCCGTGGGCCGTGGCTCCGTGTGGATCCGGAAATCACCCCTCTCTACTTCCCCAGGGCTGCTGGCCCCATACATGGGAAACCCCACCAAGAGGGACACTCGTGGGCCGTGCCCCCCCCCCACCCGACACTTCTGGCTCAGCCCCGCCCCATACAAAGCCACGATGCCTGGGGTATGAAGAGGAAGTCTGTGTAGGTGACAGCAATTACCATCATTGAATGTCACGTGCAGACAAATATTGGCAGGTGTTAAACGTGTCAGACAATTTCGAGTAAAGAAACTTAAAGCTGAACATTTCTGTACATTAATCCAACCTAGCCTGCAGATTGGAACAGATCCCTGCAGCTCTATTTCTGCTCCGCTCGTAGCACCGAGTCACCGTCGGAAGAGAGAAGCGAGGCTGTGACGATCGGGAAAGCATGTGCTGATGGGCACGGCATCCCTCACAGGCTCGGAGTCGGAATCTCCGCACCTGGACTCGCAGGCCCAGACAAGGGACCTCCCGTTCCTCAAAGCACAGGTGAGGAGCCCAAGGGACCTACTCAGGCCCCAGCTCTCCCTGTAGACCTCTGGCTTTCTGGAGAGTAGTTGGCAGGGCAGAGGGGCATGCCACCAAGGGCACAGTTTCCGCTCACTCGGCCATGCCCACAGGGTGCAGGAGGTGAAGGGAATGCCCCAGAAAGATGACCGGACAGCATGAGGAGATTCACAAGGGTTCGTGTGGACCTGGGGCACCCCCTTTGCTGAGGGGAGTTGGCCAACAGAAGGAACCGCTGCGGAGGCTGCACGCCTGGTGCTGGCCAAAGCGAGGTCAGCGGGAGGCTGCGCTGGCCCCAGGGCAGGGCAAGAGCCTCCCAGGGACGGTGCGGTCACCTGTCCCTCACTCGTTTATCAAAGTGGTACCATACATGACCTGTGTTCAGGTCACTGCCATGGCCAAATTCACAGCCCTGCCCCCGGGGGGGGCTCAGAACGGGTCAGCAGAGCAACAGAGAGGTGGGATCAGGCTGGTCCTGGTGGGCCAGCAAGGACTTTGGATCTTCCTCACCCCGCGAGGAAAGCCACTGGAGGGTTCCGAGCCAGCCAGAGGCGATTTGACTTGCATTTTGAAAGGATGGTTTGGGCTTCAGTGTGGAGAAGGGACTGAAGGGGAAGGAGGGTAAAGAGGGCGGAGACGGTCGGTCAGTTCATGCAGGATCAGAGGCCGTGGCTGGCCGGCGTGGGGGGCACCCAGGAGACCTGGAGGGGGTCAGGTTCCAGGTGCATTGGCACCACGTGGATGTGAGAGATGGGAGCCAAGGCCGACTCCGAAAGTTGGGACCTGAGAAAACGAAAGCACGGAGCTTCCATGTCCTGTGGGGTAGGCAGGTTGGTGCCCAGCAGGTGGGGGACACGACTTGGGACCAGCCAGGTGTGATGAGCTATGAGCTGTCCCTTGGGAGGGGTCTGGGAGGCTGAGAGCTGTGGCCTTATGCAGAGAGCAGGGAGCTGAGAGTGTGTGCAACAGAGATCGAGTGCAACCCGGTGCGAAGAGAAGGAGCGGGAGGAGAAGGGCAAAGGAAAGGGGTCAGAGATCGCAGGGGATGGAGAATTAGGGAGTCGAGGCCACGGAGGGAATGTGTGGGCAGACGAGAGGCAGAACGTGCAAGGTCATAACATGGGACTCTGGAGATGGGGGCCACCAGTGGGGGAGGGCGGTCGGCACTGGCAAAGCCAAGGTCCAGGTGTCCTCATGGCAGCGGCAGTGAGGCAGGAGCTGAAATGTCTTTGGAGGAGTGGATTTCAGGAAACCGGGATGCGAGGGTGGGCGAGGGGAGGGCAAGTTCGGAGGGAGCCCAGAGCAGCTCTGCCCACACAGGGCTTTCTGCCCCTTCCGGGCGGGGCGCTGGGGGCGGGGCGCTCCTGCTTGCAGTCCAGGCCCCGATGCCAACCACCCTCTGTCCCACGAAGCAAAAGCACCCCTTGACGGGGGCTTCTGGCGCAGGCCACCTTCAAAGCTTGGGGCCTTTTTTAATTGTAAAACACACATAACACAAAATTTACCAGCTACACCACGTAAAGCGAACACTTGAGTAGTGTTGCGTCCATTCACAACAGTGTGCAGCCGCCCCACCGGGCATCTGCAGAGCTCTTCCCCTCTGCCCAACGGCCTCTGGGAAACAGCAGCTTCCCGTCCTCCCCCGCCCTACGCAGCCCCGACAACCACCATTCTGCCGTCTCACTGTGAATCCCACGGTTCCAGGGACCTCAGAGAAGCGGACTCACGCAGTATTTGTATAGTATGGGTGTACAAGTATCTCTTCAAGACCCTGCTTTCAATTCTTTGGGCCGTACACCCAGAGTGGCATGGGCGGGTCACGTGATCCCTCTAGTTCAGCGCGTGGAGGAAGCCCAGACCGTTCTCCCCAGCAGCTGCCCTGCTTTACCGCCCAGCAGTGCTCCGTAAGGGCTCCGATCTCTCCACGCGCTCGCCAGCGCTTGTTATTCCCTCTTTATCTAGTGGCAGTTCGTCCACCATCATTGTCTTTGGTAAGGCCAAGGCATGGGGTGGGGGAAAGGGCAGCTTGAGGAGAGCAAGAAACCTGCGAGCTGAGACAGGGTGGAGTGTTGGGGGCAGGAACAAGTGGCAAGTGTGGCCGAGGCGCAAACGGGTCCTCAGACACAGGCTGGAACTATAGCTGGTGAGAGGGACCCTGGAGAACCCCGGATGCCCGGGGAGGAACCTGGGTGTCACTCAAGAGGTGGAGGGAGGACGGGGGAGGGGCTCCTGAAGGGCTCTGAGTGAAGAGTGATGGGACCACGGCCTGGAACCCAGGTCCATCCTTGGGTTTCCAGATGAGAAGACTGGGGCTCCGAGAGCCTAAGTAACTTGCCCAAGGTCTCAACGCCAGTGAACAGCAGAGCCAGGACTCAGACTCCAGTCTGTTTCCCATGACCCCACAAGCACTTATCAGACGCCTGCTGTGTACCAGGCCCCACACTGCCAAATTCATTGCTCTGAACAGCTACCCCACACCAGCTGCAACAGCGGCCGCCCTCCAAGCTGCTGGAGGACCTGGTGCATGAAGGTGATTCGCCAGGGTGTGAAGAACCTGGAGGACGACCAGAAACTGGCTAAACCATGAGCGTTCCTGCAGCGGGTGCATGCAGACTCACCCCACACAGAGTCTGCCGGCCTGGGAGTGTTCTCTGCCAGGGTGATAAAGAAGAGGGCTGTCCCAGGAAATCACAGACCATCCGCAGCCTCCCCTCCCCAGTAGACATGCTGGTGAGTTCCCAACGGTGGGTGTCTGCACAAAAGGGGAGGGGAGAAAGGCTTCCATCCAGGCCACTGCCGTTCTTGTAGGTTGGAGCAGCTGGATTTTGCTGGCAAGTTCCTGTGGTTCAGCCTAACACAGAGTCACCAGCCATGTCACTTCCGTTCCTTCACCCAACATTTGGCGAGTTCCAGCCAAGTGCTGACTGTGGGGACACAGAGAGGAACAAAACTCCTGTGGCTCCGGCCCTCCTGCAGCTGTGGCCCACTGGGGTCACAGACGTATAAAACACACAGTTACAGGTGCAGTTACAAGGGTGAGGGCAGCCACAGGGGGCAGTGGGGGCAGCCTCCCTGATGGCATGCTGTCCAAGCCGACACCCAAAGCTGAGTAGGAGCTGCCCCAGCAAAGCGACAGGAGGGAAGTGTCAGCGACAGGAAAACAAGGGACTGGAAGACACCAGGGGAGTGGACAGAGAAGTATGCCCAGGGTTTGCCAGGGTGGACACGGGCTGGCAGACAGAGGGAAGCCAGAATGTCATCTGTCTGGAGCTCTGAAGGTCAAGGCAAATAGGGCTTAACGTCAAGAACAGCTTAACAGGCATAGAATCTTGGAAACTCTTCCTGATGTGTTTCCCCTTTGCTAATTCTGTATTTTTGCCGTTCTTCTCTCTCTAGCCACAACCATAAAACAAACCAGAAGGCTTTTGCCCCACGAAGGACCGGTGGGTAACATCCGTACCACTGAGTGAGGGAGAAGGAGAGTTCGACATACGAACAGTTCCTGCAGGGCAGCAACGGGGAGGGGAAGAGAGGTGGGGGCAGGACAGGGGATGGGGCAGTGTGGGAGGAGGCGGGAGGTCAGACTGGAAGTCCTGGGCAGTAGAGGGACTCGAACAGATTTAGGGGGTGTGAGCACATTCACGCCGGTGCTGGTGCCTGTGCCCCCAAGGATGGGTCCCTGGCGGGCCTGGCACTGCGTCCCACGCGGCAAGGCTGCAGCACAGCGGAAGTGTCTGCGGGTCCCCGGGCAGGTGGGACTGAGGACGGCCTCACAGAGACCCCCACTGCAGCTGAGCAGAGTTAAGTCCAGCTGCTGAGAGGACCGGGGATGATTTTATGGGTTGAATTGTGTCCCCAAAGATACGTACCCGTGAATGTAACCTCACGTGCAAACAGGGCCTTTGCCAGTGTAACCGAGTTAAGATGGAGTCAGGAAGGGCATGTTAACCCCATGCGGCTGTGTCCTTACAGGAGAGAACGCCGTGTTAGTGTACGGGCAGAGATCCAAGGCAAGCAGCCACATGCCAGGGCCGTCAGAAGCTGAAAGAGGCAAAGAGGGATCCTTCCCTAGAGCTTCAAAGGAAGTGTGGCCCTGGTGACCTGTTGATCTCAGATTTCGGGCCTCCAGAACTGTGAGACCATACATTTCTATTGTTTTAAGCCACCCAGTTAGGGGCACTGTGTTACAGCAGCCACAGAAAACTAATACTGATTCAATGAGGCTTGGCTCCAAGATGAGACATCCAGGCAAAACAAGGTCCACAGTCAGCATCAGCGAATGTCAGCACGGTGCCCACAGACCAGTGCCAACCAGGCCGGCCACTCTGAGGTACGGGGACAGCAAGTGAGTCAAGGCACGCCCTCCCCGACCCCTTTAGGCCAGGTATACCTCTCCACACAGCCGGACACCACCTGAGAAAGAAAACAGAGAGGAGACCCCCCGAGCATAGAGGGACCACACTGACAGGCAGCGAGGGCTTCAGGGGACCAGAGATTTGCCTAGAAAAGACTGTTCTGCAAAGAAAGAGAGTGACTTCCGGTTTTGTCACCCCTGTGCCCCTCACTCTCAGGACATCAGCCAGAAAGGGAGCCGAGGGAAAAATGAGACCGCCTACAGAAAATCAAGGTGTCTCGCATACCCTGGTCCAAGAATGTGCATTCCTTCCTACCACACTGGTTTTTACGAACAGCCCCCGTGGAACTGGGCACCTCTTTAAGCACCAGCAGAGGAGTGACTCACAGGCAGAACACCGAAGTGGAGTGAACCTGTGCCTCTCCAGATGGGGTGACCTGATTCACCACGTGGATGTCCACCAGAGCAAGACATAAAAACAAGATGTTGGAAGCAACCTAAATGCTCAACCACAGGGGACAGGGGACATCAATGCCACTGAAATCATGCCATTGGAAATTGTTTGATAACATGGAGGGAGGTTGCGATAAACACTATGTAATAGTCATAACAGATCTGCCTAAAAACTGTATCTACCATATGATTCCACTATTTATGTGATGTTACTGTATCAGGCCAACTGCCTTAACAAACTCCCAGAGCTCAAAGATGACCCCACAAAGGTTTATTTCACCCCCGTGGAACTCTTGGGGGGAAGGTGAGGTCTCCCTACCTCACAGGGTCATTGAAGAACTCAGGCTTTCCCCCTCAGGGGTGTCCTGCTGGCATCTCCGGGCCACGCTGGAAGAAGAGTTGTCTTGGGCCATACATTAAATACAGTGCAACATGTAATCAGAAAAAAACCTCATAACGTTTTAAGTAAATTTATGATTTTGTGTTGGGCCACATCCATAGCCATCCTGGACAGCCCTGCCTAGGGTCCTCACTGAGTCCTCCACTGAATCCTTCTTATCCAGTGAGCAGCAGGAGAAGAGAGAGGGCAAGGAGGTTCAGAGGTTTTTGAGCCAGGCCCAGAGATGGGTGACCTCGCTTCCTCCCAGTTCCATTGATCAGAACTCAATCACACGCCACCCCGCTCACAGGGGAGGCTGGGAAATGCAGTCTAGCTGGGTGCCAGACAGAGGAGAGAAACGGGATTTGCTGAGCGCATTAGATCTGCCACCATTAATGTGCACAGGAAAAAATTCTGCAAAGAAATAACATTTTAACTGTAATTATTTCTGGGTGGTGAAAGTCTGGGTATTCAAAATTTTTCCTTATTTATGTCACTTTGAACTTTCAAATATTCTGAAATAAATGTCTAGTACTTTTGCAGAGACAAAAACAATGTCATTTAATCACTGACAGAATGTTCTCCAGGCTTCCTTGGGGACTGGACAGGCTTTTGTGTAGTTAGGTTTTAGGGTCAGACTTACAGGTGAGACAGATGGTCAAGGAAAGTTACATCTCCTTCTTCAGCCTCGGAGTCTCCGCACCTGCAAATGGGAAATAAAAACATACTGGTGGCTTCACACAAAGAAACTTGGTACCTCACAGTCCAGGAGAGAAAAGTCCGAAGCCACAGTGTCGGGGACTCACGCTTGCTCTGAGGCCCCGAGAGAACCCTTCCCTCCCTCCGCCTGGCTTCTGGCAGGGGCCAGCAATCCTTCGCTTGCCGCCACATCACTCTGTCACAACTTGACATTCTTCTTGTGTGTCTCTGTCCTCTTCTTATGAGGACACCAGTCATATTCGATAAAGGCCCGCCCTACTCATGTGTGATGTCATCCTAATTACTCCGGCAACCCCCCTACTTCCGAAGATAGTCACACGCTGTGCTATGAGGGGTGGGCCTTCAATGTATCTTTAAGATTTTCTTTATTAAAAAAATTTAGTGACTGTAGTTAATAATACTGTATTGCATATTTGAAAGTTGCTAAGAGAATAGATCTTAAAAGTTCTCATCACAAGAAAACAAAATTCTGTAACGATGTGTAGTGACAGATGTTGTCCTGTGCTTATCGTGGGGACTACTTCATGATATATACAAATATCAACTCATTATGTTGTATACCCAAAACTAATGTAATGTTGTATATTAATTATACCTCAAAAAAGGAATGCCCAAATTATCATCTTGATTTATCCTTCATGCCACCCAAAGTAAACAAAAAACACAAGATATAAAATTTACCATCTCAATCATTTTTAAGTGTTCGCTGTTGTGGTATTAAGTAGAGTCACATTGTTAAGTAATCGTCACCACCATCCATTCAGAAAACTCTTTTCATTTTGCAACATTGAAACTCCGGACAAGTTAAACACCAACTCTCCGTTCCCCTCCCCCAGCCTCTGGCAACCACCCTGGTACATTCTGTCTCTATGCATTTGACGACTCCAGGTTCCTCGAGGAAGCATAATCCCACAGTATTCATCCTTCTGTGACTGGTCCCCTCACCAGCTGCAAACCGAGCCTCTGCACAGTCCCATGCTGGACAGACGGTGTGGCCAACGAAGCGATCGAGACGCAGTGCCCACCACGGAGGGCTCTCAGGGGCAGGAGGAGGCAGGCATGAGTGAGGATCTTTTTGAATCCCAGTGGTCAGTGATGAGCACATTGGGGTTCTGGAGAAGGACCATGAGGGGGCCCTTAACTCGACCTAGGGGTTGGGGAAGGCTTCCTGGGAGAGACCAATGAAAGTCCAAGGACAGGCCAAGAGCTGGAACCACACAGGCAAAGGCCAGGAGGTGTCAAATGCCCCGGGGAATGAAGAGAACCAGAAGAGGTTGGTATTACAGTAGCAGAGGACACGGGGTGGGGAGAGGGGGGAGGTGGGTCTGGAGGAGCCAGAGGGCAGGTCGAGGGCCTCCAGCCCCGAGTTTGGATTCTACCCTGCAGGTAACCGGGGCTGTGGACAGAGAGGGTGAGAGAAATGAGAGCAACGGACAGGTGGCTACTGAAGCTGTCTCAGGAGTGTCGTGGGCAGCCAGAAAGGGAGGAGAGAGGAGGTGGGCTGCGAAGAAATGTTGGAGTTAAACCTGTTAGGGCTGGTATGGTGGGCAGAATAATGTCCCCGATGAGGCCACCCCCTAATCCTCCAAAACATGACTGTCACGTTACGTGGCAGGAGAGAACTCAGGTTGCAGATGGATGCAAAGTTGCTGATCAGGTGACTTTGCGGCGGGGAGATCATTCGGGCTCATCGGGGTGGGCTAACGTAATCATAAAGGTCCATAAGTGTGGAAGTGGGGAGAAGAGTCATGTCATGGTGAAGGAAAACTCAGCTGGCCACTCCTGGCCTTGACGATGAAAGGGGATCACCAGCCAAAGGATGTGTGTGGCCTCTACACCTGGAAAAGGCAAGGAATGATTCTCCCCTCAGGACCTCCAGAAGGACAGCAAGGCTCCCCACACTGGAATTTAGCCCAATAAGTGCTGTGGCCAGAGAACATATCTGTGTTGTTTGGAGCCACTAAGTTTGTGGTGAGTTGTTATAGCAGCAATGGGAAACGATACAACTGGCGGTGGAAATGGGGACAGGGCTATGGGGGCAAGGGGGTATTAAGGGCATCTGGCTTAGACACTGGAAGGATGGCAATGCAACCAACCATCAGAGGCCACAGGTGGATAAATATGTGGGGAAAGTGAAGTCTATCTGCTGACCTGAGCCGCCCAGTCTAGGCCTTCGCTGGGCAGAGCCCAGGGTCCCCAGCGTGGGGGGCTGAGGGGCTGTTCCATCATCACATTTGGGGATGCAGTACTTGTTGTAGGATGGATGGATAGCAAGATCCCTCACAATTCCTTGGGTCTCATTTTTCAAGCATCAAAACAACCATGCTTGATAAGCGTTCACTTCCCAAACAAGCCAGAAAAAGAGGATTTAAACTTGGAGGACGTAGTTCAAGGCTAGGTTAGAAGCCCAGAGCATACACAAGGACACTGTGGACTCTCAGGTGGGAAGAGAGGCCTGCGTACCGGGTTTTTCCTGGAGGAAGGAGAGCCGGTGGGACTGGCTGGAAACATTTCCCATCTCGCTCTCCACAGCAATTCTTTATTGTTGTTTCTTTTCTTCAAAATACAAAAGGCAGGCGTGGGGGAGTTTCTGGCTCGCAGGAGGAACGCAGGGCTCTTCCCCACCCAGGCCACGCTGGCCTCTCCGCCGGCTTCGTCCCCCGCCTCCCCCGGCCCTTTGTCTGGCTCCCGCGCTGTAGCGCACATGGTCCCCTGTCAAATTCTGGGCAGCTCCGGGGAACACGTGTGGAGAAGCTGGCAGCTCTGCCAGCCCCACGTAACCATGGAAACAGCAGCCAATGGGAGGCCCGCGTTGCCCGCAGGGGCGGAGCCGAGCGCTGCCCGAACAGGAGGGCGGGGCGGGGTGGGGTGGGGCCGGACGGCGGAGTCAGAAAACTGAGGGCGGGGCCAGGTCACACCCGCGGGAGCCTGGGCAGTCCTCAGTACCTGGGTTGCCCTCCCTCTTACCCCTACAGCGCAGTTTTGTTCACATCTTGACAGCATTTGCTTGTCACTCCTGGGATTTTCTTTGCCTTTAAGTATAAGGTTAAGATTCTAGAATCCAGCAGACCTGGGTTCAGATCCTACCAGAAGCACTGAGCTCTGTCCCTGGTACCAGTAACTGAACCTTTCCGTGCCTTGGTTTCTTCATCTAGGAAGTTAATACAAGGTCACTGTAAAGTCCCGGCGAGATAATAGCGATTCACCCAAGCCTGCTGAGCAGGTGCTCAGCAAACAGCAGTGACCTTGTGATGAAGGTCTTTCTCCCGACCTTCCAGAAAGGAGGACCCGCAGGGCATGAAGAATCCACCCCTGTCAGCTGCAGGCTCCCAGGGTGTCGACCTCTGGCTGATTTACCCAAGGTCGGTTTCAACGCCGACCTTGACGTGCCTGTCAACAATATGGGAAGGTGGGCCTGAACTCTGTCAGGACCCCGAGTTCCTGGGATCAGACACAGAGCTGAGCACCCTCAGGAGCAGGGGCAGAAACAAAGTTTCAGTGCAAAGAGCTGGGGGCCAGAAAACAGAGTCTGGGCACTGTTGCCACCCGGCCAGGGAACCACACAGCATTTTCACCTCTCTAAGCGAAAGCTTCTTGTAAAACAGTGAGGATGGTGCCTGCTGACCTACCGCTCAGTATGGTGGAGAATTCGAAATGAGGAAATGGACTGACTATCAAAAAACCTGTTTGTTTCCAGGTAAGCGGGAGAGATCAATGGATGCAGAAACAGATGGCAAACTGTGCTGGAAGAGACCTGGCTCCTCCCTCCTGGCTTCCCCAGGGTCCAGCATTGGGCCTGGGACACACCTCCACTAGCCAGGAGCATCCATTAGCCGGAATGTTTCTTTCACTCGTGTGAAGAAGTGGAAATGCATTCATTCCTCCACTCATCGGTTCCTTCATTCATTTGTTCATTCAGCAAAGTCTTCTGTGGGTCTGCTATGTGCCAGGTGCGCTGCTAGGCAGCAGGGCTACCACAGAGAACAGAACACAGCCCCTGCCCTGAGTGAAGTCATCTGGCTGGGGAGACAGACGGTAAAGAAATAAACACGCAAACAAACACATGTCCACAAGTATCCATGAGTGCCCAGAGAGTAAAATGCGGGAGCTGTGAGAATGAAGGAAATGAAAAATGAGTCCGGGGGAGAGAGCAGGCAGGGTGGGCCTCTCGGAGGAAGTGATATTTCAGAGGAGTCTAAGGGTGGAGCGGGAGTCAGCCTGGCAAGGAGGGGAGGAAAGGTATTCCGAGCAAAGGGGACAGTGTGCCTTGAGGCTTTGGGCATTCTTGGAAGGAGAGGTTCTGTGTGGCCCAGAGGCCAGCAAGGGGAGCAGGTGCTGGCTGAGCATCTTGACTTTGGAAAAGGACCATGAAATAGTTTCCTGCGGATTTGAAGTGAAACACACACCCTGTTTTCCCATGTTGTCCTCTTGGCTGTGCTCATACTCATTGTGGTCCCACCTGCCTTCTTCCTTTTGCGGTCTGCAGGCACTGGGCGATGTGGAGTCAGACAAGGTTCATCGTTGCTCAGTGCACCCCACTACGACAGACAAGGAGACACACTCCCACAAAAGACTTTTGACACTAGGGTTAGAATTAGGGTTGGGTTTGGGTTTGGGGTTAGGGTTGGATTTGGGGCTATGGTTAAGCTCAGAGTTAGATGCTGAGTTTTGGTCAGGGTTGGGTTTGGGGCTCTAGTTGGGTTTGGCATTAGATGTTGAGTTTTCAGCTAGGGTCGGGTTTTGGTTAGGGGTAGAGTGGTATTAGGTTCGGGCTAGGACAAGGTTGAGGTTAGATTAGGGTTAGTGTTGGGTCCAAGATTAGGGTTGGCGTTGGAGGTAGGGTTTGGACTGTAGACTTAAGCTCCATGAAATACACACTGGCACCCAACAGACAATCTGAGACATAGTAGGTGCCTAGTGAATATTTTTAATGAATTAATTTGTAGTTTACTGTGAACCCAAAAGACAAAGTAGCCAGACAGCGTCATTTCCCTGGATGTTCTGGTTATTTGTCTGTGTTTTGCTAAGTGTGAACAGACTGGTGAAATTCACCAGGCACTAATTTTATATTCTTCTCTTTAAGACTGCACTAAAATCATTCCATGTAGGAAACAAGAGGGAAAGCAGTCTGTGCGTGTTCAAGCCGGTGACCGAGAGAGGGGGAACCTGGAGTCCATGAGACCCAATCCTCGGAAACAGCTGGGGTATGGGGATGGAGGCGGGTTCCAGCAGAAGTCACAGCAAGGCCAGCAGGGAGGTGGACAGAACTAGGTCAGCTTGGATGATGAGGTTCAGATGAGGAATTGGGAAAGAAAAAGGTAAAGAGATGACCAAAAAAGCTAAAAAAAGTGTGCAGACCACAGATGGTGGAAGGTCTTATAAGCCGTACAAATGCAACCCGAGTGACTCATGGGGCCCGTGCAGCCCCGACCCCTCAGAGTCTCATTAAAAGAAGCTTGGATCTTGGCTGGTGTGTCTCAGTTGGTTAGACCATCATCTCATAAACCGAAAGGTCGCAGGTTCAATTCCTGGTCAGGGCACATACCTAGGTCGCTGGTTCATCGGGGTGATACTTCTCTCTTGCATCAGTGTTTCTCTCCCTGTCTCTCTCCTTCCCTTCCCTTCCCCTCTCTCTAAAACCAATAAGCATGTCCTTGGGTGAGGATTAAAAAAAAAAAAAAAAAGCAAGCTTAGGACAGCAACCACAAATTATTTATGGGAATTTCCAATATTGTTTTGTCTTGCAAAGTGTATTTTGGAGGATCCAATCGCTGACCTGCAGCCACACTTCTCAACGCCCTGACCTCTCGCTCCAGAGCCCTGGTCTCCTGTCTGCCTCGGAGGCCCTCGCTTGCCCCCCGTGCTCTGTGGCTTTCCCACCCTCGCTCTGCCCACTCGGTTCTTCATCGTACAGCCCAAGGCAGCCTCAGGGCCTCCGGTTCTGTGTTTCCTCTCTGTTCTCCCCACATCGTAGAGCCCCCAGAAGAACAGCCTGGAACTGACCCAGCAAGGGCACGCCCCTGCCTCTCTGCCCCACCCCGCCATCGTGCCGCACCCTGGAACCAGACCGCAAAAGACAGGGCTCTCTCCGCAGAGGGTGGAAGGAAGGGCTGAATGGGCAAGGTCCAGATTCTCAACCAGGTGCGTGGGGAACGTTCTCCACTTGTGTCGGTCACAGTGTGAAGATTTCACCATCTCCAGTGGACAGTGGGCGGCCAGGGGACAGGGTTGAAGATGTCAGATCTTTGAGCTCCTTGGAAGCAGGACTCCATGTTTTGTGATCAGCACCCAGAGATCCCGGTTAAATATGGGATGAGTGACAGGCAGTGATGAGTGAATGGATGGATGGATGCGTGGATGGAAGGCTGGGTTACTGAACTCCATGAACGTTCTGGATTTCCACTCAGGCCTCAAGGACCCCAGGACAATTACACACTCAGCACAGCCTCTCCCTCCGTCCTTGTTCCTCACTTTGGAGCCTGCCGCTCACAGACCTGTCAACAGTGACCTCCAGGCTCCTGGGGGGAAGCAGTGGGGGCGGCAGGCAGCAGGCTCCTCCACCCGCACAGCAGAGCAATCTGGCGGGCCTCCACCAGTGTGCTGGGAATGGCCCGTGCTCCCCTGGGCAAGCCCGCGGCGCACGGGAAACCTCCCAGTGCTCTTGGCTCTGGCAGTAATTTTGGTCTCCAGCAGCACATAAAAATAGCTCCAAGGACATACAGGGGGCAGAAGGGGGGAGACCGGGTCCCCCACTTCCAGAAGATCTAGATACACACGACGGCCATCTCTCCCTCTGCAAGGGCCCGCTGCTGCCCTCTGATTCCAAATTTGAACCTGGGCCTGTACCTGTCTCAGAGCCACCAGCCCAGACAGCCCCTCACTCAGCGGCCCCCATCATCCTGCTTTGGGCAAAAAGAGGCAGAGGTGGAAGTCCTGTGGGAAAATGGCTGAGATCTGCCCACTACCAGCGCCCACCGCCACTCCTGCAGGGCCGCTGCGTGGCGAAGGAAGGACCGAAGGCTGCATTCCGGGTGGGAGCCCCAGGAGATGGCAGAGCAGGGCACAGTTGGAGAGGAGGCCGTCCACACAGGGTCCCCAGTGCTTTGATCCCCCAAACAGTGTTGATGCAGATGTGCGCCCCAAACCAGGCCCTGCAGAGCCCAACCCCGGGGCCAGATGGGACCCCAGCAGCAGGAAACAACCCCAGGCAGGGGCGGGGGAGGGGAGGGGAAGAAGCGCTTCAGTAACAGGCTGACTAGGAGCACAGGCCCCACACGAGCACCTCCCGGAATCCTACACCCCCACGGGGGACTTATCACCAGTTGTCCCGTCATACAGATGAGCAAAGCGAGGCTCAGAGCGGGAAATGACACAGCACACAGCGTGCAGGGCACACAGCCAGCAGGGGCAGAGCCAGGATTTGAACCTGGGGGGCCTCAGGGGTCTGTGCTCCTGGCCTCCGCACTGATGGGATGGGCCAAAGGTGGGGTCAATTTTCTTCCCTGACTCCCAAAGTCCCCAAAATAGACCTGCTTCCCTAATGAAGGTCTCCTCCCCTCAGCTCTGCAAATACCCACGTTCCCAGGCCTGGCCCAGGGCGGTGCCCTCCGGAGCTTGGTGCCCAGTAGGGCCTATTTCTGGCGGCAGCCCTGGGCCGGCCACAAGCAGCCTTCTGTGGTGGCCTCGGCCACAGCCCGCAGCCCAGGCCGAGGCCCTGGCCCAGCCTCCAAAGGGCCCATTGTCGGGCTGCCCGGGCCCGCGGAGCCTGGCTCCTGGACATCCGGAGTCGGGGGCAGAGGGTGACTTTGGGCAGGGTGGACTGAGGGGCCTGTGTGAGAACTGCAGCTGGCTCAAAGGATGGCCCAGAGTCCACCGTGCTTGCTCAAGGAGGAAAACAGACTCCACCTCAGGTCAGGCCTCAGGCTGGCCTCGAACAGGCCCCCAGGTGACACGAAAACACACGTACACACTCTGAAGGTGACAGAGGCTGAGGACAGGAGCCGCAGGGGAGCAAGGGGTCGAGGGCCAGGGTTTAGAGTGGCTCAGTTGGGATTCTAGTGCCAACTCCTTCAGTGCCGCCTCCCCGAGCCTCAACCTCCTCATCTGCAAAATGGGACAGATGCTGCTCCCACTGCACAGGTGAGCTCACCTGGCTTCAGAGAAGTGGTCTGTCTGAGGTCACCCAGGCAGGATTTTTTTTAACATTGAAAAGGTTTATTAGGAATAGTTCCAAACCCACCCAAAAGTAAGTGCATTATAATAAATTCCCATCACCCATCATTCAAATCAATGATCCCGGAGGGTTGCCACACCTGTTTCATCCATCCCTTTGGGCTCCTTTGCTGTCGTTGCCACCGATGCGAATGTGACGCCAGCCCTGGACGAGTCATTTCACGTCGCACGTTTCAGCGTTCCTCCGAGTACCCCGTCGAGTGCTCTCTGCAATCAGTGCCACCCTCACACCCAACAACATTAGCAGCTGCCCGGTACCCCAGTCTGCACGCCCAGCGCGGGGCTGGCTTCCCCTCTGTGGCCCCAGCGCCGTCTCCTGGGTCCGTGTTTGAATGGGGACCCAGCTAAGATCTGCCCGTGGCATTCGGGGGTTCTATCCCAGTACCTTTTAAAGAAATTTATTTTCATGCCATTTGACTTATGGAGGAAACGGAGTCAGCTGTCCCGTTCAATGTCCCGTCCTGGCTTTGTCTGCTGGCTTCCCCGCGGTGTCATTCAGCCGTTTCTCTACCCCTGTATTTCTCGTGAACAGGAAAACGAGCCCCTTCCTTGTAAAATAACTGTTTCTATCAAGATGCAATTCACATACTACAAAATTCACCCCTTCCGAGTGTGCAATTTGATGGTTTTAGTCCGCAGACTTGTGAGGTTTTCCCACCATCCAACGTTTTCACCCCCTCAGAAGGAAGCCCCACCTCGCCAGCCCCCCTGCCGCCCCGCCCCCAGCCCCTGGTGACCACCAATCTCCTTTCTGTCAGACGGTGCATGTGCCTGTTCCGGACATTTCATCCAAACAGAGTCATACAGTATGTGGCCTTTGGTGATGGGCTGCTTCTACCAAGAGCACTGTTTTTAAGGTGTATCCGTGCGGGCCGGGCATCAGTACTTCGCGCTTGTTGATTGCCGAGCCATCTTCCATCGCTTGAACGCACCATCTTTTGCTTACTCGTTCGTCAGCTGACAATGGACGTGGAGACAGTTTCCACTTTTTGGCTCTGAGGGCTAAGAGTCAAGTGTCCGAGTGTTTGTGTGAACCCATGTTTTCAATTCTCCTGGGTAGATTCCTAGGAGTGAAATTCCTGGGTCGTACATAACTCCATGTTTAACATTTTGAGGAAGCATCAAAATGTTTTCCAAAGTAACTGTACCATTCTGCAATCCCACCAGCATGATAGGAGGGTTCTGCTTGCTCTGCCTCCTTGTCAACACTTGTTATTGTCCACCTTTATTTTTTTGGCCATCCTAGTGGGGATGAAATGAGATCTCATTGTGGCTTTGATTTACATTTCCCTAATGACTGATGGTGTTCAGCATCTTTTCACATGCTTGTTTCAATTTGTATCTCCTCTTTGGGCACATGGCTATTCAAATCCTTTGCCCACTTTTCAAGGGGATGATTTGTCTTTTATCACTGAGTTATGAGAGTTCTCTATATACTCTGGATACAAATCTCTTATCAGATATGTGATCCACAGAATCCACCTCCCACTCTGCGGGTTGTCTTTCCGCTTTCTCGGTGTCCTCCAAAGCACAAAGCTTTACAT
Source organism: Tonatia bakeri (assembly GCA_004024845.1). Lineage (NCBI taxonomy): Eukaryota > Metazoa > Chordata > Mammalia > Chiroptera > Phyllostomidae > Tonatia > Tonatia bakeri. Next base: position 50,911 of record PVIA01001797.1, read on the forward strand.
TTCAATGAAGCCCCATTTATCTATTTATTCTTTTGTCCCTGTGTTTTTAGTGTTATACGTCTAATCCGAGGTCACGAAAATCCACGCCTCTGTTTTATTCTAGGAGGCCTGTAGTTTTCGTTCTCACATTGAAGTCTCTGATTCTTTTCAAGTTCACTTTTGTCTATGGTGTGAGGCAGGGGTGCCGCTTCATTCTTCTGATGTGTCTACCCAGTCGTCCACTCCATTTACTGAAAGGACTACCCTTTCCCCATTGCATGGTCTTGGCACTCTCGTCAAAAATCAATTTAACATAAATGTATGGGTTTATTTCTAGATTCCTAATTTTATTCCTTTAATCTAGTTTGTCCCTATGCCAGTGCCACAGTCTTAATTCCTGTAGAGGTGTAGTAAGTTTTGAAATCAGAAGGCATGAGTTCTCCAATTTTGTTCTCTTTTTTCAAGACCATTTGGCTGTTCAGGGTCTCTCACATTTCTGTATAAATTTTAGGATCAGCATGTCAATTTCTGCAAAAGCACCAACTGGAATTTTGATAGGGGTGTCACTAAATCTATAGATCACTTATCGATCTGGTTGGCATCGCCATTGTAACAATATTGTCTTTTCATCCATGCATATCGGTTAGAAATGTTTATCTGTTTGTTTAGATCTTCTTTTAATTTCTTTCAACAGTACTTTGTAGTTCTCAGTATACAAATCTTGACGTTTTATTAAGTTTATTCTTACATATTCTACTCTTTGGATGCAAATGTAAATGGAGTTATTTCCTTAATTTCATTTTCAGAGTGCTCATTGCTAGTATGTCCTGCACCCTTGCACATTCTACTTCTTAGTGGATTCTTTAGTTTTCAATGCACAAGATCATGTCATCTGCAAATAGACATAGTTTCACTTTTTCCTCCCTAAATGACTTTTATTTCTTTTTCTTGTCCAGTTGCCCTGGCTACAGCCTCAGTACTGCACTAAACAGGAGTGGTGAGGGTGGGCAGCCCTGTCTCATTCCTGATCTCAGAGGGAAAGCTTTCAGTCTTCTACCACTAAGTAGGGTGTCAGCTGTGGGCTTTACACAGATGCACACGGGCAGACTTTCCATCCAGGCTGAGGGATTCCAAAGCCCTGACTTTCTTGCCAGCCTAGGAGGTTAGAACAGTGGCCTGGGCAGGGAGGCTGCCAGGAGGAGGTTCAAAGAGCTGTCCAAACTCAAGATGGGCTTGGAAGGTATGGATGATTTGGGATGAGTTGGTTCCATCAGGAAATACCAAGCCCCACTGCTGGTGAACTCTGGCCCCATTATCCCTGTGGCCACAGACAGCCCTCGACCGAGCAGAACAAGTGTGAGAAGCTCAGAGTTGTACCCCCTGAGGCCCTGGTTTTGCTCAGCTCCCTCACCGCCCTCTCCACCCTGCCTTTCACCTCCCTCTGGGGCAGATGGCCTTGGGAAAGAGAGAGGGAACAGCTGCCATGAGCACTGGGAGGAGGGGGGAGATGGACGAAAAGGAGTTAGCCAGGTGGAGAGTTCAAGAGCACAGACCTGGGAGCTGGACTTCTGGGTCCAAGCCTGCCCTGCCCCTACACCGTGGACCAACAGGATGACCCCAGGCAAGTCACTTCAGCTCCCTGAGTGTGAGTTTTCTGATTGTCACATCTGGGTAACGACAAAGTCCACTACCTAGGGCCACTGTGAGGACAACAGGAAGACTCGTAAGGTGCACGGCACAGCATAAAGCATATCCTTGGTACGCCATCAAGTCTGGCGATTGCTGCCTTTGCTGTTGTCATTGTCCCTCTGACTGCCATTTCTACCGCTGCTGCCCGCACAGTGGTGGCTGTTCAGCATCCTCACGGGAGGAAGAACCTTTCTGAATGTTTAGCCTTTGTTTGGTGACTCCCAGTGGTCCCAGAACTCCTGAGTTCCTGTTCACGCTGCACCCCACGGGGCACCCAGTTTGAGAGAGGGAGCCCCTACTGCTTTCTCCACCAGAGTAATTGCTTTTTCCGCTCAGAAGTCACCCAACGACCCCAGTGGGGCCCGTGTGAGGCATGCCAGAGGCGTCACCTCATGAAATGCTCACCACATAAGGAAAGAACGATCATTGTTGTCCCCATTCCACAGAAAAGGAGGATCAGAGAAGTGTGTTAATCACCTAAGGCCCCATGGCTTATAAGAGATGGAGACAGGATTTGAACCTAGGTCATTGCTCTTACCTACTGGGCTGCACACCTCTCCCCCAGCCGCCGGCCAAGCTGGAAAATTCAAGAGGTTGCCTTGGGACAAGGAGTGGGGGGCCCAGGGAGACACCCGGGCTGGCAGCACAGAACCACACTGCAGCACAGAACCACACAGATACTGTGAAGGGCCTTCAGGACCTACGTCCTGACCCCCGCCCCCACAGGGTCCCCGCCCAGGCTGGGGGGCCACCTGGGGACCTCTGGGGCCCACACTGTTCTGTAGCCACCCCAAGAGCCCTGGAGCTCCCCCACCCTTCAACTGACTTGGAGCCAAAACACAGAAGTTAACCTTCCTTATGCTAAACTCCTTTTGCAGTTGTGGACACCGGGGAAATCTGAGATCTTTGGGAATCTTAATTCTGCCCAAACAGAGAGCCGGCGGCGGCGCCTCCCCCAGCTCCAGGCCCTGCAGAGCTGGCACAGCCCCCCACCCAGCCCCTCTTCCCATCTGCCTGTGCTGAAGGCTGCTCTCCTTTCTGGGCCGGGTCATTCACTGCTTGCTTTTCACCCACCAAGTCACTCACCTCTGAGGCTGGGGGTGGCCGTTCCTAGGCAACAGAGACAATGGCTGAGCACAGGGACTCTAACCCTATTCCTCTGTCTTGTAAGCCTCGTATCCCAGCATGCAGCAGACTGACTGCCTCGCTGTGTGCTGGGCGTGGTGAGGACTGGGACGCCAGTGGGTGGCACGAGCCACCGCGTGAGCTGTGTGCCTAGGGCTTGCGGGCGCTGTTGCCCTGAAAGCTCAGACGGCCCCCACAAAGTACGCTGTGTCGCTACTTCGTGCACAAATGTGTTTCTTTATCCAAAAAATGTGCACCAAGCCTCTGCTGGGGGCCTGGCCGCGCAAGGGGGCGGATGCACAAGGTTGGCAACGATTCCTGGGTCCCTGCCTCCTGGGAAGACTCTCTCAGTGGGAGAAGCAGACGCAGAAGAAGAAAGACAAGGAAGAGGGGACAGGATCAGAGACACAGAAAACACTGTGACAACTTGGAAGAGCAAGGAACAGGAGGGACATTAGGTACATTGGTCAGGGTGTGAGCCTGACGGTCCAGGAGCCAGCCATGCAGAGTGCATGGAAAAGCATTTCAGGGAGTGGAACCACCAGCACGCAGCCCTAAGGGGGGGCTCAGTGGGCCGGTGGGGGGACAGTGGGCCGGTGTGGCTGGGGGGCTGTGATCAGGGCTGTGGGTTGGGGCAATGAGGCAAGGAGGAGGGGCCAGATCATGTAGGTCAGGGAGCCCGGGCTGAAAGCAGCCAGGAGACAGAGGCAAATGGGGGGTTAAGCAGAGACATGGTACGCTCTGTCATCCGTATGAGGGGGTGACGGCGATGACTCTCTTAGGCGGTGGCCACAAGGACAGAGAGCGATGTGGACGGATGTGGACAGAACCCACAGGCTGCGGTTTGAATGGGTGGGGAGAGGACAGGAGAGGAAGCAGAGACGGCCCCAGGTCTGGGTCCAAGTGAGAGCCGAAGCTTAGAACAAACTTCTCAGCTCCAGTGGTCCCTATTTCTCCTTCCAGAGATGCTTCCAAAGCTTCGGGCCATGTGCACCCCTGACAAAGATGGTGATGAGTCAGCCAGAGAGGCAGGCAAACCCTGCCCTGGCCTGCTCTTTCCTGCTGCCCCACCGGGCGCGGGATGTGGGCAGGAAACACAGCTTCTGCCTACCGACCAGCTGCATGACCTTGAAGGGTCTCAGTCCTTTGCCCACCAGGGTCAGTTAAATAGCCTGCCCCACCCTGTGTCCTCCGTAAGTGAGACCACGTGTGAGAAGGTAGAGGAAACATTTAATCTATTTTAAAGCACTTTGTGACGTGCAGGAATGTCGCCGTCATCCTGCAGACCCCAGCAGGAAACTGCTCCTCCGTCACACATAGCACGTCACACCCAAGCACTTACTCATGGCCTTCCAGGGAACGCTGGGATCCTCCCGGGGCCCGCTGAGGCCTCATCACATTCTCGTCTTGCAGAAGGGGAACTGAGGCACGTCCAATATGCCTCACCACGTGGCCAGCCTGAAGCCTCACCGAAATCAGGGTGGGAGTAAGCCCCCAAGCAGCACCCCCAGCAGACACCAGTGAGCACCCAGGGTCCCACACAGCCTGTGGCATGTCATCCCCACCAGCATCCTGCCCTGGAGGTTTTACAGCCATTAGCTGTTTTATGGGAAGGTGGGCCTTTGGCAGCTGCCCACGACCCCTCGGGTCAGACGCAGAGAGAAGCAGATGGCCCACCCCGGGTTTAGACACATGGGAAGTCACTCACTCACTCAGCTCCCACAGCGCTGGTCGTGGCCCAGGCACGTTCTGGGCACTGCTGAGCCCGACACACAAACCACTGCCCTCTCGGTGCCCCCACCCCGGCGGGGAGATGACGGGCGAGGAAAACGTCAGACACCGAGGAGGACAAGCTGCAGATCCTCTCGTCCCAAGCACCACGCCGTGGAGACAGAAGCCGTCAGTGCTTCGCGGCTGCTGCTGCTAAGAGATTAGGGTCCTCTGCATCTACTGCCCCAGACCCTCTTGCCGGGGCTGTCTGGGACCCCAGGACAGGCGGAGCAGCCGAGACAGCCAGGAACACTAAGGGACCTGATCCAAAATGTGCTGCCAGGCAGGGCAGGCCGTGGGCACCATGCAGGGGGGCTCGGAGTCCTCCCACAAACCCCGGGCCGTGCCTCCCTCCTCTGGAGTAAGCATGTGATTAAGTAATTTTATTATTAAAGTCCCACATGATCAGACACCCGGGCTACACTTTGAGTGAAATTAATTCCAAGGTTCAGCCAAGTCCCTGGGTGTTTTCCTTCCTGGGAAGCTGCTGGGGAGGAAATGAGGTCTGTGTGCCCCTGATGCCCCGAGGACCAGGCCCCCCGCTGTAGTGCTGCTGGAGGCCAGGGGCTGGGGAGGGGCTCCGCCGGTCACCGCTCTCCCCTAAATCTCAGCCTCCTCCGTGGACGCTGGGTGTCCCCACTTGGGAGCCCCAAATGCACCCCAACCAAAACCAGGTTCCCCGTTGCCCTGCCCTTCTGTGTCCCCCGTTGGACATGTTCCTCCCCCAGGGCCCTTGCTCTGCCGGTGACTCCACTGTCCTCTCCGATGCTCTGTCAGAGCCTCCAGGCCTCCACACCCCATAGCGCCCCACATACGCCTGTTACTAGGTCCAAGCGACACCTAGATGCCTTTCAAATGTCTCCCTCTGTTTCCGCGTCTACAGCCTCCTTCTCAACCCCGGCCTCATTAGATGCTGTCCTTTCCTGGCTGCACTGGTCCTGCCCTCCCTCCAACCCTGACCCTGAAATAATCCCCTCCCACCCAGCATGCCAGATCACAAGCTGGGCTCCAGGGAGACCACAGCTCAGGCCCTCAGAAGGGCTGGCCCTGCTCTGCGACCTTGGGGGGAGGGGTCTCCAGGAGGGAAAGGGCCTGCCCATGCAGGGGCTCTGTGGGGCAGGCTCCCAGGCTATGAAGCCTGAGTCAGGAGAAGCCAGCTAGCTGTGTGACTTTAGGCAGCCTCTGCCCCTCTCTGGACTCAGGTCTCCTTGTCTCTAAAACGATCAGCCCGCCCTGCCGCTAGTGACTGAGACCTGGTGTGAGAGTGAAAGAGAAGCACTTTCATCTGTATTTTAAAGCACTTCACAATATTTGGGATGCCGCCATATCCCTCACAAATCCCACAGGACAATGTGCTCTTCTGCCGCATACCCTACCCGAGTCCCCACCCTCCTCTGAGTGGGAGCCGGGGAGCGGGAGCTGGAATGGCCAGGACAGGCAGCTCTTATAACAACTCTTGTTCTGCTGAGTCTGGGACACACTGGGACCCCTGAGATCTCTCTGTTGCGTTCCCAGCACTGGGCCCTGCATACAGGAGGTGCTCAATCAATGCTCCAAATGAATGGTGGCGCCCCACCCACCAGCTGCTCCTCGAACTGCTGAGGGTGATGCCCACAGAGGCCTGCATGGACCAGGGTGGTCGGTGCGCGCTCTCCTGAGGAGGCGGGGCCTGGCCTTGCAGGACAGGATGGATGTGAGGAGTCAGAGGAAGGAAGAGGACATGCTGGGCAAAGGGGCACAGTGTCGGCAAAGTCAGAGGGGCAGGAAGGGACATGGAGGGTGGCACAGGGAATACGGAAAGACAGCACATAGAATCTAGTCAGAATGCCCCATCCACCCAGCCCCCACCTGCGCTCTGAAATAAATAATACAGTTTCTCCTGTTTTACAGATGGGTAGACTAAGGCAGTAAATGGTGAAATTGTTTCCTCGAGGTCCCCATCAGGGGGTCCAACCCAAGTCAGAGCTCTGGAGTGTCACTGCTGGACAGGACACCTCCTCGTTTGGCTGTCTCTTACAGCTGGTTTGTGATTTGTGTGCAAAGGAATGAACTTGACATGGAATAAAGTTTTCTGGAGTTTGAATTAAAACTGGCCCCTCTGGCACATTCTCCTGTTCCCAGGACCTACAGCCCCAGTTCTTGATTCAGGGCCAGGGAGAAGGCATGAGCCTCAGGGAAGGGTGTTCTAGAAGGTGCCTGGAGCTGCTCTGTGCAATGGGCTGGCAGGGGGTGGGGAGGTAAGGAAAGGACAGCCCTCTGGCCAGGCTTTGCCAGCTCAGTTGGGGGGCAGAGGATGGGTTCCCAAAGTGTCGGAACAAGTGACAATGTCAGTACAGATGTGAGAAGAGCCATCCATCCATCACCTACCCATCCATCCATCCATCATCCATCCATCCATCATCCATCCATCCATCATCCATCCATCCATCCATCCATCCAACCACTCATTCAACAAATACTGACTGAGCCCAGAGTCTAATGGAGTTACCACCAGGGAAGCAGGTAATTACAGTTCCATGTGGCCAGTGTCATCACAGGAGATCTTCAGGGCACTGTGGGAGCCCAGAAGAGGCACCCGACGTAGCAAGAAGTTGGGTGGGGCGGGTAGTCAGGGAAGCTTCCTAGAAGACATGATGTCTGACCTGAGCCTTAGAGGGCAAGCAAGACCTCGCCAGACCAAGAGGTGGGGGAAAGCACCTCAGCCTAAAGGAACCAAACAGCCGGGGTGAGTGGCCTTTAGGGACAAGAACAGCTCATTGTGGTTGAAGCAGAAAGCATGGGGGGGGGAGGTGGGTGCATTTGCAGAGAAGGGTGGCTGGGGCCAGGCTCGCCGGGACCCTGAGAGACATCATCAACAGTGGGATAGAGATCCCACTCTTGGAATGCAGTGGGAGTTCATGGAGACCCCCAAATGGAAGAGAGATAAAGGTGGGCTGAGTTATTCTGAACAGGCTTCTAGCTAAAGAGAACTTAAAAAGTTGACATACTGATGTCTAATATAAAGATACAGATATATTTGCAAAAGCATTGAAAGTTGACAAGAGAGGAAGGGATTTCCAAACCAAAACCAAAGGGAAAAGAGGACCTCGGAGAAGGGAACACATGTGGAGGCCTCTGTGCCCGAGGAGCTGCCCAAGCTCAGGGGAGCCTCCCCCCGCCAGCTGGGAAGAAGGAAGGGGCAGAAACGAAAGCTCAGGGCCCACAGTCTGACAGGAGATCTTCCCACGATTGGCTGGGATGCCAAGGGCTGCATCCTTGGGGAGAGGGCACTCAGAAGTGGACCTGCCCTTCAAGGAAACACAGCTGGGACTGAACGACTCAGGCCTTCCAGGGAACCTCAGGCTTGGGCGAAGGTGGAGCTAGAAAGGCAGCCCATCCCAGCGGGCGGTCGCCGCAACCCAACTCCTCTCTGGAGGGAGGTAACTTCATCCATGCCTTAACTTATTCCTGCACTTAATTTTCCAAATACTATGACCAATGCATGAAGAAAACGAGGCCCACAAAGAAATAAGACACTGTGAGGACACAACAACAACAAAAAAAAAACCATCAGAATCTTCCGGTCAAGATGACGACGTAGGCAGACATGGCTCACCTCTTTGCACAACCACATCAAAATTACAACTAAAATATAGAACAACCATCACTCAGGAACATCAGAAATTGAGTTGAACGGAAGTCTGATAACTACAGGACTGAAGAAACCACATCCATCCAGACTGGTAGGAGGGGTGCGGATACCAAATGGGCTGACCCCATACCTAAGTGGATAAAAATTCAGGAGGGGTATCTCAGGAGCAAGGAGTCCCAGACCCACACCAGGCCCCCCAGCCCAGGGTTCCAGTGCCATGCAGATAAGTCCCCAAAAATTCTAGCTGCAAAAAACAGTGGGGATTGAGTCAGTAGAAGAAACTGGTGGAGCCCCAAGCAGTTCATATTGGGGAACCCACACATGGACTTATTCAGACTCGCTCCCCTGAGCTCCAGCACTAGCTAGGGTGGCAGCTTGAAGGGCACCAATGGTACACAGGGAGAGAATGAAGTGTCTGGTATCAGGGCAAGCAGAGGACATTGTCCCTTTGCTGAGGCCTCCCACTCACAGAGCCGGTAAGCTGATGTCATATCTGAGACTCCATCAACCTGGCTAACACTGTGTGACCCGCCTGGGAGATCCACAGAGGCTCCACCCCACCCAACTTATGGCCCCACCCAAGCTGCTTTTCCATAAGAGTGGTTTGTCTTGGCTCCTAAATCCTATCAAACAAGCAACAACTGGCTTCAGTGAGCCCTAGTAGCAGCCATATTAGAGTCACAGCTTGGCTTCCCCTTGGAATCTCCAAGCTCAGCACAAGTAGCAGCCATCTCAGATTGCTTTACAGTTCAAGTCGGGGTATCCTGGGCAAAACAGGTGAGGGCTGACTTTGGCCTGCACCACCCAGAAAACCTCAGGGCCAGCACACTCAGTGGACAGCTACAGACCACGCTGGAGCACCACCACCCTGACCCTGCACAGCTAATCTTCCACAGAGGGTAGAAGTTGGTGGTCAGTGGTCATAGCCAATCTTTGCAGCTGCCTGGCCTGGGTATATCCCTCCCATTGATCTGCCAACAGCAACCCAGGCTCAACTACAAGAGGAGGGTGTACTCAGCCCACACAAAGGATACACCTTGAGCACCCAGATTGGGTGATAGGGACAGCTGTGCCATGGGACCCTATAGGACACTTACTACATTAGGCCACGCTACCAAGACAGGGAATCAAAGCAGCTCTACCTAGTACATAGAAACAAATACAGGGAGGCTGCCAAAATGAAGAGACAGAGAAACATGGCCCAAATGAAAGAACAGATCAAAACTCCAGAGAAAGAGCTAAACAAAGTGGAGATAAACAACCTAGCAGATGCAGAGTTCAAAACACTGGTTATAAGGATGCTCATAGAATTTAGTGAGGGCCTCAGCAGCATAAAAAAGACCCAGTCTGAAAGGACACACTAATTGAAATAAAGAACAATTAACAGGGAAACAACAGTAGAGTGGATGAAGCTGAGGCTCAAATCAATGATTTGGAACATAAGGAAGCAAAAAATAACCATGCAGAAGAAGAAGAAAAAAGAATCCAAAAAAAATGAGGATAATATAAACAGCCTCTGAGACAACTTTGACAGGTCCAACATTCACCTCATAGGGGTGCCAGAAGGAGAAGAGAAAGAGCAAGAAATTGGAAATCTATCTGAAAAAACAGTGGAAGAAAACTTCCCTAGTTTGGTGAAGGCAATAGACATGCAAGTCCAGGGAGCACAGAGAGTCCCAATTATAATGGATGCAAAGAGGCCCCCCTCCAAGACACATCATTATTAAAAGGCCAAAGGTTAAAGACAGACTCTTAAAAGCAAGATGGGAGTTACCAGAAGGTTGCCAGATGGGAGGGGTGAGGGGGAGAATAGTGAAGATGTGAGGGGATTAAGTACAAATAGGTAGTTACAGAATAGTTATGGGGATATAAAGTACAGTATAGGAAATTGAGTAGCCAAAGAACTTACACGCAAGACCCATGGACATTAACAATGGTGGACGGATTGCCTGTGGGAGTAGGGGGCACTGGGTGGAGGAATGCAAAGGGGAAAATTTCAGAACAACTGTAATAGCATAATCAGTAAAGTATAATTTTTAAAAATTAAAATTAAAAGAAACACCAGAAACATATCTCCCAAGTATGTTTCAGACATTGGAATTAGCATAAAACAACTATGCTCACTGTGTTTAAAAACAAAAAAGCCCTGGCTGGTAAGGCTCAGTGGACTGAGTGCCCGCCTGTGAATCAAAGGGTCGCCAATTCAATTCCCAGTCAGGGCACATGCCTGGGTTGTGGGCCAGGTCAGGTCCCCAGTAGGGGGCACGCAAGAGGCAACCACACATTGATTTTTTTCTCCCTCTCTTTCCCCCTCCTTTCCCCTCTGTCTAAAATAAATAAATAAAATCTTTTTTAAAAAGACAAGCATGAAACACCACCAGGGAATATCACCAGGGAATATAAAATTATAAACCGTGACATAGAAAATTGACAAAAGAACCAAATAGAAGCTCTAGAAATGAACATTATGATGAGTGAAATTTAAAATTCAGAGACTTTGTTTCTTGACCTGTTGGTAATAGTTTCATACACGTTTGGTTTTTATCACTCATTAAACTGCACATTTGTGTTCCACTCTTCTGCAAAGCTGGGTGTTTATAATTTATGCATTTCATACATGTGTGCTATATTTCAAAACAATACAGTGTAAAAGACACTCAATGGATGGGTTTAACAATGGATTAAAGGCAGCCAAAGAAAGAATTAGGTCAAAAGACAATATCCAGAATGCATTGCAGAGAGACACAAAGATGGGAAAGGGAGAGGGTAAGAGACAGAGAGGATAGGAAAGAGTTTCAACAAAGTCCCAGGAGAGACAGGAATGGACAGAGGCAATGTTTAAGAGATGGAAACTAATAATTTTCCAGAACTGATAAAAAAAACACCAAACCATAGATTCAGGACACTCAAAGAGTCCCCAGGAAAGTAAGAAGAATCCACAGCTCAATCCATCATAGTGAGGCTCCAAACCAAAGTTAAGAAGAGGACAAACCTAACAGCAGTTTAAAAAAATGATGGACAGTCTAGAACACACACTTGGATTGTGGGCCAGGTCCCCAGCTGGGGGCGTGTGACAGGCAACCACACACTGATGTTTCTCTCCCTGTCTGTTTCCCTCCCTTTGCCTCTGTCTAAAAATAAATAAATAGCATTAAAAAAAAAAAAAAAAGCCCTGGCTGGTGTGGCTCAGTGGATTGAGCGCGGGCTGTGAACCAAAGCATTGCAGGTTCGATTCCCAGTCAGGGCACATGCCTGGGTTGCAGGCCATGGCCCCCAGCAACCACATATTGGTGTTTCTCTCTCTCTCACTTTCTCCCTCCCTTCCCTCTCTAAAAATAAGTAAATAAAATCTTAAAAAAAAAAAAAAAAAGCCTTGGCCAGTGTGGCTCAGTGGATTTAGCACCGGTCTGTGAACCAGAGGGTCACCAGTTTGATTCCCAGTCAGGGTACATGCCTGGGTTGCAGGCCAGGTCCCCAGTAGGGGGCGTGAGAGAGGAAACACATTAATGTTTCTCTCCTTCTCTTGTTCCCTTCCCCTCTCTCTGAAAATAAATAAAGTATTAAAAAAGAAGAAGAAGAAGAAGAAGAAGAAGAAGAAGAAGGAGAAGGAGAAGGAGAAGGAGAAGGAGAAGGAGAAGGAGAAGGAGAAGGAGAAGGAGAAGGAGAAGAGCCAGTCATGCCTTCAAGGGAGCCCACTAAGACTGACAGCTAACTACTCCGCAGCAACAGTGGAAGCCGGAAGCCTTGGAAAACGCCACTCACCTGGACTGCTGTGTGCACTGCTGAGGGGAGAATGACGTGCAGGGGCCCGACCAGAGGCCAAGAAAGCAGCCAGAAGCTGAGATGACAGTGTCCTGGACCAGATGAGTGGCAGTGTGGATGAAGAGTGGACCAGCACGCAAGATGCAGAGGAGGCAGAACCAGGATCACCAGGTGGGTGTTGACTGCTTATGACGGATGAGTGGAGGGAGGCGGCGAGGGCGAAGGTCATGTCTAGCAGCAGACATCGCCTGGCCAGAGGGGCCCCACTGAGATGGGAAGGGAGAGGAGAAACAGGTTTGGGAAGGAGGTGAGCCTAGTTTTGAACAGGGTGGTCAAGAAAGTCAAAGCCATTGGTACCAAAGGACAAAGTGTCTCCTGAGCAGAAGACAGGACGGTCCCCAGATGGGGGTGGCAGGAAGGGAAGATGGACAAGACGGCAGGCCCTCCGAGAACAGCACCCACAGCTCCAGGAGGCATGCGAGGGTGGCGGGAGGCCACAGCGGAGGGCAGGGAGGCCACAGCGGAGGGCAGGGAGGCCAAGCAGGCAGGCTGTTCCCTCCCAGGCCCAGGGAACCAGCAGCGCTTGGCTCAGAACATGTGCTCAGCCAACACTTGCTGAAAACATAAAGGAAGGACTGCCCTGGAGCCAGTGATCGTGGCTGGGGGTCACGCGAGGCCAGCGCCCTGCCTGGTTTCCCTGGGCCATCCAGGTAGCGCAGAGAGCCACACCTGTGACTCCCAGACCATTACTTACTGTGCCTCCTGCAATCTCCAGCAGGCGCAGCGCCGAGTTGGGAAACCAAGGCAGTCAGAAGCAAAGACTGGCAGGTGAAGAAACCAAGCACCCAGCCCCTCCCGCCAGACTCCCTGTCACCCCCACCCCGCACCTAGCACCCCGCACCCCACAAAGGGCTTCCCCAAAGATTGCATGTATGTGGCCATCCTTCCCCGTCACAAATAGGAAAGCCATCCACTCAGCCTCGCTGGTGTCCTCAGGGGTCCCACCTCCAGAGCTAAATGCACAGCCATTCAAGGACACAGAAAGCCTCTCCTCCGGAGAGCCGGCGGAGAACCCCCAGGGGTCCCCGAAGCCTGTGAAACTGGGGGGAACTGAAGCTTCTCGAAGCCCTCCTGCTCCCGCCTGCCTGTGGCTGCCCGTTTCTACACAGTCTGTGGGCCGAGGCTCTGGCGTGTGACTCACCTCCCTCCTCCCCCCCTCCTTTCCTCTCTGAGTAAATGTCAAGTAATATTAGTTATCCCATCTCCCTCAGCAGCACCCCCCCATTTTTGGCAGTGCTGTTTACCTCGGCTGGATCAATCAGCATTTGGGGAGAAAATAGAAACCCTTTTAGATCCAATTAATGAAAATTGGGCAGCAGGAAATGAGCCTGCTTAAAATTTCACTCACTGGGCAGGGAAAGGGCTGGAGAGGCAGGGAGGTGGGCTAGAGGCCCCATCATGCAGTCCCAAACCCCTCTCGCATTCAGAAGAGAAACCCCCACTTCTGAGAGGGAAGGAGCCAGGAAGATCGCCCCAGACTGGGTCTGAGTCAAACACTGTCTGTGGGTACCAAGCTCGACGCAGCCTGTTTGCTGGTTCCCAGGAGTGCGAGCAGGGAAGTGATGGAGGTGGGGTCACATTCCACATCAGTTTGGAGCCAGGTGAGCAGAATAAAGCTGTTGGGGAGACTTGGGGTTCAGCAGATGCTTAGGCAGTTCGCATGCAGGCCTGGATTGGGGGGCCCTGGCTTCCCCTTGCCACCGGGACCCTAACCCCAAAAAGGTACTACTTCACTAATAATCCACAGAGTCCTGGGAACTGTGCTGGGTGCTGAGGCCTCCACCATGGGACGCGTGGTCCAGTCTGACCTGTGATGGTCAAGGGCAGACAGACCTGGCTCTCATTCCAGCTCAACCAAGCCAGCGGCATGACCTTGGGCAAACAGCTGATCCTTCTGAGCCTTACACTTTTCATCTGCAAAATGGGATAATAACATGCATGCTTCGTAGGATGACTGGAAGGATAAAATGAGGGAAGGTGGAAAAGAAACTCAGTGTAGGGCCTGTCCTCCCCGCAGCCTGCCTACTCACCCCTAGCATCCTTCTCCCCCGTCCCAGCCCCACACCCCGCCCCCGCCCCACCCCACACCCCCCACCTGCTTCCAGCCTCCAGGAAAGTGCGACCACACACACCTCTCCCTGCAAAGACCACCAGCATCTGGGAGCTTCCTCGTGGAATCTGGGGCACCCGTGAGCTGGCCTGTGGACCCTCCCCCGGCCAGCCCTGGGAGGGGAAGACCGTGATGTGATGGATGTGCCCATTCTACATATGGATCTGAAAGGCTGAGCCCAGGTTCCGCCCAGGGCTGCCCAGCCCCCCAAGCAGGGGCCAGGAGGGCTTTGAGAGCTGTGAGCACCCAACAGTCCCACCCCAGGGCCTGAAGCCACCCCTGGGCAGTGTGAGTGTTTCTCAGTCACCGTATATCCCATGTGCGGCTGAGGGCCTGACCGTACAAGCCAGGATGCTGTGTGGGAGGGTGGGAGAAGGAATTTTACAGTTTCCAAGTGTCCGCACGTCCATTAAGTGACAGTGGGGAACAGGCAGGTGACAGCCCTCTGTGGGACTCAGTTTGTCTCCCTGTAACGTGTGGATTGAACCAGGTGCCTCTTGTGCCCATGTCACACCCCTCGGCCGCCTCTCCGCTCCAGGGGAGCTCAGGGGGAGGCAGGAGGGGGGAGTGGAGAGAGGGCAGTGGCAGGTGCAGGCAGGATGAGACCTGCCCCTGGACCCCTTCAGTTCGCTTTCTGGGCCACCACCAATGGAAGCCTGCAGGAAGGCAGCATGGGGGAGTGTGGGCACCTTCTCACCCCCAGGGCAACCCTCCACCAGTAAGGCAGGATGCTTGAGTGGTAGGGAGGACAGAGGCCCAGCTGCCCTCGGCGGTGACCAAGCCCAGGAGCCTCCCTCGCACAGGCCTCTCCTCTGTTTCACTCACCCACTCACCCGCCCCATCACGCAGCCTCCCGGAGCCCTTCCCAGCAAACCACCTGCACCCGGGTCCTCGTGGGGTCCTGCTTTTGTGGCAGCACAGGCTCAGGCAGGGACAAAAAGGAACAGTGGCCTTATAAGCATATGCAATGACCACATAGCTGATTGGCCAGGCGGAGCCTGAGCACCACGGGTGAGCGAGGGGCCAGCGTGTAGCAGGTGCTCAATCCATGGGGCAGTGAGGGTGTCCACGCACCCACTCTAGGCACAGTGAAAGCACGTCTACCACCTGCCGAGTACAGGACACCCTGGCCCGGCTCTGTCCCTACCCTCCAGGGCCACAGTCTCCTCGGCAGACGGCCAGGTGCCCTGAGGAGTGTGAAGCCAAGGGACCGAGGCCCCACGAAAGGGGCAGGAGTGAGTGGGAAAAGGTGGGAGGAGGTCCCCGCACTGCACTGACAGTGGGGGGTGGCATTCAGCTGCCCGAAGGAGACGTGAGTGCTTTCCAGGTAGACAAGGTAGGAAAGGTCCCCAGCCGGGGATAACGTCAGTGGGAGAAGCTGGGGGGATGTGCAGGGATGAGGCTGCGGAAGCCCAGACCCCGGAGCTCCCAGCAGACCGAGTCCCTGCCAGCCAGGCTCTCACTGGCCTGGGGGGTGATGCCTGGCTCCCAGGACTGACAGAAGCACCTGGGCTAGTGGGGTCCAGGTGTCCCTCCGCCCTGCCAGCAGCAGCTGAGCTTTTGTAGAAGTGCCTGGCTCCAGCGGGGTGCTCACAAGAGGGACCCCAGCTGCACCTAGGTTCCGCTCGGCTCTGCCAAGCCCAGAAAGGCCCGACGGAGCAGGGATGCTGCCCCATGCCAGCCTTGAGCTGAAGGTTCTGCCAATGTCCCCTGGCAGGGAACGAGAGGCCACATCTGCCAAGGCTGGGGCGTCCTGTGCAGCTGGCAGCTCAGCCTCGCACCAGTAGCTCTAGGAAGCTACTCCCCTGGTGGACCCTCCCCCAGCCTCCCCTCAGGGGCAGGGAGGTGGAGCGGTGTTCACCCATCCTCTCACACGCAGTGGGTGGGGGCCTTGGAGGTGGGAGTGTGTGAGTTAGTTGAGTGGGGCTAGACTCGGCTACGGGGACAGACAGCCTGGATCTCAGGGGCTCCCGGCAATAAGCCTTCCTCTCTCCCTAACGCAGCCCAGCCATGGCTCTGCTCCATGCGGTCTCTCAGGGACCCAGGCCAGGAGGGGCTCCCCCATTGTGGGGCTCCCCATCTGGAAGAGGTAGCCTTCTGAAGCACCAGAAAATAGGGGAGCGGACAACAGGGAAGTCAGCTCTTCAGCCCAAGGGGCATGTGTGACGCCATTTCCCAGCCCATGGGCCATGGCTAGATTTAGCAGATAAGAATATAGGATGCCCAGTGACATTTGAATTTCTGATAAACGACAAATAAAATGTTAGTGCAGGCGGGTCCCCTACAATATTTGGAACATATTTATGCCAAAAAAATTGTTCACTGTTTATCTGAAACTCAAACTTAACTGGGTGGATTGTACTTTGGGGGCAATCCCAATCCCATGTGCCCTTACGTCACGTCCTCCCTTAGGATCTATCCATGGCTCCCCAGTGCCTTCAGCCCACGTCCAGCCGGCTGAACCTGGCGGCGGAGCTTGCACGGCGTGGCTCCTGCCTCTGAGCCCCTCTCAGCGGGAGAGGGCGGTGGCGCCCAGCGGACGTGAGAGACAGTGGGCACCCCCTCGGTGCATTTCTCACGACCAAGCCCAGCACTTCGCCAGGCCCCCCAGGGCGGGGGCGGGGGCCCAGCTCACATGGCCACCCAAGGGCTCCCCCATGAATCTCGTCACCCCCGCAGGCCTCTGGCAGGAAAGCCATTTCTTTTTGTTTTAAGCCCCTGCCTCCTCCCCACTTCCTTCTCTTCGTGGGTGGGAAACCCCTGGTTTCAGATCAAAAGGACCCAAAATTTCACATGGCATTTCGAGCTGAACCCGCAGCTGAACCATTGACTGCAGAGCGTTCCCGAGAACGTCACGGGCAGGGATGCCCCACTTTCACCTCTGGGCCGAGGGAGGGGCGCAGGAGACACTTGCTGTCCACGGCTGGGCCACCCCGGACCTCTCTGCCTCCTGGCAGACTGCAGACCAGCGTGGGGTGCCTGGGGGGCACTGCAGGGGTGAGGCCCCAGGAGAAGGGGCGAGGGCAGCAACAATGAGAACCCACGGGGTGAATGTGCTCAGTGCCAAGTAGACCCCCTCACCGCCAACGCAGAAGGGCCAGGTCCCCAAGTGACTCTGAGTCCCTGGCTTCCCTCCCCTGGGGCAGGACACCCCCATCACTGGGGGAGGGGCACACGGCCTCTCCTGAATCCTGCTTTCTCCTCGCACTCCTCCTCGGGGCACCCCAGCACGCCCGTCCACTGTCCACTTCCGGCAGGGCTCCGGATGGTCCAGCTCAGCCCTGGCTTCTGTCAAATGCCGCCTACCCCAAAGGCCACCAGAGCTGATGCAGCGGACAAAGGGGGTTACAGGAAGAGGCAGAATTTTCCAGACTTCCTCACAGCCTCCAAAGGGCCTCCAGAGAGGTGGTTATATAAGGTATCTTTTTTAAAAGTGTGGAAAGGAAATTTTATGGAAATATTAAGACGTGCCATGTGGGGCAAATAACAGGGTGCACTCCCTGCCCATGGCCAGGACAGGTCCTGAGCCAAAGAACCCCGGCTCCCCACGTGGGCAGGGGCTGGACCATTTGGTCACCTCTGGGTGCCCAGGTTAAGCTCGGAGGCAGGCAGGAGGAGGAGTCACTCAGCAAACATCTGTGGATTTAGCGGAAGGAATCAGGAGCTGAAAGGAGGGGAAATGGGCCAGGACTGGGGGTGGCAGGAGGAAGCCAGAGACAGAGGATGGGAGGGGGGTCCTGCGGGGAGGGGGCTTGGGTAGGAGGAGACGGCTCTGAAATCAGGAAAACTGCTGAGTAAAAACAGTCTGTGAAAAGGCCCCAGATTATTCATCTAAGTCCTCTTCTTGTTAAGTTTCAGTTTGAGCGGCTGCAAATATTTGAAATGAGTAATTTCTCCCGATGAAGAAGGTCTGATTTTGACTCTGCCTAATTTATCGAGATTTAAGGGAGCACCCAGAGGAGAGGGGCTGAGTCTGCTGCCGGCAAGCAGCTCCCGGCCACCCTTGCTCCCCAGCTTCTTCCTGGTCCTGCCCCGCCCTGCCCCAAAGTTGGGGTTCTGGGGACAGGAGGATGGGCAGGTGCCCCCGGACCAGGGGACAGGCCTGGACCACCTGGGAGCCTCCATGCCCAGGCAGCAGAGGGGACAGATCAGGGGACAGAGTCACAGCCAGGTGGCACCAAGCCTGTACTAGCTCCTAGGCCTGCAGCCTCCCTGGGCCTCCCAGTCTCTGCTCTGCTCTGTCCCCCTTGCCAGCCCTGGGCCCCCGGTTTGCCTCCCAGCCCTGCCTCCTCCAGGGCCTCCCCTGTCCTCCCCTACGTTCCACAGCCAAAGTGTCCCCAGGCCCTGGCACCTTTTTGTCACTCAATCAGGTGCAGGTACCAGGCACTTCCCTGTGCCTCCTATAAGGCTTGAGCCCAATGTCACCACCTCTGTGAAGCCCTCCCTGTCCCCATGAGAAATGGGAGGCAGCTGGGGCTCCCCCGTCCCTGTTCCCTTCCCAAGCTCCATTGCAATGCAGCCACCGACTGAGGTGGCCCCGCTCCCTGCGCTGGAGCAAGGCCCAGGGTGGGCTCTGGAACCTGGGCATTCTGAGCCTGGCATGTGCAGCATGCTGGAGAGATGGCTGGGGCAAGAAGTTGCCGTAAATGCATGAGTGAAGAAGACGTGATGTGCATTCAGATACTTACGTGAAGGGACTGGTGGGTTGGCACAGCCCGAGCCCCAGCCCCCAGCAAAGAGAGGCCCCAGGCAGCCACGGGGGCCAGGGGAGAGGTCAGTCCCGGGCACCGCCCAAGCCAACTGTGGAGTGAATGGCTTGCCCTGGTCCCTGGGTCACAGGAGACACAGAGGAGAGGGTGTGGCGCAGGGCCACCTGTCTGGCCGGACGTGGCCACTGCAGTGGCACAAGGCGGGCACTCGGTGAGCACCTGTTGAATGAACAAACGAATGAATGAACAAGGCAGCTCCCGAGTCTAGCACTGCATGAAGAGACGCGGGGTCTGGAGAGGCAGACCCAACCTCAACACCTGGCCAGGCCACCCAGCCTGGGGTGCGGGGCTTCCAGGGTGTCTGAGGTGTCGTCTCTCTCGGGAGTGGGGGGGCCAGGAGCCCGGGGCCCTGACAATCAGAACCACACTCACCATTGGTCCAGCACTCCCCCGGTGCCTGCCCTATGCCAAGGCCTCTTCCATCCCAGGGGACCCATCAGCCACACCACGCTTATGACCCTGTTTCACACATGACAACACTGAGGTCCCAGTTCAGAGAGGGAAACATAAGCCCAAAAACTGAGCTTAGGCAGGTGTGGAAGGAGCACTGGAGCCTGAGTCTAAGCCTGGGCTGAGGCAGCCGCCGCGGTGAGGGCACCCACAGCCTTTGACGCACCAGGCTCCTGTCCCCATCGGTGAGTCCGCTGTCCCCCCCCCGACCCCGTAGCAGCTGGGGAAGGGAGCAGGGCTGGATGGAGCAAGCTCAGCCAGAAGACACGAGTGAGTTCTGAGCCCTGGCAACAGGAGAAGAGGGACAGAGGCACAGGGGTGCGCCCAGCGCTGAGGGAGGCCAGCTCAGCGAGTGTGAGTGTCAGAAGGAGGGCAGTGGTGCTAGAAGCTCAGACACTGGGGACACAGGTTGAACCCTAGGGCTAGGTGGTCTCACTTGCATTTCTTCCTGTCAAGGAAAAGCAGTGTGGGGGTGGGCGGTAGAGGGCATGTTAAAGTCACCAGAGCAGTTGGTGACAGGCTTTACACACATGCCCGAGAGTCTAAACATGTTCAGGTGAGGCCGCTGTGACTTAGGTTCATTTCAGATGGCCCCGGGTAGGGGAGGGGCTCAGAGTCAAGGAAGGCCCGGGTCTCTGCCCCTGAGGGTTCGAGGTGGGAGAGGTGAGCAAAGAAGGGGCCTCCTTTCAGGTGGACAAGGCAGGGGCTACGCTCCAGGCAGGTGGGGTTGGTGGCTCAGGGAGGAGGGCGCCCAGGCCCGAGGGGCAGTGCCAGGCCCAGAACTGCGCCCTGGCCTGCAGAGACCAGCCTGTGCCTGCTGCCCACCCTCCCAGCAAGGTCTGGGCTGAGCCAGACCCCAGCAGGGAAAGGTTGGAGTTGGGTCAGTGGGTGGGTTCCAGGATGCGTACAGGGCATAGGGTGGGGTGGGGGGTAAGTCCTGGTTTAAAATACCGGTTCTCAGGCCCCACCCTAGAGGCTCTGATTCTGTCCATCTGGGCCCAGGCCCAGGAATCTGCCTTTTACCTGCAGCCCAGGTGACTCTGGCACAGCAGGTCGGGCAGGGGGTCACTGGCCAACATTGGAGGGGACAGGAGCCTGGTAGACATGAGGGCGAAGGCGGTCCCACTCCCACCCCTTCCACGCCTTGGGGACTTTGACCCTTTCTGCTGGTGCCTGGCGCAGCCCTCAGGAGAGGCCACTGGGTGCCTGGGTCAGACTTCCTGAATGCCGTTCCGCCTCGGCTGCTCACTGCTGTGTGGCCTTCCACCGGCTAGCTACCCTCTCTATACTGAAGGGCCTTCATCTGCACAGGAAGTGATGACAGCACCTGCCTCCCAGTGGTGTCCACAGAACCCACCCTTGCGCACTGGAGCTCTGGGCGTGCATTCCCGGGCTCCCAGTGGGATCCCTGCCCCTGCCCCTCACCCCCACAACAACGGGGACCCTCTTAAACCCTATGTCCCATCGGGTCACACCCCAACTGATCACCATCAGTGGCCTCCCAGCCAGTCAGCCCCCTCTCTCACTGAGGCTCCCTGGCCCCTGTCCGCCCTCGGCTCTGCCCACCTCCCGGGCCCTGGCTCACCGCCCTGGTGTGTGGCTCCTTCCCATTCCAAATGCTGGGGTCCAGTGTGTGCTGACTCCTCATTTGAATAGAATATTTATATTTGCTTACATCTGCCTAACGAATCTCTGAGAGACCCTTCAAAACTCACGACAGAGAGTGTGGTGGTGGGGAGCCCAGCGGATAGGAACAGAGGTGAGATGGCAGCTCCCTTCCCCTTGTGGTTTACCCCCACACTCTGAGTTTTGAACCTCATGGACGCTCCATATTCACCAAAAATGCATAAAGAAATGAGTGGGTGCATTTCTCTAAAGCTCCACCTTCCTGGAGAGGCTCTGCCTGGCCCCCCCGCACTAAAACGACCCTTCACCATCACTCTTTACCCCGAACCTGCTTTACTTCCATCCATAACCCTGTCACTAGCTGCCATCACTTTCAGTGTGTGTGTGACGGGTTATCGTGTGTTCCTCCCATCGGAATGTCACCTTGTGAGCACAGGGCCCTGTCCTGTCCCAGCGCCATGTCAGTGGTGCCTAATAGATCCCCGGGGAAGAGTGAAAATAGTCACAGCTACTCCCACCTGTCCATCTGTGTGCAGCTCCCCATGCTGCCCAGGGCTTATAGAGGCTGCAGTCAGGATTAAACCTGGCATACCATAGGTACTCAAAAAATTGTTTAAAGGAATAAAGCAATGGTCTAAAAAAAAACCTTTAAATAGATGAACTTATATCTTCCAGAAGGACAAGCGAAGGTTTTCAAGATGAAAACAGCCAGAAGATCTGCTGGTATAGAGTAGCTGTTCAATACATAGTAGCTACTCTAATTATTACTAAAGTGTAAATGACTTACCTGGACCTCTTTCTGTGAGTGGAGGAAGAAGTGAGGCCAGGAGAGCCCTGAGAAGAGAAGGGGAAACAATTTCAGAGACACGAAAGTCTTCCTTGTAGTGTTTCTCCAATAATTGTATAATTTCCTTTTTCTTTTCAGAAAGCCTCTGTCCACGGGGGTCTCTGCTTGTCTGTGCTCCCTGCTATAAGTTACCCCAGACAGTGCGAGGGCCAGAAGCCCCCATCAGACTAGTGGTCAGAATATTCACAGCCCCCAGGGTCCACCCAGGCCACATCTAGGTACTGGGGTGCAGGGAGAGCAGGGAGTAACAACCTCTCACCCCCCACCCACCCCAGGGCCCCTCTGGGCCCATGATCAGCAGCCCTGAGAGGTCATAAACACCCGATGGAAAGGACTCGGCCTCTGGAAGCCGACAGCCTTGGACCCCACCCTTCCAGCACATTCTCTGCCCCTGTCACCTTGACAAGCCCGGTCTTACTTCATCCTCACAACATCTTCGGGAAGCAGTTGTGTTGTCGCCCCATTGCACAGCTGGGGAGGTGAGGCCAGAGAATCACTTGCTCAGGATAACACTGCAAGAGTGTCGCCAGCCAGGAGTCACGCCCGGTTTGTCTGTGCGCCCCGCAGCTACCGCCTCAGGCCAGGGGCGCCCCGCTGTGCGCCTCGGTTTCTCTATCTGTAAAGTGCGGGGAACAGAGGCTCCTATTCAAGTTTACTGGGAACATTTAATCCTTAAAAAGTGTCTCACAAGGAAAACAAAGCGTCTCAATGGTCTGACCCCTAAAGGGCTCGTGAAACGTTCCCTGTCCCTCTCTGGGGAAGCTGGGTGTCAGCCCCTCCCTGGGGTGACAGCCTTGGACGGGTCCTCCCTCCACGTCCCGGTGGGCGAGATGAGGTTTGGGGTGGCACAGAGGGGTCACAGGGCTCAGCTAGCTGGCACAGGGCGGGGCTGGGGGCGGGACAGCAGCAGAGGCCACCCCCTGCCAGCACGCAGCCCCACCCCTGTCGCCACAGCGACCCAGCGCCTGCCTCCAGCGGCTGGAGGAGCCTACCAAGGAAGGGTGGGCGAAGAGGGGAAAGCAGCCCCCGCCCCTCTTTTGTGTCTTTCTTGTGGTGTTGGGTATGGAGGTTTTGGTCTTTTTTCTCAATCCAGCCACTCTGTGGTCCCATCCGGGGCCTCCTGCCTCCTCCCACCTCCTTGCTGGTGGCTGTCACACGACAGACATTTTTAGTGGTGACAGCTGGCCTTGTGGAATTCGCTAGAGTACGGGAATGGTTTTTAAAAAAAGAGTGAGCCGAACCAGCGCCACTTTAAATAGCAATGCCGCGTGAGGGGAGGCAGCGGAGCAGTGCAGGCAGCAGCGCGCAGGGCTGGGTTTCCGCACTCTGCGCAGACACAGGACAGTCCCAGCCGGAGGGCCTCCGGGCTCTTCGGTCCCAGCCCTGCCTTTGACCGAGGGCGAGGGCGAAACTGAGGTCCAGATGGCACGCCCAGGATCAAAGGTTGTGAGTGGCAGGGCTGGGACTCCAAGTCAGGTGTGTGTGGCTCAGGCACCAGGCTCTCCATGGTGACAAGGCCCGGCCATCCCATGCCACCTGCCCTTTCCCCACCTTGGAGAGAGCCCGCTGTGGGGGGTGTGACTGAGGACCGCTTCTGGGACCAGCATCCCCAGGGCCTGGAATGAGCTGCCGCGTCTTTGCAGGAACTCAGAGACTATTTGCAAAGTAGTGTCCCCAGAACCCTCAGAGCTTGTCCAACTCCCTTTGGTCCCGATCAACACCAGGTCCTGTCGCTTGTGTCCCCACAACATTTCCTTCAGTCGTCTGAAACTCACCATCGCGGAAGTACAGACCGCTGTCCCTTCTCGCCCTAGGTCTCCCTGGCCTGGACATCTGCCCCTGAGCTCCTGTCACCCCTATGGGGCAGCCAATGCCCAGAACAGAGCCCACACCCTGAGCAGAGACAGAGCGAGGATGCTCCCCTCCGCCTTCCAAGACTGTGTGTCTCCGAGTGTAACCCAGGAGTGGCTCCCCAAGGCTCCTGGCCACCCATTCCCTGTGACACCCCTTCATGCTTCCTCTTCTCCGTGACACTTCCCTTCAGGGCCACGGTGGTGGTTCTAATGCCCATCTCGCCCCTCTCCCCAGAGTATGGCCTCCACGAGGACAGAGTTGGCTGCGACAGTCAGAGTCTAGACCTACGCCTGCCCCATCCTGAGGGCTTGACCAACAGCCATGGAGGCATGAGCAACGTCTTGGCACACAGTCCAAAGTGACCTGGAAAGTGCGGGAGACGTGAAAAGGTCAAGGAGGGAAACATGAGGCGGAAGAGGAAGAGGAGAGGGCAGAGCAGAGGGAAACTTTGCACCCTCGAAACCTTCATTTAAACACGGACCTCCGTCCTCCCTCCTCTGCCGGGAACCTCCTGGGAGTCTCCTTTGAGGCTGATGACATCCAGGGAGGACAGGTCTTCCACCATCTCCCTAACCTCACTGCACAGAGGGCACCGAGGCTCAGAGAGCGGAGTATGCCTGCCCAAGAGCACACAGCACTCGGTGTGGGACCCCGAATTCCAACCCAGGTCTGACCCCAGAGCCTGACTCCCGCTATTAGCAATCAGTTGTTCCTCCCCGGCCCTCTCCAGGAGACTCATCCTGCACTGGGGCAAAGAGAGAATCTTCATCGCACGAGGAAGACTCCAAGATCACACAGGCTGGTGTTCAAAGCCAGGAGCTCCCCATCACCAGAAACATTCAGGCAGAGGACTCGCACCCCAGAGAGGACAGATAGGGTGCCTGCACCCAGTAGGGGGGCCTTTGGGCTCTCAGTACCGAGACGTTTCATTCGTGTGCTCCACACCCCAGGCTGTGAGTTGTGAGTCAGGGTTTCTGAAAGCAACATTATTGCTCAGTGTTTCAAGGCTTAGGAAAAAAACAAACAAACCCTAATGAGTTCAATAACTATATCAGTATGCCATGTGATGCACTGAGAAGCACTCTTAGTCTGACATGAGAAAGGTTAGGGTAATAATATCAACTATTTCACGGAGTTATCACACGCCAGGCTCTAATATAAATATTTTTTTAAAGATTTTATTTATTTATTTTTAGAGAAGGAAGGGAGAGGGGGAGGGAGAGAGAGAAACATCAATGTGCGGTTGCTGGGGGACATGGCCTGCAACCTAGGCATGTGCCCTGACTGGGAATCGAACCTGCGATGCCTGGTTCGCAGCCCGCGCTCAATCCACTGAGCTACGCCAGCCAGGGCTTTAATATAAATATTTTAATATATGAAATATATTTTCAGCCCTGGCTGGTGTGGCTCAGTGGATTGATCATGGGCCTGTGAGCCAAAGAGTTGCCGGTTCGATTCTCAATCGGGGTACCTGGGTTGCAGGCCAGGTCCCTGGTGGGGGGCATGTGAGAGGCAACCACGCTTTGATGTTTCTCTCCCTCTCTTCCTCCTTCCCTTCCCCTCTCTCTAAAATTAAATAAATAAAATCTTTAAAATATATATATTTTTGAAATATCTCACTTAATTGCACAACAGTCCTGTCTAGTGGGTAATACACACACACACACACACATATGCACACATATATACATATATATAAATAGTATTAGGTATATAGATATAGATATAGATATAGATATAGATATAGATATAGATATAGATATAGATATAGATATAGATATAGATAGATATACTGTTTGGGTGCAGTCCTGCTTGTAACAAACAACCCCCCCCAGTCCAGTGACTCTCGACATCTTTCCTCTTCCTCTCTCATAGGTCTGCAGGTCAACTACGGTGACTCCATTCTGTGGGTCACCTCGATTTAGCTTCCAGCCACCGTAAAGGTCCAGATTAGCTCCCCAAGTGTCTCCTAGAACCGTCAGCTACCTGGGGCATGTTTGCACTGTAGCACAGGGCAGGAGCTCAAGCAGCCAAGTCGAAAACCCAACCGAATTTCAAGCTGATGCTTTTTACCAAATCCACTAACGTCAAATGGCCGAAGCAGGTCACTTCAGCAGGCTGGGAAACACACTCTCCCCACTGCAGGGGGAGGCAGTGCTCCTCACGTGGCGAGGAGCAGGGATGCATATGTAATTCCCCTACAGGAGGGAATGAAAACTTGCAAACAATATCCAATCTACCCCCTAGAGGTCTCACAGATGAGATTCGGAGCCTCACATAGGGACACAAGTGGCCCAGGTCACCTGCTGGTTAATGTGACTCCAGCTGGGATTCTAAGCCAGCTTGTCTGACATAGAAACTGCTCTGCCCCCACAGGTTGTCAGGTAAGTACCTGATTATATAATATGTGCTCAATTAATGATCAGTTCAGCCCTACTGGTGTGGCTCAGCGGATGGGGCATTATGCCGCAAACTGAAAGGTCACTGGTTCAATTCCTGGTCAGGGCACATGCCTGGGTTGCGGGCCCAGTCCCCAGTTGGGGCACATGGGGTGCATGTGAGAGGCAATCAATCGATGTTTCTCTCCCTTTCTCCCTCCCTTTCCCTCTCTCTAATAAGTAAATTAAAAGTTTTTTTAAACTATCAGTTCATTGTTGAAGTGTACACTTCAAATAGGTACAGCTTATTGCATGTCAATTATATCCAATGAAACTATTACATTATTTTTAGGAGAAACGTTAAAGAAAAGAAAAAAGTAATCCGTCGATGAACGAAATGTTAGTACCTGGGGAAGCCTTGATCTTGAAGAACACCAGCAACGCTGGAGCCCGGCATTCCCAGTGAGAACCAGGAAGGCCCCAGGGACCCCCACAGGCCCTGGGTTTGGACGGGGAGGTCAGGCCCACATGGGAGACTGCAGAGCGGCCGACCGGAGGCCCGGCCCTTCTCAAGAACCACAGGCCAAGAGCCAGCAAGTATGGCTGAGAGTGCCACGCCCTGTGGTGACGTCATTCACTGAGTCTAAGAGAGTGACATGTGCCATAGTGATGTCAGGTGGGCTGCGGGCTTCAGGGTCAGGCTGCGGCCCAAGGTCAGTTCCACTACGACGACTATCCTTACACCTCTTGGGTGGCAGAAGTGACCAGTGGAAAAACAGTGAGCTTCCAGCCCTTGCCCTCTGCTTTGGGATCCAGAATTCAGGTGGCATGTTGCCTCGGAAACTCAGCTTCCTCTCCAGTCAAGAAGAAGGAGAGCAGGCAGGTGGCGAATAAAGAGAGAAGATGGAGCATTGTCCTGCCTGCCCTGGACTCTGCGTCACCTGGCGTTGCCCAAGCCCAGAGGAGGGCCATCGCAGCTGACAGATGAGGAAGGAGGGACAGGCCAGGCTGTGTGCACCTCACCGCCCTCTTGAATTAACGCCTCCAGAAATCAGGGACAATAGGCTGCTGGCCCCTAGATGGGAGAGCGCCAGAGGGAAACCCGCCACAGCAGTGAAGGCCCCCCAACACAGTGAGGCCGGATCTGGACAAGCCTCAGACCCCATGCCAACTTCCAGGAAATCCAGGGAGCAGAGAAAGGGGTCAGAAACCCGCCAAGACACGGTGGGCAAAATCCAGACGGGGGGGGCGGGGGGTGGCCTCCAGGATGCACACAGGCTGCATCACAGGGAACAGGCACGGGGCTCAGGGAGCCTGTCGAGGAAGAGACTGCAAACACTCGTCAGTCTCCACGTGCGTGCAGCCCGTCCTTTGCTCCCGGTTGGAATGGAATGCTGACATATGGGTGTGTGCTGTGTATGTTTTACACAACATGAATCACATCAAATACAGAAGTGTAATCAGATTAAACACCTAGCATATGAATGCACTAAATATTACATTAAATAAAACTATAATAGGGTTATATATTAAATTTATATTACTAGATCCATGCATTATGTTAATAAAGCTATACATATTTACATTATATATTCATAGCACACTTACAAACATAAATATATAAACATGTGTTGAGACCATTGGAAATGTGATTGCTCCACACATGTGTTTTACATGTAGAACTACATGCAAATACACACATGCGTATATTCACACTCACGAGGAGTGCGGTGACATGCAGTCGGTTGTCGGCGGCCTCATAGCTCTGCGTCACTGTTTGGAAGACCCGTATTTTTCAGCGCTGCAGCCTGCAGTGTTTCCAGATGAAACAATGTGATGTCTGGGGTCTGCTTCGAAGCCAAGAGGGAGGGGGTGGGGGCAGAGGTCAATGAGGCCGATCCCAAGCGTCCCTTGCTGCAGTGGGATGACCAGCGCGTGGGACCGGCCACCCGGTTCCCTCCGCGTTTGGTGAATATCTGAACGTTCCCCTCATCAGAAGCTCAAACTCAATGACTCCCATGATAATAAAAAACTTGAAACTTTTTTCCTATCTTTTAATTTGGTAAAATACACATAACAGGAAATCTACCGCCTCAGCCGTTCGCTAGCGCACTGCTCCACGGCTCCGTGCGCCTTCACAGGACCCTGCACCCCCACCGCCCTCCACTCCAGGGCTCTCCTCATCCCGCGGAACCGAGACTCTGTCCCCACTAGACACGACTCCGGCTCTCCCTCCCCCAGCCCCCAGCAGTCGCCCTTCTCCCGTCTGTCTCTGCAGATCCCACCACTTGAGGGACATCACATGGGTGGACTCATCCAGTGTGTGCCCTTCCCTGTCTGGCTTCTTTTATCCAGTGTGACATTCTCAAAGTCCCTCCATGTTGCCACGTGTGTCAGAATCCCCTCGCTTTTAAACGTTGAGTAACGTTCCATCGTGTGGCAGGGCCACACTGCGCTCACCCTTCGTCTGCCGGTGGACGCCCGGGCCACTTCCACGTTCTGACGATTATGGTGATGCTGCCGTCACCAGGGGTGTCCGCACACATCCGGGTATTTTTAAAATCTCTCTAAGATAATTATGGCGGCCATCCTTTCCAAATCACAAGTGGGAAGTGGTAGCCCCACATTCCAGCAACATTCAAAGGGAAGTATATTGAGTGCCTGCCAAATGCCAGGCATCCCGTTAGACACTTTGGATGCCTCGGTGAGCACAGCGGACATGCCCTTGGCCTAGCGGGCTGCCTGTCCTGGGGATAGAGGGCCTCAGGGAAGAGGGACAAGGCACTGGGGTCTGGCCTGTGCTTTCGGAAGCTCTGGCAGGGTGGCGGCTGTAAGAAGTTCCAAGCAAAGGACACCAGCAGAGCCATTCCATGCCTCCCTGTCAATGTCACCGTCTTGCACTCATCCAAGAAGCGACCCTCTTACCCCCCACCCCACCCCCGCAGCCCTCCTTTCAGCGCTAGAATCAGGCAGCCTCGGCGGTCAGCCCCTCAGCCCGGCAAGACTCAGGGGTCATCTCTACTTAACCGGAGAACAACCTGTAGGCAAATATGGGGGGGTGGCCTGGGATGCCCCCCTCTTCATTTGTCTAATCAGTGTCCAGGGAGTGAGGCTGGTTCTTGAAGGGGGGACAGTTCCTCTTCACAACCCAAGGCGGTTGGGATGGTGCATCCAACCCACTCACCGTGAGGCCCATGATCCGAGGCCAAGCTGGCCACATCTTGATTTTCACTCTTGGAGAGTTCACAATCAGCCCTAACTGGTGTGACTCAGTGGACTGAGCACCAGCCTGTGAACTGGAAGGTCACCAGTTCAATTCCCCACTAGGGCACGTGCCTGGGTTGCAGGCCAGGTCTCCAGTGGGGGGCATATGAAAGGCAACCCATCACTGTTTTTCTTATACATCATGTTTCTTTCCCTCTCTTTCTCTCTCTTTTCCCCTCTCTCTAAAAACAAATAAAATCTTTTTTTAGAAAAATCACAATCTAATTGGAAAGCCAGACACACACCGGATGGCAGTGCAGCCGGGAACACCTTGAGATGCAAGGAATACCACCCTGGAAAGGGCCCCAAACCCACTGCAAAGGGAGACCGGGGCTGGCCTTCGGATGGCTGAGGGGTGGTGGGCCTCCAGGGACCGAGAGCGGGTGGGGGTGGCCATGGTTCATGGTGAGGCTGCGCTCCAAAACCAGGCTGAGATGCGGGCAGGACCAGAGAATGGACACCCTGTCCAAAAAGGGAAGGGGTCTGGATCTTACCCCAGGGCACTAGGGAGCCATTGAAGACTGTTCAGCAACAGAGAGATCTGAGCAGATGTGCCCTAGAACGTGGGAGGGGGACAGACTGAAGGAGAGCAGCGGGCTCGGAGGGTCCCACCGCCATCACGGTGAGCGTCTCCATCACCATCTTGGGCCCCGCTGCAGGGTGAGCCCCCGCCTGCCCGCCCGCAGCACTGGTGACTTGGAAATCTCTAGGGCTTCTTCTCTGGCCTCCACCCGACCTCCTGCCAGGACATTCAGGAAGACATGGCTGAAATCACAGAGCCGCTGCCGAGTCCATGGAAGCTGGAGCAGCTAAGAACTTGGGTGGAAGTGAGAGAGCCCAGCTGGGCCACTCGGTGTTCTCGAAGCCTCTCGGGGCCTCGGTTTCCTCCTAGAAAACTGGAGTGAGTGTGCAAGCTTCCCCCACAGGGAGGCGGGGAGAATCAATGAGAAAACAAGCACAAAGTAGCAGCCCAGCGCGGGCTCCACAAACCACGGCTGCTGCTTATCAGCTGTGGAGCTGAGCATTACTATCGAATTTGCCCTCATGGCCCGCAAAATGCCAAGCCCTTCCCCGCCAGGCAGCAGGGTTCAGGGGCGCATGGTCTTTTCCACCTGCCTTCTCATTGCTCTTTCTGCCCTGAAAGGTCCCCTTCCTGGTTCTCAAACCAGTGAAATGCTGCTTGTGCCTCAAAGCCCAGCCCAGATTCCCCCTCCCCACAACACAGACTCTCCTACCTGCAGCTCCCAGGGCTCACCTCTGTGACAGCACATAGTTTCCCAGGCACTAAAAAGCTGAGTCACCTTGTCACCTCCCCCTTCGGACTGTGAGGCCTGAGGTCCCAGCAGAGGGGCTGCTATGGAGCTGGAGTTCAGCAAATGTGAGACGAATGGGTGGACAGATGGATAGACAAATGGGCGAAACGAGCTTTCCACATTAGTCAGACCTAGTGGCAAATACAGACCCTGATCCAAACTGCTGTAAGCCAAGCAGGAAGACCAGCTCAGGCGCAGCTAGAGCTCGGTGTTCTGTCCCTCTCTCTCCCCCTCTCTCCCCGGGGCTGGCGTCTTCTTGCCCAGGCTGTCCACGTGCTTGACCCAGGCAACTCTGACCTGACATCCTACCAGCCAAGGTTACGGCCCAAAAGAGCTTCATTTCCCCCTTCCCTGAGCCCGTGACCCAGAACTGGCTCTCGTTGGCCTGCCATGGGTCCTATGATGGCACCCACCAAGCTAGACAAGGCCAGGACCACAAGCTCCACCCCAATGGAGAACAGGGAACCATTTGAACCAAGAAACTGAGGGTGAGGGTGGGGGAAGCAGGAACAACAGCCATATCCCCGGTCCCCAGGCTCACCCCCAGGCACAGACCAGCCTGCTGCCGCTGCAGAGGGAAGCACAGACCTGCGGTTCCTCGGCCCCAGAGAGGAAACCGAGGCGTAAACACACCGCCAGGAGCTAAGTGCGCACTCTGTGTGGCCAGATGGCCCCCAGAAGGTGTCTTCTGTGTTGGAAGCCGGCCCTCCACCTGGGGGGTGGGCACGGGGGACTCTCCCAAGTAGGAGATGCCAACTGGGTGTGGAGGGCCACTAGGGCACACCCTGTCCCACCCACCCCCGTGGGGCAGATGTGCCCAGCCACACCCCAGACTCTGGTTGTGGAGTCCTGGACCCTCCCGCTCTGACCCTGATTCTGGAGGGTGGTTCCCTCCACGCAAGAGGGGAGGGCACTGCGCACCCCATCATGAGCACTTGAGGGGCCTGGAGCCATTTAGGTGGGGGTTCACCAATAGCCGCCTCCTCCTCTTCCCCACCAATAACAGCAACAACGACAACAATAGTTGCCAGTATTGAACATTCTGCACGCCCTGAGCAACCCTGGCAGGTATAATCACTTCACAGACAAGGACCTGGGGACAGGAGAAGAGATGTCACTGGCCCAGTGTTCTACAGTAGGGGCTGAGCTGGCCTGGAACCCGGCTCTGGGTGAGCCTGACCTGTGTCCTCCACACTTCGCTGAGCCCCTTCACACGAGGGCAGTGGTCCTGTCTTTGGACGCCCCACACCACTGCCGCGGGAGCTGCCTAGAAATCGGAGTCCCTGGGCTCCTCCTCAGTCCCTCAGCATCATAGTCTCAGGGCAGGAGGGGCTGAGTGCCTACGTTTAACCAGCCTCCTGGGAGATTCTCATACAGACGGACCAGCAGGCACTGGGGGAAAATCATTTGGTTTCCATAGTATCAGGCCAGAAATCCCACCAAAGGGGTGAGGATTCAGGTGGAGACAAATCCATTCTCAGAAGCCGGAGAGTCCCACTGCAGAAGAGACCTCCGAGGAACAAGGCCCTTCCCCGCCCCTCTTCGTGGGTGCACACACCCTGAGTTTTTACCTTACAGGGGTGCCCACCCTTCTGGCATCTCTGGGCCACATTGGAAGAAGAAGAGTTGTGTTGGACCACACATTAAATACACTGTGACATGTAATCACAAAAAAAATATCATAGTGTTTTAAGTACATTTACGATTTTGTGTTGGGCTGCATTCACAGGCCATCCTGGGCTGCATGCAGCCCGCACGCGGGCCACGGGTTGGACACCCCTGCTAGAGATTCAGAGTCCCCTCCCTGTTTAAGTACGAATACATGGTTCCCACCAGGACTGGGGGGGGGGGGGGCTGGGTCACAGGCCAACACTTCCTGTGCGATCCCGTCTTCTCTTGAGGAA
Source organism: Tonatia bakeri (assembly GCA_004024845.1). NCBI lineage: Eukaryota > Metazoa > Chordata > Mammalia > Chiroptera > Phyllostomidae > Tonatia > Tonatia bakeri. The sequence goes on from PVIA01001797.1 coordinate 83,442, forward strand.
GGGGCCCCCATGCTTGGAGATGCTTTTCCTACCGTGTGAATTGCATTTTTGAAGGGGTAATTGATTTGCTTCCCCATTTTTTATTAATCAAAGACAAACCACTGCCAGCCAGGCCTCTGATCTCGTGGGGTGAAGAGGCCACATGAGATGCCCTCCTCATCCAGAGCACAGACGCCCGGAGGTGCTGATGGGGCACGGGGGCTTCGTTTCTGACAGGCTTTCTCAAGTGTCCAGAACACTCCCCGGAAGTCCGGAGGCACCAGGGACCCGGTAGGGAGCCTGGGTTCCGGGCAGAGGGGATGGAGAGCAGGCCGAGAACCATTTGTCATGTTTCCCACGGAAGCCAAGCCCAGGCGCTGTCAGCACCGAAGCACGGCCTCTTGCCTCTCTCTTTAGATGCGACCAGAGCCCAAGAGCAGGTCCCCTGGGGCCTCATGGCCATCAGTGCCAGGGTGGGGAAACCAGAGCCGTGGCCCACTTAGGGCTGGTTTCCAACAGCAGAACTCCCAACACAGCCACTCCCGCCCCCAGGCCACTTGCCAGGCCTTCGGTCCCCCAACATCTGGCCTGAATCCTTCCTGCTCCTGCCACATCTGGGATGGGGGAGGGTGTGAAAATGACCCTCCCCTATTTCCCAGGGCTGGTTCCTGACAGTTGAAGAGTCTGAGGAGGAAAAGGCTTTTCTTGGATCTCACGCAGAAGCTCATTTGGCAGAAATTTGCCAGGAGTCTCAGTTCCCCTCCAAGTAGCCAGGGTGCTGCACCTCCGCACACCCCCACTCCCTGCCAGGCTCCTAGGACAGCCCTGGGCCAGCTTTTGCTTCCACCCTGCACTGGGACATCCCCCGCCCCTAGGGACAAGCCAAGGCCTGGAAATAGGATCCCTGGGCTAAGTCTAGGCTCTGCCGCTGACCCCTGGCCAAGCTTGGCCAGCCATCCTGCCTGAGAAACAGTCGCCTGTTCATTTGAGATCAAATGGACATTCGTCACTGGGGCTCCAGGTCCTTCAGATGCCTGGAATGGACTCACCACCTCTCTCACTGTCCCCTCCCCACTGCTCTCTGCACTCCAGCTCCGCCCCTTTTGCTTCTCCAAAAGCCCCAACTCCCCTCTGGCCCCAGAGCCCTCCCTCCTTCTGTTCCCTCTGATGGGAACACCTTTCCTTGCCCCTGACCTGGCCAACCTAGGCCCTGTCTAGATGTCATGGTCCCAGGGACTCATTCAGGCCCGCGTGCCGCCCTCCCCAATACTCAGGTTAGGGTCATCTGATGTGTTAGTAATGGCTGAATGGCTCACGCCCTCCCAAAGGGCCAGACACAGAGTTGACAACGGATGCTTGGCCAGTGCAGGCTGGAAAGGTTTCAGTGAGATCATGGGTTTTAAAGCGCGAGATCGGACTCCGCTGGGGAGCTCACGTTCCTGAAGATCACGGATGGGGCAGACACCCAGCCCCGCCCCTTAAAGGGCTCCCAGGAGAACGTGATGGAGCTGTCCAGGAATCACCCGAGTCGTGAGGGTTAATTCAAAGGGCCTTCCATGGGTGGGGACCCCACAGGGGAGACAGGCCTTCGTTCCACCCCCCAATCACGAGCTCCGAGCCCCACAGGCACCCAGCTGCTTCTCAACTGCACCAACAGCAGTGCGGGAGGGTGGCGGGAGGAGGATGTGGGGCGCCACGGGGTTAAACTACAATTCCCATGATGCTGCGCTCCACGGTGGGGTGGGCGGAGCGAGCTCCGGAGGCACTACCCTCGCAGCCTTCTGGGGATTGTAGTTCTCCCCAGAGGGGCGCGGCCTGAAGACTGGTAAGTCTGGGCATTCTCTAGGGGGGAAATAGGGAGCCCCTCCAGCCAACTAGTAGGGAGAACGCTGGCTGCCTGCTGTCTGGCCAGGGCTCCTTGCACTCCAGCTGCTGTCTCTCCAAGGTTTATTCTTCATGATCATCCTAACAATAGCTACTCTGTTTACTGAGCACCTACTATGTGCCTGGCCCTGAACTAATGTCTGGGAGGACACAAAGATAGACATGGTCCCTGTCTCTGCAGGCATACAGTTCAGGCAGGGAGGCGGACCTGGGGCCTGTAATTGCACAAATAGTCACTTGTGCCAGGTCCCAAGCAGGGCAGCTCACAGCCATAATAGCAGGGGTGACAGGGAAGGCAATGGGTACGATTTTCTGAGCCACAGACAGACCCAGAGAGCAGACAATGTACTGGAATCTTTGGAATCTGAAGGGTAAATGTGGTGGGTGGAGTGGGAAAATCTCGAACTCTCCCTGCAGACCCCTCCTTATCTCCCAGAAATTAGCTCAGAGAGAAAAGGGGTCTTGCCCGAAGTCACACGGCGAGTCAGAAGATGTTGGTCTAAGGAGGCAGCCCCACATGTTAAACTCTCCAAAGACAGGGCCCGGGCCTCCTGTGTCTTCTAGGGGCCCCTCCAACACACACACACATGCACGTGCACATACCCACGCGCACACACCCCTCAGTGTGGCAGCGCCCAGGCCCTCCGTGGTGCTGGTTTCCACCTTCCTGAGCCCTTTGCCACCAGGAAGAGGACACCATACAGACACCACGTGGGGTAGCTTTAGCAGAAAGACCAGACAACAGCTCCGAAACCAGTGTGTTACCAGCAGGAGAATGCGGCGTGAGTCACTTTCTGCTCTGTGCCTCAGTGTGATGCTGTGGGGCAGCCAGGAGCCTTTCTCCATGGCCCCACTGAGTGCCAACAGGCAGGACAGCTGCCAGGAAGGGAGGTACGCAAAGGAGAGGGGCCCTGCGGGCTGGAAGCCCTTCTCTGCCTCATTGGGGTCTAATTTGAGCCCTGAGGACCCCCGCCACCCCTGTGGAGTCTCCAAGGACAGCGTGGAATGCGTCTCCCTCAAAGACACGGCACAGGAGCTGGATTTCAGCAGCAGAAGGTCAGCGCAGATCTGACCATGTCACTCCTCCTGAAAAGCCACCCAGGGCTCCCTGAAGACCTCCAGGTGAGGCCCACACTCCCCAGCCACATCCCTGCCCACTGCTTGACCTTACGCCCCAGAACCCACCCAACCCACCCCTCCCAGGGGCCTTTGCGAGCCTCCCGCCAAAGCTATGGACTGGCAACCCAAAAGGCACTCTGGTCCCTTCTCCCTTTCCTTCCTCTACTGTAGAGAAAAGCAAAAATTTAACACTGATTTTCCCAGCCTCCCTTGCAGCTCATGGTGGCAGTGGAACCCTGTTCCAGCCGCTGAGATACAACAGAAGTCCCTGGACAGCAGTTCCCTTTCTGAATAAAGAGAGGGAGACTCTTCTGAATTCAGAGAGGGAGAAAAAGGCCTTTTCACCATTTGCTCTTTCACCTTCTGTTCTTTCCCCCGCTTCCTGCCTGGAACACAGACATGAGGCCTGGTGGTTCAGCAGCCAAAGTGTGGCCATGAGGAAGCAATGTGTGTCCCCAGTGACCATGCTGAAAACAGAAAAGGAAGATAGAGCCAGGGGCGTGGTGTCACTTGGAAGCTACTACACAGACAGGTGACTACTGACCCCAGACTTACTCTTTGCTGTCTGAGTAAAAACCTCTGTCTGTTTCAGTTGCTGTAGGAGAGTTATTTTATCTGCAATGAGCACGATGCTGATGATTCATGACCCTGCGTGAGTAGCCCCTGTGGAGTTCATATCTGGTGGCTCTCTTGGGGCCTCGCTGTGCTCCAGCTGCGGTACAGGCCTCTTTCTGCTTTTGACCCTGCTGAGCTTGCTCCTGCCCCGGGGCCTTGGCGCTGCCCACATCAACTCGTGTCCAGCTCCTTTCATTCCCCAGGGCTCAGCTGCAAGGCCACCTCCTCCAAGAGGCCCTCCCGGTCCACAGCACTGTCTGAGGGAGCCTCCCAGGCACCTCTGCCATGGGGCCCTGTTTATTTTTACCACCTTTCCTTACTGCTATCGGATACGTTATAGACATGTCTTCATTTGCTTGTTGTACAGAATGTGAGTTTCTGAGAGAGGGTCAGGATTCCCACTTGCATTACTTGCCTCTGTGTCCCCAGGGCATGGTGCATAGTAGACACTCACTAAAGGTTTACTGGATTAGTTAATTCGTGTGTTAATTAATGCCACTCTCCTGCCTGATGTGCTCTCCCTCCCTGTTTGCTTGGGAACTGGAAATTCCCACCCTTTCCTTCCAGCTGCCCGCTTCCTGGAAAAGCCTTCCTGGTTCTACTACGGGACCTGGCCTGGGACAGGCCTCGCTCCCGAGCCCGTGATTTTCGGTGTCTGGGCTCCCCCGCATCCTCCACGCTCATCACTGCAGGGCAGTAGACATCTTCATTTGTCAGAGGTCCTTTCCCCTTCAGGACATAAACTCCAAGAGAGCAGGAACTGTCTCCTTTGTTCCCTGTTCCCGGCCAGTGTCTGATGCAGGTGGACATGTTTGTTGAATGAATGAATGAGCTACTTACTGACTGTGTGCCAAGCACTGAGGAAGGGGCTACTTTGACGTCTTAGTTCACTGCCCCAGCCTAAAAGATCTCAGTCTCAAGGGCAGGGACCACCCATATCCCACCCCCACCCCCACCCCCTGCTACAAGCCAAACAAAGCCAAAGCAGCGAGTTGGGTTCAGATCTGCCTGGCTCTGAACAAAGGGGCAGCTGGTGCTTCTGCCCAGGCAGGCGCCTGCATCAGCAACGCCGAGCAACACCGGCCTGGATGCACAGCCCAGGGGGCTCCGGGGCTGTTTCTCGGCAGGATGTTGCCCCTTCCCTCCACCCCAGCTCCCTTCCTCAGCCTCCCCCCACCCCAAATAACAGCTCACTCCCTCAGCCCTTGCGTGGAATTTTTCGTCTTCAAAGCACTTTATAAACATTGGCTCATTAGCAGTGCAGCCCCTTGACACCAGCAGGCCGCTCCCTGGGTGTCTTCTGAGTCATCGCGCCAGAGTTTACCGACAAAAACAAGTTTTTCCCATAGAGCGAATGCGGCAGCACAGCCAAGATCACTGTGTCTCAGAAAAAAGGAAGAAGGAAGGAGAGAACACTGCCTCCAGCAAGCACCGACCGAGCGCTGGGCCCCGTGTCAGCTCCCAGAACCAGGATTGCTTGGGGTGGTGGGGGGAGCCAGGCTCAGGGAGCTGCCACCACCAGCAGCTTCTGTCCCCTGCCCAGGGCCTGAGCGCTCCACAGGAGCGCAGGGCAGGAGCTTGGCTCCCAGTAGCCTGGCCCCTCTTCCTGCACCCCCTGCGTCTCCCTCCTGACCCTCTGCATTCCTTTCCACCAGGAGATGTTCCCTGCCCTCCCACCCTCCCTACCCACCCCCCTACAGCCACAGCCCAGGGATCAGGATGAAGGAGAGGTGGTGGTGGCTGGCCACCCTGTGCAGTGTAGAGGGACTGGATGACCTGGATTCAAATCCCAGATCTGCCACTTATACAAGCTCGGGGACCTTGGGGGAGTGATTGAGACTCTGTTTCCCATCTGTACAATGGGGCCACACTGGCCGGGGAGAGGCCCCCCTTAGGGCGGGCTGTGTGTGGTGGGCGAGAGTGCGAGAAAAGCTCCCGGCACTTGGGAGCTGACACTGTTCTCAGCAAAAGGGACAACTCCCAACCTCTCTGGCTCCTGACACCATGGCAGGGCAGAGGTCTCAATGTGGGGGACTAAGTCCTGTGCTTCACTCAAGCTCCCCACAAAGGGTCGGGCGGCACCTGTGTCCCCAAGGGAGGGCCTGACTTCAACTGTCCCCACCTCCACAGCCCACACCGTCTCTCCCACAGACGAGGCATTTAATAAAGCCCCAAATTGAAAGGCCGTAGAGCAGCACGTAAACCACTGTAGAAGCTGGCCAGTCTCACAGAACCCCGACATACTGCCCCCCGGAAAATCCTCCCCTTTGTCCCCACAAGCACTGATGGAGCCTCTGCTGTACACCAGGCACCACGCCGGGCACAGGATACTGCCGCCAAGGACAGTAAGAGGGACCGGGCATCTCTCCAGGGCACCTACCAACTGCTTCCTGCTTCGTGCCCCACCGTCCAGACCTATGTGGCCCCAGATGTGGGCTCCTTGAGGTTGGAGACCCTGTTCGGTGGGTAAGAACACTGTCGACCAGCTGGGTGTCCATTTCACACCCGCCTTCCTTCCTAACAGAGCCTTGGTTTTGCTCAAACAGGCAGATATGCTCAGATAAAAATACGCATCTTTCATGCTCTGGCTGGTGTGGCTCAGTGGACTGAATGCTGGCCTGTGAACTGAAAGGTCACAGGTTTGCTTCCCAGTCAGGGCACATGCCTGGATTGCAGCCAGGGTCCCCAGTTGGAGGCGTTTGAGAGGCAGCTAATTGATTGCTCCTCTCACATATCAATGTTTCTCTCCCTTTCTTTCTCCTTCCTTTCCCTTCTCTCTAAAAATAAATAAATAATTTTTTTAATAAAAATGGTGAACCTCCTAGACTCCTTTGCAGCTAGCTAGGTCACATGACCCAGTTTTGGCCAATGAGATGGAACTTGAAGTCTCCTACTGGGAATGTCCAAGAAATCAGCTGTTTTCCTGGACAAAACGAGGAAATCATCCTTTTCTTTTCCCCAGTCTTCACTTCAATTTTCCTTCCTGGAATGCTGTCATGACACCTGGAGGAAAAGCAGCCACTTTGTGCTTTAAGGATGAAAACCTCAAGCTAGGGATAGTGGAGCAGGAAGCCAAAAGGACATCTCAAGAGGCTGTACAGCTCTGACTGCCTCCCACAGGACCACCCATGCTCTGTGTTTAAGCCACCGTGGTCAGGTTTCTGTGACTTGTAGAAATCGACTGGTCACCAGACTACCTCAGAAACTGCCATGGTGCACAGCACAGAGCAGCTGCTTAATAAACAAGAGTGATGGGCACAGTGAATGGATGGATGAGGCCAGCCAGACCTCTGAGGTGCCCTATAGTCCTGAGACCACAGGACCTGAACTGCAAACTTGACCCCAAAAGAAAAACATTAGACAATTCCATCCAACTTGGGAGACCTGGGTTCCTGGCCCAGCCCCCCTGGGCCACACTGTATGACCCTGAGCAAGGGCCTTTCTCTCTCTGGGCCTGTTTTCCTATCTAAGAAAGGAGTCTGTGGGAATTGCTGGTCTTTGCGGTGGTCTGCAAGGGGAGCAGCCCGATTCACAGGTAGTGGCCCCCACGAATCTTCTTTCTTTCTGCTTGCGGAGGAAGGAGCACCTCTCACCTTCAAACCCAAACCCCACAGAGGGGACGACAAAGGGAGAAGCGCTCGGGCTGGGGACTGTCTGGGAAGGGCTGGCCTTGACGGGCTCACCTCCCGTGCCCAGCGCTCTGTGTTGTCTCCCCAAACCTGCATGTGCCCCGAACTGGCTTGTTCTTATTACCCCTATGGAACAAAGGAGGAAACAAAGGCTCAGGGTCACAGAGCTCGGCCTAACCTACAGGGTGCTCACGAGGCAGGGAGGGCAAGGACCAGAGAGCCAAAAAGGGAGGCAGCCAGACATGACTGCAGTCCCCAGGTGTGGGCGTCCCTGTCAGCAGGCCAGACCCCGGGTCTTTCTGCCTCCAAAGCACTGAATTCCTGCCCCGGAAGAAGCCAGCTGCTGATGAAGGAGAAGGACAGGACAGATGGACACCTGTGTGAACCAGCCCATGGAGTATTTGCTAAGCAGAGATGCTCAGAGACATGGGAATAAAGAGAAGTGAATGGTCCTGGTGGGGACGTCGAGGAAGGCTTCCTGGAGGAAGCAGCATTGGAAGGGGACATGTTGAAGAGATTGTAGTTCACACCCAAAGAACCTACAGGAAGGCTGCGCACTCTCTCCACTGTGTTCTCTGAGTGTGAGGGGAGGCCGATGGTAGAGGCAGCTTGCCCGTGACTCTGTTTCCCCCATCAGACCATGTGCCCCTCCAGAGTCTTCCTCAGGACCTGGCACTGACCAGGTCTCAGGGGACAGGGGGAGGCTGGAGGTGGCCACTGCAGATGTGACCAAGGAGGAGTGAGGTCAGGAGGCTGGATGGGACTCAGCTGGGTCCCAGGGCACCCCAGGTGGACAGGGAATGAGGGCAGAGGCTCTGCAAGTGTCCCGGCAGAGGTGCTTCCCCCCGCATGGGCGCTCCCCGGTCCTGCCTTTCCCACCTCCGGAACTCATGACGCTCCCACTGGCCCAGGGAATCCCCAGCTGCCCCTGGGAGGCAGGAAGTGGTGGCTGACAGGGGAGGCCAGAGGGGAGTCTGGGAGGGCAGGGCATGACTCACATCAGTCAGTGTGACTCCATTCTCCCTCCCAGGATGCTGCAGGATTAACAAGCCCCCAGGTACTTCTGAGGTGCAGTCTCGTTTGCGAACCGCTGGCTGAACCTGTGTAGCCCTTGGTTTCCCTATCTGGAAAATGCGGAGTAAAAGTCCCAAGCCCAGAGCATAGCTGTGATGATGGCAAGAGTCTGTCATGGGGGAATAGCCCTGCAAAGAAGTGATGGTGACCGTTATGCCGCACGCTGGACCAGTTACCAGCCAGAGCAATGGAGCGACAGCCCAGACCTCATCACAGGCCAGGAAATGACCCAGAAATGGTGCCAGAAGCTGGAGGGCCATTTTATTTGTGAAAAGTTCGTCGTAAGCCCTGGCTGGTGTAGCTCAGTGGATTGAGCGCGGGCTGCGAACCAGGCATCGCAGGTTCAATTCCCAGCCAGGGCACATGCCTAGGTTGCAGGCCATGTCCCCCAGCAACCGCACATTGATGTCCCTCTCTCTCTTTCCCTCCCTTCCCTCTCTAAAAATAAATAAATAAAATCTTTAAAAAAAAAAAAAAAAAAAAAAAGTTCGTCGTAACCAGAGTCCGTCAGTATCTCCCAGGTCATTTTTTAATGCAATTGTTATCAACATATTGAACAGCTTCACGCAGTAATTAGCAGTGGGGAAATCAGAAAAGTGAATAAACCAAAAATCAGCCTCCTCCCTTCCACCAGACCCCCGTTTGCAGGATTCACGCCTGTTTGTTACAACTAACGCTGCAGGGGCTAACCGACAGAAGCCGTCTCCTCAGAGGAGCCCCAAGTCACCGGCGGAGCAGACACCTGGCTGGGCGGGACCGTGGGCAGTTTTCTCTTAGAACAAAAGCACCCCAATTCTCAGTTACTTGTATATAATCCCAAGGAACAGAGGCAGGGTGAATGGCTAATTTTACCTGGATTGCAAGTAGCTGGAGCTGTCTAAAACTTGCACTCTTACAAATAATAATCCCACAGGACATTTAAACAATGATTATGGTATTCAGGTGCAAAAACAATTTCAACAAATTCTAAAGTAAAACCCATTCTCAACACTGTAAAAGTTTTAAATGAATAGCTAGAGTTTTGGGGTGTTTTTTTTACTCTAACTTGGTGGAAATTTTTAAAACTTCCAAATAACTCAAACTGAAGAGGAAATTCAAAGGAAATTATATACTACTTAGACATTTCTTACCATTTGGAAATTAAGTAGAATGAGAGCATTGGATACTAAAACTTAGAGGGTGCAGCCAAAGCAATGCTCAAAGGAAAATTCATATCCATAAATATACCTACAATGTATTACATTCTTAAGAGATTCTTTTAACAGAAAATCAGCTTACCCATCAAACAGCTTTCAATAAGGGGAGAAATTTTTGTCTAATTGTCTTACCAAGTTTCCTTATAGCTCCTGCAACAGAAAGATTGTTAATACATGATTTTCTTCCCCAAACCTCTCCATCTCCAAACATAAGATGCAAGGTGGCCCTGGCTGGTGTAGCTCAGTGGATTGAGCGCGGGCTGCGAACCAGGCATCGCAGGTTTGATTCCCAGTCAGGGCACATGCCTGGGTTGCAGGCCATGTCCCCCAGCAACCACACATTGATGTTTCTCTCTCTCTCTCTTTCTCTCTCTCCTTCCCTCTCTAAAAATAAATAAAATCTTTAAAAAAAAAAAAAGATGCAAGGTGATGAAATCCCAGCAGTAGCAGAGATGTGTGGATACACACTAAGCTTACCATCGCCGTTAGACAGATAAAGAAAGCAAGCTAGAGAAAGTCTACAATGCCTACAGAGAACCCTCACTCCCTGTTCTGTGCTCATTACTGGCTGCCTTTAGCTGAAGCCTTCAGATACACACTAGATAGCATAAGGAGGCCAAAATTCTTGGTCCTGGTTCTTCCACTTGTTAGCTGTGTGACCCTCAACCAAGTCACTTAGCACTTCTGTAGTAGTCAGCGTTTGCCATAGTGATGCTGTATAACAAACAGCCTCAAACTCTCAGAGGCCTCCTGTGCAAATATTTCGTCTCACATCCACTGCTCTCTAGGCTGAGTGAAATTGCCCGGCCTAGGCTGGACTCAGCTAGGTAGCTCTGTTTCAGGCTGTGGGCCAGTTGAACTTGGCTCCAGGCTGTGGGTTGGGATCAGTTCACCCCATGTGTCTCCATATTTCTTTTGGATCAGAAGCTAAGTGGAATACATTCTGCCATGATGGATCACAAATATGCAAGACATTGAACAGAAATATGTGTTATGTCCTAAGGCCTCCTCTTAAGAGTCATACTGTCTCTTCTACCTACAGTCTTTTGGCCAAAGCAAGTCATGTGACCAAAGCCAAAGCTGTGGGGCAGAAAAATGTATTCTGCCCCAAGGATATGGGGAATGAATCATTGCTGAACAGTAATCCAATCTATCCTTTCTTAGCCTCCATTTTCTTGTCTGTAAAATGGGGTTGATGAAAATCCTACCTCATACGAACAAAAGCCAGCTTTGCTCCAACCTAGCTATACCTGGACCCTATGCTGGTTGGCTTTGGACTTGGGTTAGGTCCCACTCCTGCCTGGTGTGGGGATGAAGTTGTGAGGCTTACAGCTGGGGGTGGCCCAAGGCCACCCGAACCACAGTCTGCTTCGAGATGGAGAAGAGCCGGACCCTGTGTGGGAAACCTCCGCACAAAGCCCACTACCAGTATTAAACACATTCTCGTTACACATCAAATACCGGTCCTGAGTTGCCACCAGCCAGGGTCTCCGGCGCTGCAAGCAAAGCAGGCATCACTAATTTCACCAGCTGCCTTTTCAGCTTCATCAGTATCTTGGGGCCCTCCAGGCCGAGACTAGCCCATGGGCACCTGCATCCAGAACCCCGGAGGATAAGGGGCTCCAACAGATTCACTTCAAGGTTTGAGCTCAGGAAGTTTCCCCAGTCGGTCCGGCCTCATTTTCAAAACCACAAGGAAGCCAAAAGCAACAGAGTAGAGTCATAAAGCATTTGGGTTTCAGGGACGAAAAGGCGCATCGAGTTCAAACCCCAGCTCTGCCACTTCCTGATGCAGGCAAGCCCCGTGCACCGCAGTTCCCTCACCTAGGTGATGGGGCGATGCCTACATCACAGGGGGGCATCTGCCATGAGACTGCATAGGGTGGGAAACCCACTGCTTCCTGTGAGTGCGTCTAGGGAAGCTTTGATCTCTTCATCTGTAAACTGGGGGTTATACAGCCACTTGATGGGGTGCATAAAATGCCATGTGGTTTTATGGCCGCCAAGCACAGTACCTAGTACTTACTCAGTGCTCAAGAAAGGATGCTTCCCTTCCCTTCCCTGTGACCCTGAACACACCAGAGAGATTGCCTTAATAGACACCAAGAAGGAACTAGTCACTAATGTGGTAGGACAGATTATGTTGTGTGATGTGCCTTATAAATGTTAATAGTTCAACAAGCAAAATACCAGACTTTGACAAATTTAAGATGTTACCGATGGCAAGACACAGCCCCACTTCAGAGATGTTAGATATGGGGGGAGGGGTGCCTTAGAATAGATTAAATTCAGTGTGTGGCATTACAGGTGAGAGATTAAGAGCTGCTTTCACTGGATTGAACAGTGTCTGATTTCACTGCCTTGGGATGGCCTTGTTTCCCTGGGAATATTGTACGCCACTGGAGAGCGGAATGCCCTTCCCCTCTCTAATGTCCTGTTCAGCACATAGTAAGTGTTCAATGAATATCTGTGGAAAGAATGACTCAGTCTATCCTTCCACTCATCGAAGAATCAACGAATGAATCAACAATGAATGGCGCTTGTTGATTTAAAAATGGTGCTCACCAGTAGGGAAAAGGCAAGACTGGTTAAAACATGTTTGTCTTTTCAAGAGGGACGTCGATGCTAGATGGATGTTAATATATGTATCATTGTAACATCCATCTAGCGTGTGTGAGAGAGAAATGGGCATGAGGATAACTGCACCTCAGTCAGCGTTCTATCGTGAGGACTCAGCTAGGCGATTCATATAAAGAATTTAGTGGCCCTGGCTGGCGTAACTCATTGGATTGAGCACGGGCTGCGAACCAAAGCATCGCAGGTTCAGTTCCCAGTCAGGGCACATGCCTGGGTTGCAGGCCACGGCCCCCAGCAACCACACATTGATGTTTCTCTCTTTCTCTTTCTCCCTCCCTTCCCTCTCTAAAAATAAGTAAATAAAATCTTAAAAAAAAGATGTAAAAAAAGAATTTTGAAAACTGTACTTGAACAATCATTAAAATAAAAAAAAGAATTTAGTAGCCAGTGAACAGTAAGTGCTCAATGTGTGTGTGTGTGTGTGTGTGTGTGTTAAAGATTTTATTTATTTATTTTTAGAGAGAGGGGAAGGGAAGGAGATAGAGAAGAGAAACATCGATATGCGAGAGAGAAAGAGTTGTCTCTCACACGCCCCCGACTGGGCACCTGGCCTGCAACCCAGGCATGTGCCCTGACTGGGAATCAAACTGGCGACCTTTCGGTTCACAGGCTGGCACTCAATCCACTGAGCCACAGGAGCCTGGGCTGAAATATATTTTTCTACGTATCTGATACATGCAAAGCTAATTCAGTTGTCCATGAAGACCTTTTCACACACCCTTGCTCACTGAACAGACAGTAGTGGGCATCCGTTATCTGCTAGGGACAAAGAAGTTGCCAAGCACAGAGACTATGGCCTTGCCCTACAAAACTGTATTGACTGAACCTAGCCATTTGCCTCCTGAGAGCACCTGAGGACTACATTTCCCAGCCTCCCTTGCAGCTAGGTGATACCATGTGACTCCAGTCTGGCCAATGGAAGGGAGGAATGCCTATTCAGGTTTCACCATGAAACATCTTGCTGCATCATCCCTGTATTGGCTCTACCTTCCACACCTGCAAAGCTGGAAGCCAAAAAATTTTGGATGGTGAAACAGACAATGGGAGGAGCCTGGAGGAAAGCTCTCTAACCCACGCTGCACCGCTACATGAGAAAAAAGAGACTTTTATGGATCAAATCTCTACAATTTCAGGAGTTATTTGTTACTGCAACAGAGCATTGTCCAACTCACACAGCTTTTTGTAAAAATCACTCCCATTTTCTTATGAATAAGGATGAAGGTGTCCTCACTGCCAAGGAGGAAAACCAGGCACTGAGAAGGGACCACGCCATAAGGATGAAGGCAGTAGGAAGGGGAGATGAGACTCCAGGCTGGGGCCAGGGCTGGAGGCCAAGCCATCCTCCCCACCCTGAGCGCTAAAAAGCAGGGCGGTCAGGCTGAGATGGCAACCCAGAACAACACCGAAGGTTCTTGGGTTCACGGGGATGGAAGTTCATAAGCCTCAGCTCTGAAAGGCCTGGAGCCACCTGCTTCTGCCTCCACAGGTGCCGGTACTGAAAGAGCAGGAAGGCCGAGAAGTCTGCAGGGCAGCCACCTCACCCCTCTGGGCCTCAGCCTCCTCGTCTGGGAAGTGGGCGTGGTGGTAACTGCACCTCAGTCGGAGTTCCATCACGAGGACTCAGCCAGGCGGTTCATATAAAGAACTTAGTGGCTAGTGCACTGTAAGTGCCCAGCAAACAGCTAAGGGGAGGACACTGGGAGCCACCACGAAGGGCACAAGGTGGAGACCCGCTTTGCTCCATCCTGGGGTCAGTTCTGGAGAAAGGCTCTGCCCACCCCTACCCCCCAGCACAAACCACTAGGTTGCCTCTCCTGTCAGCCAGACTCATGCCAGCCCCTTTGAGGTCACAGGCCGGGCTCCTGCTCTCCTTGCCATCCCTCCTGAGGCCAGAGCTGCAGAGCTGCAACTTCGGACAGCTCACTCGGCCGTGTGTGTGTGTGTGTGTGTGTGTGTGTGTGTGTGTGTGGAGTGTGATGGGCAGGCCGTGTGTGTAGCAGTGGAAAGAGCTGTCACAAAAGCCCTAGGTGAACCTCACCCCACCCCCTCCCCACTCGTCCTGGGAGGAGCCTGTGCAGAAGCTTCCTGTCACCGTGCCTCAGTGGCTGTGTCTGTATGACAAAGGAGACAACCCCTGGGCCCCCAAGGGCCTGGGTTGGATTGCGGAGGAAGGGGCGTCGAGGGCCCCCCGGCAGGTGCCCTTCCACCAGCACGCAGTCCAGAACTGAAATCCTCTTAGGCCCCAGTGTTTAAAAAATTCCAAGGAGCTCAGGAGATGAGTTGAGGACAGTCAATACTCACCAGGCTGTCTCTAGCTCATTCTCTCTTCACACTCGCACTTAAGATCACTTTTTTTTTTTTTTTTGAGAATGCTCTTAAAACAAAAGCAAAAACCCTGCTTTGTTCCACGTCAGCAGTATTAAAACTTCACCAGCGGTGGGACGCGCCGGACAGCCTGAGCTCAGGACAGACAGCTTGCTGGAGAGGTCGGGTTCAGCAAAGCAGGAATGGTCCCCCCCGCCCTGCCTCCCCCAGTTCCCTGATCACTTCCTTTATCGTCCTCCTTGCAGCCTTGTTTGTTCATCTGCTTACTGACTCCTGTTTGTTTCCCATCCGGTCGGAACGTGAGGTCCGCAGCTCCACAAGCCGAAGCAGAGCCTGGTACACAGCAGGCACCTGATACTTACTTGCACAGTAAGAACACGAGGTTGAGGGAATAAGTGAACACTAAGTGAATGGGTAAAAGAGCAGGGGCAGGGCAGAGCTGGTCAAGATGGATCTTTCCCTCCATCAGACCAGAGGCCGTCCCTGTCCCGTGGTCGGGACATGCGTGACCCTGGAACTTGTCTTTTCTGGGCCTCAGTTTCCTGAGCTGTAACATAGGAATTATATTGTTCCCTACCAGTTGGATGGTTTTGAGCATTAATGAAAAATCCCTGTGAAACATAATTCTGTGTCTGGCACAATGGTCTGTAGTTTTATTCCCTGAGTGGGAAGGTGGGGGAGGCAGGCGGCACACGCATGAGCTACCACCACTCAAATGAGAGAAAAAAAATTCTAAGATTCAGTTCCTAAGATCCAAGGAGCAGCTCCTTAGAGACACCCAGCTGAGCCCAGTATGGGGACAAAGGTTTGTACTAAGTGAGTTATGAAAACATCTCCCAGCCGGGAAGCACTGAGTTGCCCCCCACACACAAGCCCACACACCCACCCACCCACCCACACGCCCCACCCGGAGCAGGCCCAGGATTAACTCTGGCCTGACCAGCACACTCGCTTCTGGTAGGATTCTGAGAAAGGAGAAAAGAGGGAGAGGGAATTTCCCCATTTCATTTCAGTACTAACCCCCTCTGCTCTTCAAAACACTTCAAGTGATTCAATGCTCACCTCACCTCCTAAAGAAGGTGTCGAATGAGGAAACTGAAGCCCACGAGAGGGGATGGTTCTCACCCAGGGAAAGCAGGCCAGTCGTGCTAGGGCCCGTTCCTCTGACACCCAGACCCCACTCTGTCTGCTAGGCCGCCCCAGATGTCCAAAGCGCTGAACAGACACTCCATCCTCATCCCCTGGGCAGCTACCCAGCAGGTTTGCAGCCTCCCAGCTGAGCCCTTGGCAGACATCACTAATCAATTGGGGCATGTGCCAAATCCCTTCTAACTCTGGGCTCCAGGCAGACCCTACCAATCAGTCGGAATTGGCCTGGGAGATTTAAAGGGTCCTCAGCCCGGCCATGGTCAGTGCAAACTGCCCAGTGGTCTCCCCAGGGCTTAACATAGCTCCTGCACGTCGGCCAAGCGTTCGGTCCAGGGTGACTGGGTGAATGAGTGAGTGGACAAATGGACACCAGCCCGGGCAGAGATCCCCGATGGAGGGTGGCACCTGCCTCTAGGCACATTCCATCCGTGAGTACGAGACACAGAAGGAGCCGTGGGGGGGGGGCGCGGGGTGGAGCGGGGCAGTGGGGGGTCTCCTTCCCTCTCCTGCTGCTCTCGGTGCTCCGACTCCCCCAGAGCCCTGGGACTGGAGTCACTTCCGCTCCCTGCCATGTGATCCAAGCAAGTCACGGAAGCTCTCCGTGCCTCAGTTTCCTCATCCCTAAAATGGGAGTTACACCCAAATGTGCCCCAAAAGTTGGCAGGGGGCTCACACAGACCACCATGAGAAGCCTTTGGCCCAGTGGCCAGCACAGAGCAAGGGCTCTGAAAAGCCACGCAGCCCTCAGCCTCTCTCGTTATGCTTCAGGCCCTGGGGGACAGGCACCAGGAGGTCTTCCTTGACACTGAGCCTGTTGCCCGGAGCCATGCTAGGCTCACACACACGTTGGTGGGTCAGTAACCTCTGCCTGGGACGGTGACAGGGTGCAGGTTCTGTGGGGCAGGCAATGGGGGCTGCCAGAGCTCCGGGACCCCAGCTGAGCTTCCCCGCGCACACCAGCCACAGAGCAGCCTTGTGGGGTCAGTGCCACGCTGCCAAGTGTCCAAGCGCCACTGGTCCCAAGGCCTCAGAGAAGACTCCACAGTGACCCCTATGGTCAGCCACACCCTGTGGGGTCCTTTTGCAGCCCATCCCCTTCTCTGCCGCCTCCCATAGTCCCGTCCCCACAGAGCAAACCCAACCCCAAATCAGAGACAGAGCGGGGGGCAGCCAAAGGCCAACCTGGGAGGTTTGCCTGGGTTCCACCCCAGCCCCAGGCCGGCACCCTCAGTGCATCTACCCCCCCCACTCGGGACCCGAGTTTACCCACCCGGAAATAAAGGGTGGGGGGCAGCTGATCGCTAAGGCCCTCCCGGTTCTAACGGTGTCTTCTGTGTGCTTACACTGCATTGACTGATTTATTCCGCAAGTACTGAGTGCCTACAGTGTACCAGGCCCTGTGCTGGGTACTTTGCTGTCCTTTCTGCTGGAAGGCCACCCCTCCTCCTGGGCCTCCAAGCAGCCGCTTCCCAATGAGGCTTTCCCAGGCCAGCTCTGGGGCCCTCCCCGGCCTCCCCACGGCCCGTCCTTCTTCCCCGCAGACTCATCTGGCCTGTTCAACTGTCTGTGTTCCTCTGAATGTGGCCTCCTGAGGGCAGGGTCCCATCTCATTCCTTCTCCCATTTGCAGGGATTTCAGAGGAAGGTTCTGGAAATATCGCTTGGGCAAATGGCCAAGTAAACGAATACATGAATTCCAGATCTCTCCTCCATCCTCCTGCCCCCAACGCCACACCCTCTGTTAAGCTTTCTGCCTCCATATTTGTTTCCCCAAATCAATCCCTGGGAGCCCTGAAGGCAAATCCCACCAGGATTTGACCAGGCTCCTGACCAGGAACCTTCCCAGCCATGCCTCCATCCTCTAAGCTACGTGACCAAAAGGGGCCCACAAGGCACATGTTGCATTTTTGAGGTGTTAATGGCTCTGCCGACACTACCTGGGACTTGCCCCAGCAGACACTCGTCAGTGTTTGGGCATTAATTAACTTCCTGGGGGGAGCACTGACTCACCCCAGACGGGATCTCCCAGCTGCAGAAGAAAGGTGAGCACTCGACCACCCCAACAGTCAGGCCTGCAGGCCCCTCCTCTCCACACGTGTGCACACGGATCTCATCCACACACTCACACCCGCTGCCCTGCCCAGTCTATGGCACCCTGCTCCAAGCCACTGAGTGTCCAGAGGCTTGTGTGTGACACACCCAATCTGTAAACACTTGTGAGCTCCCACTGTGTGCCCCCCAAGCTTCGCTGTTCCCAGGGGCACCAAGGAGCTCAGCTGTTCCACTGCCTCCTTCAGCACACGCTCCTCACCACAGCTGCGGCAACGCCCCCCTCCCAGGCCATCCCCAAAAGGGATCGAGGGTTTTTTATGAAGCTCGACAACTGCTTAGCCCTCCCCACTAGCCCACCTCTTGACTCTTGAGAAGGAGGGGAGATCAAGTCACCCTAGGCCCCAGAAAGAATGGGGCCCCGTGCGTGGGGGCTGACCCTTGTCCGATGACCCTTGTCCAATGACCCTGGGGAGGGAAGGAGCCTCAGCAGAGCTCAAACCCACCTTGGGGCAGAAGTGAAGCTGGTGGCGTGGGAAGTGGCCAGGGGAACTACACAGGGAGCCAGGGCCTGGCTCCCCTGACCCCAGCCCATGGCTAGAGCATCCATGTCCACCCCTAGCCTGGCTCCCCACCTGGGCCCCTGGAGGTATGGGGTGCAGCCCTGAGGACGGCTGTGAATGACGCGTTGAGGCCAGGACAGATACCGGCTTTTTCCTGGGCTCCCGCAGGCCCTGCCCTCAGAGCAGTTCGCAGGAACGTGGGGGGTAGCAACCAAATCAAGGTGACGTTCACCCTGAGCTGAGCCCTGATGGCAGAGGCAAGTGGCTGGTTTTGAAGAACCTAGAGAGGGTTCCAGTCCTGGAGACGGCTCTGGGCTCAAACCCTATCTCCGCCCTTCCTTGGATGTGTGACTTGCGCAAGACACACAAACTCTAAGTCTGAGTGTCCCCCAACACGTTCTGGGCAAGGACAGCATGAAGGTGGAAGTCAGCATTACTAGCGCATTCTTGGACTCTTGCAAGGAGCCAGACTCCATGGACCCCAGACTGGACTGGTGCACAGGCCTCACAGCTGTGATGCCGTACGGCCTCCTGCTTCCCTCCACGTGCCAGTGATGTCTCCCAAGTGAGCTTCAAAATCAGCTACATGAAGTGATTGTGCGTCTTTAAGACGGACTCTAGGGAAGTAAGGTGCAGCATTTTTTAGCCCTACAGGTATTATCCCACGGACAAGTCCCATGCCTGTGTGTCCCTATCACCAGACCACCAGCAGAGTGGAATCAAGATGCCCTTTTCCCATAGTCCCCTTAGAGCGTCGATCCCCGCTTTGCTGGGTGGGGGTGGGAAGAGGCGCTGCTGGTCAGAGGGGCTCGGACCAGTTTGAGACGATCCAAAGACGGTGTGGGAAGGGCAGTGCATGGGACCTGGGGCCTCGAGGCCTCGGGCAAGTCCCGTCCATGGCCAGGGCCCGTGTCCTCCTCTGAAAAGCAGAGTGCGTGCTCCGAAGTTTGCATAAACCCTCTATGTCTGCCTGGCACCGAGTCGATGCCGCAAAAGCTGTCTGAGGAAATAAATCTGGACAGTTCTTAAGACTGAAGGGAGACCCAGAAACTGGAGGACGGGCTGGTGCGTCTCCGCTCCCGCCAAGGGACGAAGCTCGTGCAGAGGACGAGGGGCACGAGGAAGGAGGAGACTCAGAAGCAGCCCAGAGGGGCAGGTGCACCAGCAGGGAGTAGGCCCTGGACCTCCCCCCCCGCCCCCCCACAGGGCCCGCACAGCTCAGTCTCTGTGAAGCCCCGTCATCCTTCCAGGGCCAACTCAAGCCCTCCCTCCTGAAGCAAACCCCTTGACCACTTCAAGGAGACCCCCGCCCCAGGGACCTTGGACACCCCCTCTCAGAGCAGCAGCCACTCCCCTTCCAGAGAGATCACAACCCTGTCCCTCTGATTGTCTCAGTCCCCGAGTGGGAGGAGGTGGCCCGTGAACGGTTCAGGACAGGAAGGAAAACCATCCACAGACATTAAGCGGGCAAAGCTCCGCGGCCCATGCTGCTGGCCTCCACGGCTGGGGCTCACCGTCCTGGCACAAACCCCACTCTACACCTTCAGAGCTGTGCCATTCCCAGATCACCCCACTCCCCTGAGTTGCAGGTCCTTCTCCGCCAGCAGTCACAGTGAGAGGGATTCAGGGCGAGGGCCTGTCGCCTGCTAGGAACACAGTAACGGGCCCTATTGTCATTATTCGCAATTAGGAGGGAAAGGTTACAGAACCAGCGATTAGCATCCTCCATGACTTCGGCCCTCAGCATTACACCCGTGCACTCACTGGGGCATGCCTCAGAGCTTCCTCCATCCGGTCATGAGGTCTTGTTTTCCGCGTCAGACAAATGGGTAGAATACTTCCCCGAGTATTTCCTGCAGCGCCTGGGCCAGAAAGTCATGGAATCAGGCCCAGCACTGCGGTTGAGGGTACCTCTAAAACTTTCTCCTTTGAGGGTCCCTCAGGGTCAAGAAGGCTGCCCCCTCGTCTCTTGCAAAGACCTTGGGTCGCGCGGGGCTAGCCCGGACGACATGGTGAGGAAGGAACTGTAGTTTGGCCAGGAGCCATGCGCACCTGCCGCAGGTGGGCCCAGCCGTGCGAAAGAGGGAGGAGCCGACGCCGCCGCAGCAAGTGAGCTGACCCCCGGCTCTGAGGACCTAGACCGAGGGCGGCCGTGGGCTCCAATGTGACTGCTGAGAGGCGACCCCCGTTGCAGACGGCGGCCCCAGAGCCTCCGAGTCCCACGCTGCGCGGCGGCCCCAGGAGAACATTCGAGGCAGCAGCGGCGTTAGAAGCCCCGGGTCCGTTCGGTATTTGAATAGCACAAAGGAACCGCCTTGGTCTGATTGGCCAACCGAGTAACCCCGGGGCGGGCAGCATCTGTCACTCGGGAGGCTCTCGGCACTTCTATTGGCTTATCGTGTGTGGGGCGGAGCCCGGACGCCCAGCTAAATAGCTGGGGCCGGGGCCGGCCGAAGCTCATTGCTTTGGCGCCGTCTGGGGAGCACGGCACTGCGGGTGGCGCGCAGCGCATGGTGGCGGCTCCTGTCGGAGCGCAGCCTACCCGCTGATCCGGGCTCCGTTTCCCCTGCCCAGCGCGCCCCGGTGGCCGGCTGGAGGCCGAAACAGCAGCCGCATTAACAGCAGCAGCGGCCGCGGCTGCTTCGCCGCCGCCGTCTCCGCGGGAGCATGGAGTGCGCCCTGGACGCCCAGAGCCTGATCAGCATCTCCCTGCGCAAGATCCACAGCTCCCGGACCCAGCGCGGCGGCATCAAGCTGCACAAGAACCTCCTGGTATCCTACGTGCTCCGCAACGCGCGCCAGCTCTACCTGAGCGAGCGCTACGCTGAGCTCTACAGGCGCCAGCAGCAGCAGCAACAGCAGCAGCCGCCCCACCAACAGCACCAGCACCTCGCGTACGGGGCGCCCGGCATGCCGGCTAGCGCGGCCGACTTCGGCCCGCTCCAACTTGGTGGCTGCGGGGAAACGGAGGCGCGCGAGCCGGCCGCCCGGCACCAGCTGCACCAGCTCCACCAGCTCCACCAGCTGCACCTCCAGCAGCAGCTGCACCAGCACCAGCACCCGGCGCCCAGGAGCTGCGCGGTAGCGACGGCCGGGGCGCCAGCGGGCGGCACGGGGGCGCTCTCGGAGCTGCCCGGGTGCGCTGCGCTCCAGCCGCCGCACGGCGCGCCCCACCGCGGGCAGCCCTTGGAGCCGCTGCAGCCTGGTCCTGCGCCGCTGCCGCCGCCCGCGCCCACAGCGCTCTGCCCGCGGGACCCTCGCGCCTCCGGCGCCTGCTCCGCGCCCTCCGTGCCCCCAGGGGCCACCCCTCAGGCCGCTGCCGCCGCCTCACCTCCCACCTCCCCGGCCCCCGCCTCCTCCCCGGGCTTCTACCGGGTCGCGTACCCGGCCCCCTCGGACTTCGGTGTGCACTGCAGCAGCCAGACCACCGTGCTAGATCTGGACACTCACGTGGTGACCACGGTGGAGAACGGCTACTTGCACCAGGACTGCTGCGCCTCCGCCCACTGCCCCTGCTGTGGCCAGGGCGCCCCGGGACCGGGCCTGGCGTCCGCCGCCGGCTGCAAGCGCAAGTATTACCCTGGCCAAGAGGAGGAGGAGGACGACGACGAGGACGGGGGCGATCTGGGAGCCGAGCCCCCCGGGGGTGCGCCGTTCGCTCCCTGCAAGCGCGCCCGCTTCGAGGACTTCTGCCCGGACTCGTCCCCGGACGCGTCCAACATCTCAAACTTGATCTCCATCTTTGGCTCAGGCTTCTCGGGGCTGGTGAGCCGACAGCCGGACTCCTCGGAGCAACCGCCGCCGCTCAACGGGCAGCTGTGCGCCAAGCAGGCGCTCGCCAGCCTCGGCGCCTGGACTCGAGCCATTGTCGCCTTCTAGGGACCCCCGAGGGCACGGGGACCCGCGGGGCTGGGGCCAAACAAAGACTCGGCCAGGGGGCAAGAGGAGGGAAGGAACGGGCGCCCGGCCACTCGGGGCTGAGCTGGGGGCGAGCAGGGGAAGGCGGCTAATGTTTTATAAATTGTGAAATAAAAAAAAAGAAATCTAAGGTCTTGGACTTTATTTTTACAGAGAGAAAAAGCGCCTATTTAAGTATGCTTTGTGTTTCTCCTACTCTTTTTTTTTTCTTTTTATTGTAGTGATTGCAGTGGTGTTTAGCGAGAAGCCAGCCACGTGAGGGAGGGCTGCTGCCCGGAGGAGGTGCCGGGCAGCCGGGGGCGAGACCGGGCGCGCCGGGGGCGCAGCGCAGGAGGGCGCGGGGCCAGGGACGCAGATCCCAATCAGTTGTCAGACCCAGGAAGCTCGGCGCTCGGTTCTCCGGAGTCCCTCCATGGGGTGAGGACCGGGTCTTGTGAAATCCTGAGCAAAAACAAAGGCAAACTCTATCTCCGAAAGGGATGTTTGGGTCACATTTCCTCTCTGGGGGCGGCCTCCAAAGTTCGCAAAATGAGAAGGCAGAAATGAAAACACTTCAACT
Source organism: Tonatia bakeri (assembly GCA_004024845.1). Taxonomy (NCBI): domain Eukaryota; kingdom Metazoa; phylum Chordata; class Mammalia; order Chiroptera; family Phyllostomidae; genus Tonatia; species Tonatia bakeri. The sequence goes on from PVIA01001797.1 coordinate 106,137, forward strand.
TTTTTCTTTTCTTCCCGGGCGGGTGTCTCGAACCCCTCTCTCCCCGCCCCTCTGGCTCCGCTCTCTTCCCCTCCTCCACCCCTCTCCTGGACTCAGGGGTGGCGCCGGACACCCCTACACTCTCGGACACTGTTTGGGGAAGGGGTGGGGGGCGGGCACCAAGGACTACATTTCCCATCATGCCCAGCACTGCGGTCCTCACTCAACAAAAAAGGAAGTCGGTTCCTCCACCTGGATCCCCCGCGGATCGGAGGGAGGGAGGGGCTGGGGCCGCCGACTGCGTCGGAGACTTTTCCCCCAAGTTCCCGGTCAGGTGTGGTGTTTGTGTGTGTGCTTCTGAGTCGCGCTGTTCTGCTTCAGCCTTCGGCTGCATTTCATGAAACCAGCATTGTTCGAGCCTGTGAGAACCCCGTCCTGTGTCTTCAGCCCAATAGATTTTGTTTAATTTAAAGCCTTTTGTTGTAAAAAGGTGGGGTTCCGCAGCCCCTCTGGTTCGCTGCCATCAGCACCGTGTGGACTCCAAAACAAGTTGCCAACCCTTCCTTTCTTGGCCCTTCTCCCTCATTCTCCTGTATTTGTGTGCGCACTGAATTGTACATCACCGGGTAAAACTGTTCAGATTATTTGTTTAAATTTATAATCTTAATAAAACGTCGATTACAGAGGATAGTGGTGCCTTGTTTTCAGCTCGGCCTGGAGGTGGTGGGGAGGATAGAGGGCGTTGGGGAGAGACCCCTACCTTCCATGCAAATCCCAGTTCTCCGGGGCCTGGACGGACAGGGATCTGCCCACATCCGCAGGGCTGGGGGTGGGGGGAGTGCTGGTTGCTGGGGTAGAAGCCTGTGCTGCGCCATCGGGGGGCCCTAGTCTCCAAAAGAGGCTGCCCCCCATGGGCACCGGCCGACCCAGGGGTCTCCCGCAGGAAGCCCAATCAGCCTCCAGCACATTTCCTGCCCAGCCAGGAACACAGGGCCTGGCTGGCCTCGAGTCTGAGCTCTCTGCGTCAGGGAAGAGCAGCCGGGGGACGCCGAGGGTCTTCTGGGCCACCCACCCTCCCCGCCCCGCGCCTCTACTCGCGCGCCTAGGTCTGCAACTTGGGGAAGTTTTTCCGTTTTCCTTTTTTTTTAAGTTGAGTTTGTTATCACTGCTCCGTGCCACTTGGTGGTGTGCTGGCGGCGTCTCCCTCCCTCCTCGCGCCCCTCCCCTCTCCCTCTCCCCTCCCTCCCGCCCGCCTCTCTACCCTCCCCAGTGGATGGAAGCAGGAAGGCTCCAGGCGCGCTCTCCCCTCTGACCACCTACGGAATGACCTCAGAGTGGGAGAATGTGCCAAGGCCCCGAGGAAGCTCGCGTTCTCCCCACTGGAACCAAATCCACATCTGGAGCCGCTGCTCGGGCCCGGGGGCGCGCGGGGTGGTTCCAGCTTTGCAAACAGGGGAGAGGAAAGAAAGAATGGGGAGGGGGGGAGCAAGCAAGAAGGAAAAAAGCAAAGTGGCTGCTTGCTTTCTGTTTAATTCTCATTCTCCCCCCCCCACCAACCTCAGTGCTCTCGCACTCGCTTTCTCGCTCCTGAGCTCCCCCTTCCTTCCCCAGCCACCCCGCAGAACGACTCACACACCGCCCCCCCCACCCCAGCATTCACGCCTCCCGCAGCTAGAGGCGAAGCTGCTGCCGAGACGCCCCCACCCCAGACACCGAGAGGCAGACCCAAGCCAGTCCCAGGGGTCGGCCCGGCTCTGGATCCCGTGTCGCGCGAGGCGAAGTTCTTGGGGACATTCCAGAGCGCGGGGGGCCACGAAGGTCTGCAATGGGGGTGGAGGAACAGGGAGGCTATGGAGGCGTGAGTCACAGGAAAGAAAGGCACCTCCACCCCTCCAACCCCGAGGGCTGTTTTGTCGGCCTCTCACGGGAAGAGTCGGGAGCTGCAGAGGAGGGGGAACGGTGTGTCTCCCCCCTCCCCATTTTTTCCCTGCTAGTCCTAGGAATCGCTGTTGGATGCAAGGTTTTGATTCAATCCACCAAGCCAGTTGCCAGAGCTCCCCCTAGTGCCGCTTCCCGGGCACTGCAGCTACTGAGGCTGGGAGTGGGCGAGGCAAAGCCGGGGGCGGCGGGACTGCGGGGGTGCTGCTTGGCGCCCACTTGGGGCGCAACGCAGAGTCGGGATCCTGCCACTACTGGCCGCGAGCCTGGGATCCGGTGCGTTCCTACTCCAGGACCGCGTCGAGGAGGGGGGCACGTGGATGGCAGCCTTTGTTGGGTGCGCGGACCTGGGCACAGAAGGGACCAGCTAAGGGGCTCGGGAACTCCCCACCCTCTCCGGATCCCAACGGCAGAGGACTGTGCGTGCGGCAAAAAGAGCTCTGAACTCAACAGGACCGCGGGCCGGGTCTCCTCCCTTCTGCCAGGTTTTCTGAGCTTCAGCTGCGCCGAGAGAATCAAGCTCACTGGAATCTAGTGAAACGGAGGGTGGATGTGGAGGGATCTGGGAGCACCCAGAAGAGAGGTGCCATTCCCCCATATCTTTTCGGAGCCCAGGGATCTTGGGCAGTCACACTAAGGGTCAATGCCCTGAGCATAATCCACAGGGACCTAAAACACAACCCACCGCCCACCTGCGTCTCACATTGAGGCACTGCACACGAAACAGTAACATAAGCGCGGCTCGGACATTGCACTGTGCACCGCGTGGCGAACCGCACCAGCCAAACGCACTGCCCACAACGCACACTCCAAGTAGCAGCCTCACTCCACTCAACATCCCCTTCCTCCAGTCCTGGCACAGCACGCAGTGAGCCCGCCCAGAATATCCAGGGAGATCAACACTCCTGGGCATAGCACCACTGAAAGGCTGAGTGAGCTGGAGCAGGGTGGGGTGGGGGGCAGTGTTAAATGACTGCAGAGGGGGCACACGCCTAGCCGTGAAGGTTTTCCAAGAAAGGGGAGGGGCAGGCAGGCTGACGAACCAGGAGTCCTCAGATCCAGGTCCACAGACAAGCCCCTCTCCAGTGAAAAGACCAAGCCAGACCCCACAAGAGCTCCCAGGTAGGACTTGGAGGTGCTGCTTGGGGGGTGGGGAGACTGGAAGAGACTGGGGGACCAAGGTAGTGATGAGGGGGAGCTTCCATTAAAAAGCAGCTCTGGGAGCCAGAGCTCCAGCAAGCCTCAGGTGCCCTTGGGGTAACCAGCACCCCAGGCCCAGTCCCACATACAAATCCTAGCTCCAGCTGCGCGGACAGCCAACAGCGCAGGTCCTGCTGCCCCTGACACAGGGTGTAGGGCTGAGCCAGGTTCCAAGCTGTGCTCCCAGCCACGTGGTGCTGCTGGAATGACAGCCCTGAGGCTGGGAGAGAGACAGACTGCCCTCCAGAGAAGCCAGAAGCTGGGGATGCCCTGGGCTCCAGGGGGACCGCTGCACCAGGCACTGACACCACAGGGCTCTGACGCCGTGGGCGTTCGCGGGTGTCCCTGCATGCACGCCAGGAGCTCGGCCTCGCTGCATCTCCATTCACTGAGCACACGCTGACAGAGCGCCCACTCAGAGCCTGGCCTATGCAGAGCACTGAGTGGACCCCCTCAGAAAATAACAGCACCTGAGAGAACAGTAAACCTCTTGGTATGGATTCACGCAATTTTCCCAGGTACCCTCTAAAATAGATGCTATTAGCATCCTCGTTCAGAAACGAGAAAACTTGCCCCAAGTCACACAGTGAAGAAGGGGCCGGCCAAGCTTCCTGTTGGGGTTCACAGTCTAGTGGGGGAGATTTTTTTTCCCCACTGGGGGGAATATGTTTTTAAAACATATTACAATGAGGGCTGGCAAGTGACCCTGTTGTTGTCTAAATAGTAATACTGATCAGTTCCAGCGGAACCTGAACTGGCAGGCCGGCAGCACTCCCCACCCTGCTTCATGCTCTGGGTCCCAGGATCCAGGGATAAAGAGATGCACAGGACAGTGGCATCTGTGTCCCACCCCAGCAGGACATGGACTGTTTCCTGGCATTTATCAGGACTTTATCATAGAAGGCAGCAGGCCATCGGGAATCAGCTTGGGCAAAAGGTGAGATTTCTTAGCTCCTGGCTCTAAACTGTGCAGTTTGCAGGGATGTATCTGGCTTCAGGTACAACTGGATCCAGGCACAAATCCCCAGGTATCTCCTCCGCCCCCGTGACTTTCTTCTCTGCACTTGAGCTTCTCACTCTCCTCTGCGGGCCTATTTTCACTATGGTTATAGGAGGCAGCTCCTGGCTTCCCATCTCACAGCTTTGCCACCCGAGAAGGACTGTCCTCTTCTCTTATTTTCAACTCAGAAAATCTCGGGGAGCCCTGGGCGGACAGCTCAGTTGGTCAGAGCAATGGCCTGATACGCCAAGGTTGTGAATGTGAGCCCCGGTCAGGGCACATTCAAAAATGAACCAATGAATACATAAATAAATGGAATAACAAATTAGTGTTTCTCTCTCTCCCTGCACCCTTCCTCCCTCCCTTCTTCCTTCTCTAAGAATCAATAAATAAAATTCTTAAAAAAAAAAAGTCTCCAGGAAAGACTGCCATGTCCAAACCTGGTGGAGGGTGGCTGGTAGCTTCCACTGGAAGTTCATGGGCGGAGAAGGGAAGTTCTCAGGGAAATGTAGCCTCAGGTGACTGGCCAAAGATGTCCTCCAGAGAGGGAGCTACTAAAGGAGGCCTTTCACATGGGACGTGGGGGGACCACCATACAGGTGTGGCCACTATGGGCTGAGGGGGGGGGGGGGGGGGGAGGATTACGTGCAGCTAGCACCGCTGTGGGGAAGGTACACCCTCCTGGGTCCTGCCAGAATAATGAGGCTTTGGGGAAATGTGGTGCCTCCCAGGTTGGATTATCAGGGGAGGGGCAGCAGCAACCTCCACCCCCCACCGCCCGGGGACAGGAGGCGGATTCTCCCAGCAGGGACCAGGCAGGGACAGTGATAAGGAACACCCTCAGGGGACTCCGGGCAATGCTTATCCACAGGAGGCCTGAGTGGAGGAACTGGGCTGCAGCTCCCACCTGGCTCCTCCCAAGGACAATGAAAGGCTTTAAGGAGAGGCAAGGTGCTGATGTGCAGGGTGGAGGGGAAGAGACCACACCGAGGTGAACATGTGCACCTTTAAATTTACACCATCAGCTGGTAGGGCACGGGAACATCCGGGGAACAGGTAACATCACCAATTCATGGGTGTGTGTACAAGGCTGAACAGAAGCTCGAAAATGGTGAATGGTTGGGAGATTACTTGTTTTATCATTCAAGCCTTTCTGTGTTTTCCAAATTTTCTACAATGAGCATGTATCACTTTTATATTTAGAAGAAAAAGTAACATGTATATTTTTCAGGGATAAACAGTGACGTGACAGGCACTGTGATGGGTGCACGGCACGCCACAGAGCTGGTGGTGGGGGCAGCGGGGGAAGCAGCTACAGGCAACCTGCCTGGGGCGGGCTGCACCCCCGAGAGACTGAACGCCCAGCCCCAAGCCTCAATTCACCAGAATTCACCCTCCTTCACTCCGTCTTTGTTAAAAGAAGTGTAAGACAAATGACAAGCTCGTCTCAGGGATGTTGTGGACTAGACATTCTGGAAGAAGCCTAGTTCACTTTCACCTCTGACCCCCGTCCTGGTTCCGCCCAGTCTTACCCATCAATCACCACAGAATGATTTGCTCCGAGTGTCCAGATCTCCTGGCAAGGTGGGCAGTAAGAGGCAAACGTGGGCAGTAAGAAGGAGAGGTTTTCAGCCAGTGGTCAAGCTGGGTGGAAAGAGCACCGGATCAGGAGTCTGGAGACCCGGGGGCGGGTCCTGGCTCACCTTGGGACCTGAGATCAGTCACTTTCCCAGCCAGCCCACGTACTGCGCCCCTCTCTGAAGAGCTAGAGAAGGAAGGTCCTAGACCAGGGTCGATGCACAAAAAGTCAAGAAGCAACTGTTGCTGCCAGCCTTCCAATGACCGAATAAAGCCTTGTGTCCCATCGCAGTAAGAAAAGTGCAGGTGGCGACGTCATACTCCACATCTGCCTGGGAGCATGGCCACCTGCGTGTTTCACTCACGCAGTAAATGCACGCGCTCACTCGTTCACTGAAACATACACTGAGCGCCTGCGTACGCCAGGCTCTGCGCTAGACGTCGAGGGCGCAGCCATGAATGAGACCACGAGCGCCCTGCCCCGTGGAGCCGATGGTCTGGGTGCAGGACAAGAAGCAAGTGAACCAACAAGTCATTAAACAAATCTTATGGGAAATTAAAACAGGGCTAGAGAGATTTAGCGATCAGCAAAGGTGATATCTCATGCCTGAGTTGCAGGCCAGGTTCCCCAGTAGGGTACACACTGATGTTTCTCTCCCTCTCTTTCTCCCTCCCTCCCTTCCCCTCTGTCTAAAAATAAATAAATAAAATTTTTTAAAAATTATAAAAAAAGAAAAGGTGATATTTACGCTGAGATCAGAATGGATCAGCTATATTATTAGTCAGTATAGTATAGGCTATGCTGCAGTAACACACTAATCCCCAAATCTCAGAAATTTAAAACAACAAAGACTGGGTGGTTTGGGTTTTTTGACCACAAAGTCTGACTAAATCGGACAGCTCTCCCAGGCGGCTGAGTTCTGTGTGGTGACTCAGCGACCTAGGAGCCAGAGAGCCCTGCAAGGGAAGTGATTTCTTCACACTCACAGCCCTTTGGCCAAAAGCAGCCCTATGACCCGCCCCCTCCCCCCCAGCTGCCAGGGGCATGGGAAGGAAAGTGGAAGCACAGATGGGTGAGCATTAGAAATCTCTACCATCCCAGCTGGACAAACGATGGTGGGGGAGCGCACCAGGCAGAAGGAACAGCAGATGCAAAGGCTGACACAGTAACTACCCTGGTGTGTTCAAGAAATTGGAAGGAGGCTGGCGTGGCTGAGAGCAAGGGGGCAAGTGGCAGGAGACAGGGCCAGAAAGGAAGACAGGGACTGGACAAGACGGCGAAGGGACTTCACGCAGCGCCTGTTCCATGAGGGGAGGGCGCCTCGGAGCCAGGGGGAGGGGACAAACCAGTATAACCACCTTCTGGGACAGCTGCCCCAACCAGTTTCCCTGGTCCTGCTGGGCAGGCTGTCTCCGCCTCCAATCCAGGCTCCGTCTTCCTTCCTCATGGACTGATTCCCAGAGACACACCACCCAAGGCACCCCTCAGGCCTGCTCCGGGGCAGACTTCTGTGGGTGACATCCCTCCCTGGAAGTCATTGGTAGCAAACGAGTGAATGTGGACTGGCAGGCACCAGACCAAGCACCAGAGACCTCCTGGGGGCCACCCCCACTGGCCCCTCCCCCCGCCACCCCGGCCAAAGCCCCGGCACGTGGTTCCAAGCTCTGTCTCCAGAACCACACAGGCCTGAGCACACCCCGGGCTCTGCCCCTTTCTGGGCAATGATGGGCTCTTTGCTTCCCCTCTGGGGGTCTTCAGTCCCTTGTCCATAAAATTGAGGATGCGTGTGAGTGCCCACCTGGCACACAGTAGGCGCTCAATAAACGAGAGTGGCGATACTGTCACCAGTCAGCTCTGCCCAGAGAACAACTTGTCACTGGAAAATGCAGAAGGCTTTCCTCCTGCCTCCCTACTGGCAAACAAAATTGGTGACCGACGAAGCAAGCACACGTACCTTCTTACAGACAGATCAAGATCGTTTTATTCCGGGGCTGGGGGAAGTGGAGGAAGTGCCCTATGAACTCGCTTGGGTTTTTTTGTCTCCCCATAAATTGGCACTTGTGTTTTCAAAAACGTTTGTCTTCAGGGCCTGGCTGTGCCTGACAGTCAACACCTACCAGTGCGTGTGCCACAATTTCCTTCAGCATGTACGACAGGTGACTGAGTAAACAAAACAGTGAGTGAGTGAGTGAGTGAGTGAGTGAGTGAGTGAGTGGATACATGGTGAGTGAATAGACTATTTGTCCATTCCAGGGGTTGTTTTACAGGAGAAAGAGTTGGGGAGAGACTGTGTGCCCTCCCCCCGTCAGGCCCTTCTAACTCCTCCTCTTCTTCCTGCTCCCCAAACCAGTCATGCCCTGAAGTTTCTTGAACATTCCATGTACCTTCTCACTTCCATTCCCCAGCTCCATACACACACACACACACACACACACACACACACACACACCAGGGTGAAACTTGAGGGTCCCCTTTGACACCCACATCAACCAGCCTGGGGACCGCCGGGAAAGCTAAGGAATAAAGCCTCCCTGTGTTCAGAGGAAGCTCTGGAGGGCCACAGAGACAAAGGGCCTGGCTGCGAACAGGACAGTTCCACGTGTGGAGGGGCAGTCAGAGCTCCAAGTGACCTGCACGTACTCTGACTGGGCGGACAGCTCCACGATGTTTTAAGTCCAGAAAGGAAGCAGTTGTCTAGATTCCCAGGCCTGGATCCTCACTCTGTGGGTCCCCACTATTCCGGCCTCAGCTCAGGCAAAGCGGGGACTAACTCACTCAGGACCCGGGAAGTCCATGGGTGCTTTGGCTCCGGGCACACTGGACCCAGAGGCTCACAGGATGCCATCAGGGCTCACTGGCTGTCCCTTGGCACTTCCTGTCCCCCCTTGGTTTCTCAGGGTTTCTCTGGCATGACCAGGACGGCCACGGGCCAGGGTCAGCGTCCCGGGCATGTGAGCAGCGCAGCCTGGCAGAGCCCACATGCTAAGGGGGTTAGCACCCTGCCGACTTGATGGGGCTGAACACGTAGGCTGTCTTGAAACCCACACTCATTTCAGCTTTGCATCTGCGTTTTGTCAGTGAAGCCTGACAGGAGAGGAGAGTTTACACTGAGGATTTGGAGAGTTTGATCCACATGCTGTCCCCCTGCCACCTCCCCACCTCTCTGGGACGGGGTCTTCACCCCCACTACTTCTCCCCCTGTGCCCCCCTGGCACCCTGGGCTGCCTGGCCTCCTCTTCCCTGTGACTACTGCCCCCTCCACCCCCACTGTGGGCACACACACAGGGAGGGCTGGGGTCAGGCACACTTGCCCAGTAGTGTCACAGGGCATGGTGGCCCTGCACTGGCAGCACCACAGACTGTCCGGCTGCCAGCCAGAGACTATGTTTAGGCAGGGGTGAGCCCCTCACCGACTCCTGACCTGAGGCCTGAGATCCTTGTGGATCGCGCCTCTGCTGTAGGTTGAGGTGGGGGCTGGTAGGAAGGGGAGGTGCCTGGTCAGCTTCCCAGGATCCTATCCCTGGGCTAGGGCTCAGGGTATCAGTCTCCTGCTTGGTGCCAGGAGTAGCTCAGCAACTGTCAAGCCCAAGGGAGAGAGGGAGCGTGCAGAGGGGCACGCATGGGTGGGGGGTGCCTGGAAGGGTCTGCAACACCCCCAAGCCTGCAAGTTTCCCTTGTCGGCCCCACACATCGGGGTACCCTCGCCTCTAGCCTTCCAGAGCCCGGCTGTGATGGTCTTTTCTGGCCAGCTCAGTGCACCCCCAGGGACAAGCCACAAATGGTGTCAGTTCTGCGACGACACACCAACTAGACGCTCTGACATTTGCATTTAGAACTGGTATTGCACGATATAAAAATAAATGGTAAAATGTGTGCTAATCATTTAAATTTTTAATTTTTACTTAGAATGGCATTAAATAGCAAATTAAAAAACACCCTAACAAGTTGAGAGTGAGCCTGTGGAAAGAAGGAAAAGTATTCCCTGTAACTTTCATGGCGCTTTTCCCTGCTTTTTTGAGTGCACAGCCCTGCATTTCCTTTCTGCGTTGGGTCGGCTGGCCCTGCCACCAGCATCCCTGGGACAACACCTCAAGCTTTAGCAGCCCTGGCATAAGGGGCATCATCCCAACAGCTCCAACAGGAAGTAACAGGGACAGCTCTCATTGGTACAGCCTGAGTCACATGCTCATCCCTGAACCAGTCACATCAGATGAGGAGGTAGGAGCCCTCTGACTGACCAGGTCTGCACATGTGCCCATCCCTAAAACGAGGGGGCTAGTCAGCCCACCACAGCCCCTTCCGGAGGTTCTCAGTGGTGAAGAGGGGTTCTGTCTCTAGAGCCACCAACCCTCACTGGCTTTCCTCTACACACCCCTCAGGCTTCGTTTAAAAAATAAAAGCCAAAAACAACAGCTGGGTAGAGAGCAATTTAGTTCCACTTTTGTGGCTCCTATTTCCCCAGCGTCCTTTGCGGGGCCTTCCTCCCCTTCCTTGAACGCTGGGTAGGACCTGGGCTCTAGCCTTGGTTCCCTTCCCCCTCCTGTCCCCTTCTCCTGGAGAAGTGTGTGCAGTCCCACCACCGCTGATAGCTCCGTCTCCAGCTGGATTTCTGTGCAGGATGAGGCTCAGGGGTCCTAGCAGTGCTTGCCCTCTCTTCTTGGGGTACCAGGCATCTCAGAGCTCACCTGTCTGAACCCAGACCCCTGGGAGCCACCCCAGCACCTGCCCGAGTCTTTCCCATCCAGCCAAGGGCACCGCAATCCAGCACGTTGCTCAGGCCAAAAACCTTCAGAACATCCTCACTCCTCTTTTCATAGATGCACGTGCAGTCCATGGGCAGATCCTGGTGGCTCCGGCCAAAGAGCTCCGGTCTTGGAGCTCTTGCTCACCACTCACTGCTGGCGCTCCTGGTCTCCGGCCCAGCCACACCGCCTCTCCCCTGGACTACCGCACTGGTCCCCGGCCCGGGACCTTGCCCTGTGACCACCCACGTTCCTTCTCGCTGTTCTCCCACACTGGGAAAGGTTGAAGTCAGGTCGCAGCCCTCGCCAGTCAGGGGACACTATCCTCCCAGCTTAGCAAGCAGACTCACTCCCAGGTGGACGGGACCTTTAAAACAGGTGGGAGCAGAGTTCCGTTGTAGCACCTGCCAATCTCCGTGGTGTAAATACTCCCACCTCAGGACACCACCGTGACAGCAGCAAACGTGGAGGGGGTCAGAGCCATGCCCGAACCACTGCCACAGTGCCAACTGGAGGGACTCCGGTGCACCGCTGCTGCCGTCCCTCCCGGAACAAGAGGCAAAGTCTCACCGTGGCCTGCACGGCTCTGCTCGGCCCAGCCGGCTGCCTTTCCGCGCTTGCCCTTGCTCGCAGCTCCCAGCATCCTCCTCATTCTCCTCTTCCAAGGCTGTTCCCGCCTCGGGGCCTCTGCGCATGCGGCTCCCTTCCTCCCTCGGGGCTCCGATCGAGGTCGCCCTGACAGCCCCTTTAAAACAACACCCCTCTATCACAGTTGCCCTGGTTTCTTGCACCCCTGCCTGACGTCTCACCGTGTGCTTATTTGTTCGTCCGTCCATCTTCCTCACTAGGCTGTAAACTCCACAGGGCTCACTGCTCTGTCCCAGCACCCAGAGAAAACAGAGCTGCTCACCGTGGGCACTCAATGAACTCGGCTGCGGGAACCCACCTTCTGTGGCCAGGCAGGCCCTGGGAAGACAGCTGCCGGAAAGGAACCCCGGTGCCTGTCGGTGACCCAGAGGAAGCCCAGGGGGAGGCTGGAAATGTGGAGAGGGGCCCCACTGTCCCCAGGAGGGCCTGGAGTGCCAGGCGACTCCTTGGACCGTACCCTGCTCTAACAGGTGGCATCTCTAACAAAAGCTCCTGCTCGGCCTCCCTCCTTGCTGCCCTGCCTCTCCCAGTAGTGTTGGCCCCCAGGGGGCCTCCGAAACGCAGCCTACTCTGTGCCAAGTCCACGCAGTCTGCCCTGCCTCCAGCGAGGATACCACCCAAGCTTGGGTGTGACTCACCAAACCTCAGAGTGTGGGGCACCAGGAAGTCACCCTGGCAGTGTGACCCTCCGTGGGACCCGGAGCTCCCACACTGAAGTGTCAGGAGGAACAACTCGGCACTCAGGGCTCTGTCTGCCTCCTGTTGTCCAGCTTTTGCTGGGATAACTCCTGGGACAGGAAGTTTTATTTATTCATTTGCTCAACGTTTAGTTATTGGGCACCCGCCTACCCTGGGGGCAGCCACTGCTCCAGGCCTGGAGAGTCAGTGGAGGCCACATGGACCTGCTCCCTGCCCTCGACAAGCTTACATTCTCCCAAGAGCGGAGATGGTCACCAAGGAAACAAGCCAGCAGTTGGTAAACCTTCCAATAGTGATGAGTGTCATGAAGACCACGAGGACAGAGGGCAGGATGGAGAACAGCTGTGGCAGAGACGCCCTCAGCAGCAGCTCAGAGAAAGCAGGGGAGACCCCTTGGAGGTGGTGACATCTGAGCTGAGACCCAAACAACCAGACTCATCCTGGGGCCCAGGCAGTCCAAGCAGGGACAAGAGCATGTGTAAAGGCCCTGGGGCAGCAATGAGTCTGGCATCTTAGAGGGCTGGGGAGAGAGCAATAAGGCTGGAGTACAGAGTTGGGGGCAGTGGAAGGGGTCAGGGGGGTCGGATCACACTGCAAAGTTCTGTTGGCAGGGAGGGGCTGCTTGAGGAGTATGGTGGGACTCATACAACGGGCAGCTCAGTGCGGGACCTGAGCACAGAGGGTAGGGTGGAGTCGGGAGACCAGGGAGGAGGCCGTGCAATGGTCCAGTGAGAGGGGACAGTGGCTGAGACCAAGGTGGCTGCAGTGCAGATAGGGCAGTGATCAGATGCAGGTTCTAATTTGGAGGGAAAACCACAAGGACCTGCTGGAGAATTGGAGTTGGGGAATGGAAAAAAAAAGAACTTGGGGTGATGCCGGGATTTGGGGCTGAGGACTGCTGCTCACTGAATGGGCCAGCTGGGCGGGGGGGCCACCAGGAGCTCACAGGTCGTAAGTGGTTTCCCCTACTGCAGGGCCCCGCTGGAAGGGCCTCACCCAGCCACACAGGACCCACGCAGACCAACCCAGCTCCACCTGACTCCAGGGGATGGGCGGGACACCCCGGCGGTCACTAGCCCCTCCAAGCCTCAGCTCCCTCATCCCTACAATGGAAAAGTGATGCCTCCACGAGAGCATGCGGAAAGCATGTCTTGCAGGCGCACACACTGCTGTCAGCCAAAATTGCTTCCCGTCTCTGCTGTCCTGCCCCTTTGTCTTCATGGGGACTGGCCCTGCCTCCTGGAAGAAGACCAGGCTCTGGGAGGCGGTACAGTTGACATAGGACCAGGGTCTGGGATCGGGCCTGGACAGCGGGACTCCGAAGCAGGAGGAGCAAGCCTCTTGGGCCACCTGAGTGAGGACAACACAAGGCAGCCCAGCCACCTGGAGGCTTTAGATCTATCGGGCCTCAGGGAGAGGCTGTAGGAGGGTCAGCTTCAGTGGGAAAGAGACTCAGCCCCTCTTCTGTCTGGCAGGGACTTGGCCCACCTGGGCCTGCTTCCTCCTGTGTGAGATGGGGACAGAGCCTGCCCATGGGGAGGAGGAGGTGGGGCATACTTTTAGCATGTTCCTCAAGGCCAGATGCACGGGCTGGGCTCGGGAGCCAGCAGCTCCGAGGTCTCCGGGGAACTCCCAGGGGTCAGGGCAGGAGAACGTGGCAGGGGTGGGGAAGAGCTGGCAAGGGTCGGGGGAGGAGCTGCTGCTAAAGGAGCCCACTCAGTCAGGAGGACTCACCGGGCCAGCAAGGTCCAGGCTGGGCTGGGGGCAGCAGCCAGCAATGGGACAATCGCCCTGTAGCCTCCCGAGGGATCCCCGCCCCTGCAGACCCTTACCCCTGTCTCCCACGGTGCCCAGGGCCCCCTGCAGGCCCTCGCATGCTCTTCTGTAACCTCCGTAAGGAACTAAAGGCCATTTTTTAGCTCAGTGGTTAGAATGTCCATGCTGGGGCCCAATGGCCCTTTCTTCCCAGTAAGTCCTCACCTCTCTGTGCCTTGGTCACCACACAGCCACCCACAGGGTGAGACCGTGCAGGCGATGTGCTTCCCTTCAGGGGGTCATGCCATGCCCCGGAAGGCCGTGTTTGTTCACCCCCAATCCACATGTGGGGAACTGAGGCTCGGGCTGGGCAAGCAGCTTGCTCAAGGTCACATAGCGGCAAGCACAGGAGCTGACCGCAGAGCCCACACGTGCACAGACCACGACAGCCCCCACCCCTCGCAGAGGTCTGCCCAGGCAGCAGAACCAACCCAAAGGTCCCCAAGTGGAGGGCCAAGCAGGCCTGTCTGCCTGCGGCCTCCCACCTGTGGTCAAACCCTGGCTATCTGGGGATGAGGTGTCCACACCTCAAGGACACCAGAAATGCCCCTCCTGAAGAGGCCCACCCAGCCCTGAGTGAATGAGAAGGGGATGGAGCTCTGCCCACAGCCAGACATCTGTCTGCAGGTCCAGCAAAGGCCCAGCTGGAGAGGCGCTGACATCCTGCAGTGATGACCACAGGCGGGAGCACGGAGACCAGCACCAGGGACCTGTCCTGCTGCCCTGCCAGAAGATATACCTCCCACTTAGTCCTGCTCCTGCGGCTCTGCCTCCGTGCCAGGCTCTGTGGACCCTCCAGCTCAGTGTCACGGTCCTGAGCTCCCACCCACACGTGCAGGTGAGAGCTCAGAGGCTCAGGGGGGTAAAGCCCCTGGTCCGGGGTCACACGGGTCTGCCTGACTCCCGGGCCCTTCCCACAAATGCGTTCCTTTGTGCTGTCCCAGGTGACCCTCGTGCTGGGCACAGCGTCCTCAATACCCCTGGGCACGGCGCCAGGAGCAGGGGGTGGATGAAGCAGGTCCCGCCAGAGGCTACGCCCTTCCCTGGGGCATGGGAAAGCGCCCCCTGCAGTGCTGCAGGCATTGGGGAAAGTGGGACCACTTGTCCCTTGGTTTGTCACCACCTGCAACCCAGGCCCTAGGCAGAAGCAAGGGCTCCTCACTCTGGGATTTAATTCTGGGCCCAACCCATGCCCACGGGGTCCTGAAAGCAGGGGCTGGGTCCCAGAGGTCGCTGCCAGGCCAGGAAGACTGTCCGTGGCCACTGGGAACTGCTGGCTCTCCTCATCACTGGGTCCCCAGTAGCTCTTACCCTGGGCCACCTGCCCGCCTCTCTCTCAAGGAGCCTCTGAGTCAAACCTGCTGGCGAGAACTCGCCTCCCCGTCCTCACCTGACATATCTGAGCAAGGCCCCCACCGCAGGCACGCCAGACTCCACAGGGGTAGTTGTTACAGTCAGTTTATGTTCTCTTACTACAAAATGTGGACACGGAAAGATTTGAAAATCAAACATGGACAACAAAAAGCAAAGTTCAAACTCACCCGCACTCACTTTCTTCTGTGGTTCGGTGATGCTGAACACGGTCATCGCCATCTTTCGGGAACAGAGGATGCAAGAAGGGGGTCCCCCAAATCCTCCCATCCCACCACCAAGAGATAACCGCATTGCCACCTGGCACAACTGCCTTCTGGTCTTTGTAGATGGACGGGGAGAAAATCAGATCACAAACGTAGGTTTCGCTTTCTACAGAAGAGGCTGCATGTTCCTGGGTCACTGTCGTCTCCGTTAACAGCCCGTCGTCTGACGGCCCCTCCAACGGCTGCCCCCTCCAGCCTCTGACAGCCCCCACTGTCGGACGGAGGGTGCTTCTGCTGCCTCATCAGGGTGAGTCCTGCTCGCACAGGTGGGGGTGGGGGGTGGGGGTGCGGGGCAGGGGAGGCCTCTGCCTACTCACTGCGTATCTCAGCACGGGCACAGGGCTCCAGCGGGAGTGATAAGTGACCCAACTCAGGCCACAGAGTGTGGCCTCCAGCTCCGCCCCCCAGGTCTCTCCAGCCCTCTGTGTCCCCGTGAAGAGTCCAGGTCGTCGGCCTGCGGCTGCCCTCAGGTTCCCCAAAGCCGCGCTGACAGCCTTCCTTGGATTCTGCTCTTTCCTCCGCCCTTTCTCCTCTGCATGCTGACCTTTCCCTTATCTCCCCCTAGCCCACTGCACTTCCACCTCGACCCCAGTGACCTCGGAACTGCTCTAGGAGGCACCCCCCCCCGCCCCCATGCACCCCAACCCTGGCAATCGCGCTGAGGGCAGCAGTGACACAGCACCGGCGGCCACTGTGCAGCAGTGTCTCCTTGCCTTCGTCCTGGCTGGGTGCCACCACCCCATCTCCTGCTGCAGGGTCCCAGGAAGTAGGTGGTGTGGCCTATTTCTGCGCCTCTAGTCAGCCCTGCAGAGGGAGGGCCCCTAACTCTGCCATAGCCACTCACAGCTACGCCCTGAGCTCCCGCTGTGCATGCGGCGCTCCAGGGCAGACCTGCAGGTAGCAGCAATGGTCGGTGCTGATGGCAGAGGGGCAGGCCTCCGCCCTCCAACAAGAAACCCCAGTAGACCTGGCTGGTGTGCCTCAGTGGGTTGAACGTCGTCCTGCAAACTGAAAGGTCACCAGTTTGGTCCCAGTCAGGGTATGCCTGGGTTGTGGGCCAGGCCCCTGGCTGTGTGAGAGGGCATGTGAGTGCAACCGATCCTGTTTCTCCTACACATGGACGTTTCTCTCCCTGTTTCTCCCTCCTTTCCCCTCTCTCTAAAAATATAAATAAATAAATAAATAAATAAATAAATAAATAAATAAATAAATTTGACCCCAAGTAAAGAGAAACTGCAAAGCAAACAGCAGCTCCCACCACCCCCATCTTCCAACTAGGTGGCTGCCCCCAACGCCTCCCCGAAGATCCCAGAGCTGCTGATGTCACACAGACACATGTAGACCCCCCTCCCCCCTAGTCCTGTGGGTGGGAAGAGTGCAGAGTGCGGACATACCCAGGATGCCTGCCCTGACCCAGGGAGCCGGGTGAGGCTCGCAGGAAGCTGAGCCGGCTGAGCCCTGAGGGATGGCCCAGGCTCCTGGGGAGAAGGCCAGCGGTAACTGTTTGGTGGCCCGGGGTCTGGAACTGAGAGGAGACCAGAGACCTAGAGGAGGGGAGGGAGCCTGCGGCTGGAGTGCTGGCAGGGCCCGGGGGTCCTCCCTGCGGCCCAGACTCCCCCGCACCCCGGGCTTGGGTCCCAGTAGTACTCCCAGCTAGGTCCATCAGCCATCAGCCAGGTCCAACTGTTCACCCAACAGAGCCCCAAAAGTTCGGTGCCCCAGCTGGGCGCAGCACCTTCCCCCAGGGCTGCTCCTTCCCCAGGGCCTCTCCAGACATAACAAGGGTCCCCCAGGTTGTCCAGAACTCCTCCTTCTCCTCCCTCAGCATGGAGCCCATGCTGGGTCTCCCTCTGCCCAGCTTGGGGCCCCTGCTGCCCTCCATGGGGACTTCACCCCTTACCTGGGCCAAGGCCCTGGCCCCATTACCCGCACCAGCTTCCGGTCCAGCAGTCGAACAGCAGCAGTCTCCTGAACCCAGGCGGAGTGTCTATCTGTCTGTCTCTCTCTCACACACACTCACGCAAAGGCACCAGATACACATCTTCCCCAGCGCCACCACACACCAGTCCCTGATGACACTGTGACACAGCAGCTGGCGGCCCCTGCCTCCTGCGGCTCGTTCTCCAGCGAAGGCACAAACCCCATGCACCGTGCACACTGCCACAGACAGCCGTGTTACGTGTTGAGGACTGGCAGTGCCGCAGCACTGGACTCTTCCAGAGGTTGCACAGGCTGTCCACAGGCCAGCCCCGCCACCTGTGGCCCACACCTCCCACCTGTGCTCACAACGAGCCCCACCGGGACCCCCTGCACCTGTGCCCATCATTCAAGGGCCCATTCAAATGCTGCCCCCGCCACAGAGCCCGCCTCCAGCCCCCTGGAGTCCCTCATCCCTGTCCCCCACAGCTGGCCCACGCACGGCTGGCAGGCTGGCAGTGTCTTGAACACAGGGCCCCCTCTTTCCTGTCTGTGTCCCCCATGTCTTGTGTGCAGCATGTGTCCAGCCCTGGTGGCTCCCTGGCCTGGGCACACCCGGCCCCTCCACCCTCCTCCCCATCCCAGCGCCTTCCTGCAGGGTGTCTTCTCCTGGAAGAGGCTACTCTGTTCTCAGCCCTAAGAGCAGGGATGGGACTGGCCCCACAAGCAAGGAAGGAGCACAGCTGGAGTTCACCTTGTCCACGTGGTTCCCCCTCCCCGCACCGCCCTGGCCCAGGATGGTGCGAGGCCGACAGCGCCCCTCCAGCTCCAGGGCCCAGGCCCACTCTCAGGTGCCCTGCGGACCCGCCGGCACTCGGCAGTACAGCAGTGCAGCCGCCCTTCACGGAGCAGAGCGCGGGCAGCAGGAGGTGCGGCTCCTCACGTGTCACCTCCCAGCTCCGCAGCAGGCTTCCCACCCTGAAGCCCTTGCCCACATCCTCAGGGTCCCACTGTCCCCTCCCCACCCTGTACCAGGGACAGCACGTGGCCTCGCCACATGCTCCTCTGAAGAAGTGAACCCAGAACAATGGTGCGCCAAACAGGATGATGGACAGGTGGCCTGGCACCCTTTCGAGGCCACGCTCCCATCAGTCCCCTCACCCCCTCTGGCCCGCATGACAGCCTTACCCCACGTGGATCCCTCCCAGCACACAGAATGCAGCAGGCGAATGGCTGAACCTCACTCCCTTTGAAAGCCTTCCTGACCTCCAGCCCCTACCCGCTCTCGGTCTGGTCTCTGCTCCCTTTCCAACAAAACTCCCGAAAGGAAAGGAGGTGTGGAGACAAAGGGCCTGGCTCTGCAGCCAGCCTGCCCAGCTCCAGGGACCTCTGTTGGCCACCCCCCACCCCCGTGAGCCCCATCCTCACCTCCCTCCCTGGCCGCACCAGGATCCTGCTACGCAGCCCTGCAGCTGGCTCTCTCCAGGGCTCCTCTCAGGCCTCAGCTCTCTTGTCCTTAAAGGTGACTTTCCTGACCCTTGTAGCTCAAGTACCTGCCCCCCGCCCCCCTGCCACCACCCTGATTAGTTGCTGTTCTTTTCTTTATAACGCACGCCACTACCTAGCAGTCTGCTATCCGGGACTTGCTGCGTCGCCGCACTAGAATGAGGACCACGCAGCCACTGACTGGGAAACGAGTCCCCAACCTGCGGTCTGAGTGTCACGGTGCCCTCTTTGCAGGTCTGGAAGCTGAGGCTCAGAGACTCGGTCAGCTGGCCAAGGGTGGGCCTGGGCTTGAGCTCCGGCAGCCTGACTCCAGAGGCAGGGCTCCTGGACAGCGGCTCTCTGAGCCTGTGAGGCCTCGAAGGCCAGGAGAAAGGACCAAAAATTCTCATTTTCTGAGAAGACCCATCTGAAGACAGGAGCAAGCCCAGGAGCAAGAGAGTTTAAAGAAGTGTCCATGGCCTCCAGCACAGCAGCCCCTGAGACTCCTGGCTCCACCACAACAGAGACCAAGGGGCAGTGGAGGAACGGAGGGCAACCCCTTAAAAACTACAGGGGCACGCTCCCTAGCCAAGACCAGTCCACAGGCTCCCCCAGGCAGTGTGGAGCTGACCAGGCCTCCTAAGGGGCTCTTCACCAAGGAGGCCCCAGAGAGAACTGGGCCGGGGTAAGGACTTCAGACCCTGCGTGCCTGGCGCAGACTCAGTCATCTACTGAGACCTTACAGCTGGGAGCAGAGACAGCCAGGTTTTGAACCCAAGTCTCTGCTCCATCTGCCTGGGCAACCATGACATGGCCAGCGAGGTGAGCCTTCCCATGGCCAGGGGAAGGGGACTTGATGGGGGGACGAACAGTCCTATGGAAACGGAACAAGCACGTGGCATGAAAAGACACAGGTGACAGGTGCAAAACAGAGGCTTTAATCCAAACAGCAATGAAGGCGCAAAGGGGCTGAGTGGGGTCTGCAAGGGCACAGGAAGGAGGGGCGGGGAAGGAGGAGCCGGGAAGGCGGTGGTCTGGACCCTGGGAGGGAGCCAGGCCCTGACAGAGCCTCTGCTTGGAAAATTCTTTCGGTGACTCTCGTGACTCCTGTCCCAGCCTCTGCCCGGGACGTCAGCCCAGATCCAAGGGGTAAGCCCCTGAATTGTGCCTCTCAGGGCTCAAATGCACCTGAGAAAGGTGTGCTTCTTGTGGCTCACCTTTCCCGGGGGGGGATGTGGACCCAGATATGAGGAGTGGCTAGTGGAGAAGGGCAGGCCTGGGTGTGGGCAGGGGACAGTCTGCAGGAGTCAGGCCCAGGAGCAGCCCTGGAAGAAAACTCTGGAATTGACATGCTGCTACCAGTAGCCCCTCACTCCCAGGTGGTCCTGCCTGTCCTCAGAGCCAGAGCCCAAGCTTGGGCAGCCACCACCACCGCACCCTGGACGCCAACAGGTGAGTTCAGGGAGGCAGGAGAACGAGGGGGTGGGCTTTCTGGACCTGCCTGGGCAGGCAGGGAAGCAGGGCTAAGAGCCTTGGGAAAGCAGCAATGAGGAGAGAGAGGTGGCCACAAGAGTGTACCAAGAGAAACCCAGGCTGTCCCCAACCACAACAGGCTCCAAATCCTTTCTAGTCTCTGCCACCTGCTCCTGGCCAGAGACAGCTTTGGAAGGGCAGCTTCCAGAGGCTATTCTGGGGTGGGGACAGGTGTGGCCGTGGCAGAAGACCCAAAAAGCAAAGGCCCAGAAAACAGAAAAGCCAGGACGAGGCACTGAACACAGGTGCTCCAAGGCCCAGGGGCAGCCGTGAGGAGGAGCTGGGAGGTTCACCAGACAGCCAGCGCCTCTCCCAGCCCGCCCCACCCCAGGCTGGCCACCAGCCTCAGCCTTCTGCCCCCAGAACACCCAGACACCCACCCAAACATGGCTGGGAAACTGACCCACCCGTCAACTGACCCAACCCCGAGAAAGCAACAGAATTGGCCAAACACCTCCCCTTCCCACAGTGGTATGCGGCAGCCTCCGTCTCAGGACGGGACTGGCCAGAGGGAGGGGAGGAGGGCCAGGAGCAGGGCAGGGCCCGGGGACCTGTCCTGGCCCCTCTTCCTGATCACCCACCATGGCAGAAGTCAGCCAACTGGCCACACTTTGGTCACTTCTCCCAACTCAGGTCCTTCAGCCGTATGCCCTGAGCCTCTCCTGACCCCGCACTCACCACCCACCCCAGTAAACAGCCTCTCATCAAACAGAAAGAACAGAGGGAGGGGGCAGGAGGGGCCATGGCTGGGGTCAGGAAGGGCAGGCACAGGAACTGCGGCCTGGATGGCACTGGCCGCTCAGCCCCTCCTAGCACAAGGAGACAGGCTGGATGGGCAGCAGGCTTCCGAACTTGAAGTGCTGGATCACGGGGAACTTCTCTAGGCACTGCGAGGGAGGAGGGAAGAGCAGAGGTGAGGGCCGCACGGCACTCGGCCAAGGCCTGCTCAGGCCTCCGAGGGACCCCTGGACATCTCTGAAGGCTTGGACCAGCTCGGGTCTAAAGGTGTCCCAGGACCCAGGAGGAGGTCCGGTCTCAGAGCGAGTAACTCCCGGTCTTTGGGGAAGGGCAAGACTTCCTACCTTTTCCTGACCGACCCCTCCCATCCAAAGACCCCCACTCCATGACAATCAGACCCACCAAATAATGAGAATGAGAGTGAGAGTATAAGAGAGGGAGGGACAGAGAGACAGAGAGAGAAAAGGCAGCCCAACCCCCCAAAGCAGAAGTCAAGAAGAGAGGCAGCCAAGGGACATCACTTGGCCCAGAGGGCGGGTTGGGACCAGAAGTCGAGTTGGGACCAGAGGCAGGAAGAACCCTCCAGATCACCGGAGGACCCCCAGCCCAAGGCCCAGCTCGGAACAAGAGGTGTGAGGAAATGGAACACAAGCCTGAGAAGGGTCCAAGGTCTGTTTTCTCCAACTTTCAGTCCTTTGGACTGAAAAAGGCATCTTGGCACTTCAGAGAGAGACAGTAAGAACCAGCTGGCAGCCCCCACCCCAGGGCAATTCCCAGCAGCCCTGTGTGTAGGGCAGACAACACGAGCACTGAGCAGGGGGTGGTCCTGCTCCCCAAACCCAGCCCACCAGGGCCTCGGCCCCACATTCTGGCATGGGAGGAGAGATGGAAAGATCGAATGGCCTGCCATAGAAGCTAGACGGGTACATGGGCCACCAGACCCCAGCCCGCCTGCCTCTGCTCTCTGGCTGGGGCACTGCTTCAGAACCACAGGGCCAGGAGTGGCAGGGCCCAGCTCCCAGCCCCCAGCACACAGACCCCCGTCACTAGCTCGCTCTGATAGGCAGCAGCTCCAGGCATCCAAGGATCTGCCTCCTCTCACAGAAACCACCAGAATGTGGAACAAAACTTATGGCCTCAGAGTGGGGGCAGAAACCCACTCTGTGAGAGTGGCCTCTACCTCCAACTACAAGGGAGGAAGGCATGCCACCACCCCAGCTCCCTCACCTTAGGGACCAGTGGCAGCAACAAGGGGCCCGGCCAGCTGTCTGTGCTATGTGCGTGTCAGCATGGGGGTCCACAAGAGTAGAGGGGGACCGGGAGGTGAACAGGGAGATTTTTTTGTGCAGCGGAAGAAGGCCGAGGAACCAAGCTCAGTGTGGGAACAGAACTCCAGGCCACATCCAGGCTCCTGGGTCTGGGGCAGAGCAAGTGGGGAGCAGCAGCTGGGGGTGGCCCTGGGGGGAGGAGCAGCAGATCTGGGCCAGAGGCAAAGCAGCTGCCATTGTGCTTATGTCATGGAGGAAGTGGTGGGAGTTTGTAAGAGGGGGCAGGGCCCTGGAATTCCAGAAAGGGTCAAAGGTCAGTCTGCTTCTAGCTGCAAAGGCTAGAGGCTTGGGGAGGGGGTGAGGCAGAGCTCTTGCCATTCTGCCCTCAGGGACCCAGAACAAGCTGCCCCAGGCCCCAGCAAAGGTGAGGGGCTGGGCTACGGCAAGAGGCTCCCTGGGGCCAAGAAAGCAGATGCTCCAGGTGACAGGCAAAACGGAGCCTTGGGCTGGGCCCTTCCCCCAGCGGCTTGTGCACACCTCAGGCCACCTCCACACCCAGCAGAGCAATACACCTCAGCCCTTCCCGACAGAGAACGGTTCTCCACCTGGAAGCCCTTCTGGGCCTGCAGACTCAAGTGAGAGGAGAGGCTCTCTGGGCCCTGCCTGGGCCCTCCTGACAGGGCCCTGACAGGAGAGCTGGCCCAGGAAAGCCAGGTCCACCCCCAGCAGGGCCCTGAAAGCATTTGGTCCTTCGGTTCAGAAAGGCCAGGACAGACAGCTTGGAGATGCAGACGGCTGGTTCCAAATCCTGAAACCACCCAATGTGGGGCCTCCGTGACAGCTCAGGGGACAAACCCCCCTTGTCCCCTGACTCTGGCAACTCTGGCTGGCAGCACTGGAGCTCGCTAAGCCTTTCAGATTTCAAGACCGGTGGGCTTCGCCACACAGACTGAGAACCGGTCTGGAAAACCAAGCCCTTCCCTGGACCTCTGGGAAGGGAGTGTGTGATCCTGTGGACTCGCAGGGACTGAAGGCCATGGGCCACTGGCTCCAGTGCCAACCACCAGAGACTTGGTGTCCCTAAAGTCATGGAGCCCCAGGGCTGTCCCTACAAAGAAGTCTGGCCGCCATGCTGCGCCTGGCAGGGCTGCAGGCTCACACTGCGCCTGCACGCACCCAGCACTGGAATTCCCCGTGTGCAGGAAGGGCTCTGTTTCCTGTGCGTGCTCCCTCCACCTGGTCCTGAGCTGCAGGAAGTGCTGGGCCCTGTCCTTGTGTGCGGCACCCACAGAAACACTGACAACGGTCACACCGATGGTCTGTCCTCACTGCGCTGCCACCATTTTGAACCAATCCAGAGTCCATCTGCTTGGGAGCAGGTGCGGAAGGGCGCCAGGGTCTCCTGCCCTGCCCTTGGGGGCCCAGGCCAAGAAACACTTAGTTACTCAAGTAAAAACTGAGGAAGGACAGCATTTTAAGACCCCAAACAGGAAAAGCACCAGAGTCCTGCCTGCGATACAGGGGAGGGGGAAGCTGGGGGTGTGGGTAGATGCCCTTCACCCCTCCCGGTGCACAGCACCCCCCCCAAAGTGGGGAGGGCGTGACAGAGTGACAGAGCTCCCCAGCAGCATCCACTGAGTGTGGCTGGGGGTGTCGGGAACAACAGGACAGCCAGAGGGCAGTGACCCTGCGCGCTCCTTGTCCACACCGCTGGAGAGCCAGAGGAAGGAGCCTGCGCAGCCGGGCGAAAGCTCCTCTCAGATTAGAGAGGTATGTGGGCTGGAGCCTAAACACAGGATGTGAGGTCCGGAGGAGAAGGGCGGAGGGGGAGGGGCGGAAGGGAAAGAGAGGGCCAGCCTGGCCAGTTCCAGCACCATTAACCCCTTCAGGGCCATGCAGAGCAGGCGAGGTCAGTCGGAAGCACTCGTACCACCCAAGGACCCTGCCCCTCTTGCTCCGGTCTCTGTGGAGGGAACCTGAGAAGCCCGGGTGTGAGATGGTTGACCTGGAGACCCTTTACTCCAGGGGAGGAGGGCCAAGGGCCAAGAGATGTGCCCCACGGGCAGGATCTGAGACCCTAGTCTGAGGCAGAAAGAGGAGACTTTGGGGACACATTGTTCCAGGTGAGGGACTTCATTCACATCTAGGCCCCTTCCTGGCCAAGGTCAAGCAAGTCCACACTGGTCTGCCCAAGATGTGGAAGGAGCTAGTGGAAAGGACAAGGTGGAAAGAAAAGGTCTCCTTCCTACTTGCCAGGGAAAAAGCCACCTCCTTGGCTGGGAGAAGGGTAAAGGTGCCAAGGAGGACAAGGAGAGAGGGCAGGGGGCAGCCACCTCCCAGCAGGGGGCGCTCCAGAAACATAGACTGGGGGGCGGGAGGACCACCTTTAGTGGTTATTCAAAAATCCCAGCTCCCACCTGTCCAGTGATCAGACACCAGTTTGAGAAGCACCACCTTGGAAAACGCCTCCAAAGGATAAAACCCTTCCCCAAGCACATCTTCATTTCTGCGTATCCACAACGCAGCAGAGCTGCCAGGGGCCTCTGCCATTTGATAAGTGGGAAGGAGGTTCCCCCTGCACCCCCGGCAGCAGCAGGGCCTTGCCTCCCTCCGAGTGCAGAGTTGGGCCTCAGTCCAGGGCTTTTTGACAGCCCATCCCACAGATGGAGATTTGGAGGCCTCAGGGGTCAGAGGGGCTGGCCCAGATTCAGAGCAAAACAGTGGCATGAGGGTGGAAGAGTAGCAACCCCAGGACCAGGAGCCCCAGCCAGCCCACGCTCACCTCAGCCTTGTACATGCGGATGAGACCCTGGTTCACTTTGGACCAGGTGGGGACCGCACTGATGTTCCACAGCTGGTTGGAGTGCTCTGCAAAGGGGCCCGTCTTCATCTGGAAGAGAGAGTCCACGGCTGGAAAGGCAGGCCACCTGGGAGCCTGTGCTCTGCTCCCTGTGGCAAGGTCAAGTGTGCGCATGCATGTACACAGGCACACAACGACGCATGCATACATGCCTGCACCCTCCTCCCCCCCAAATACCGGAGACAGGGTCCCTTTTGGCCTGCAAGACCCACTGGAGGTCTTGCATAACACTGTGCACAGCACCCCCCCCATCACCCTCTTTCTTCCACAGCCAAAAAACGGGGTGACTCCTACCTCCCTGAAATCTAGCAGTCTCAGAAAAAATACTCTTTGCCCAAATCCTAGTGCAGCTCCCACCAACCCACCAGAGCCAAGGGCACCCTGACAGCATGGGGACAGCTCACATTCAGATAAAGAGCAACAGCGGCCCGGACCCCAACTCTCCCGGCTCAGCCCCGCCCCCCACACAGGTGGGCTCTGCCACTCGACACTTGGTCTGCACCTGCCACTGGCAAAGCTGAAGAGCCAGGGGCGGGGGCGGTTTGGAGAAAAGCCTGACTGCAGACGGGCTGGTGGCACCTGCAGCAGACTCAGGAGGAAGGTCTGTTCAGAAAGCCCCCGACCTGGTCAGGAAGTATAAAAGGGACGGTAACCACACCAGTGGGGGACAGGCAGGTGCAAGGACAGCTCCGCTCCTGGTCACTCTCTGGCCAAAAACCTGGCCTCTGGGCAGAAATTCTGCAGCGAGCCCAGTGGGGTCCCCATGACATCAGCAGCCACAGCACTGAGACAGGGAAGTCTGTGTGCCTGCCCCTGCCCCTCCGACAGCCCGGGGCCAGCAAGTTCGAGTTTAACAAGCAGGTCCCAGTCCCTCCACACCACCCCTCCCTGGCTGGTAAGCAGTACTGATGGCAGGAGAACACGGTTCAGCACCCTGAGCCCTGGGCTTCAGAAGAAAGAGTGGGAAAAGCAAAATCTGCTGAGCTGGCAAGGAAGCACAGACTTGGACCCTGAGTATGTGGAAGGTTCCAGAAGATGCTGTTCCTGGAGGTGGGGCAGAGAGAGAACTACTCCCGGGAGAAAGGAGGGTCCAACACCCTCTCTGCATATTGGGCATCACAAGAATAAAGGCCCAGGAGCACATCACCACCGCAGTCGCTACTGAGCTGCCCCCAGCTGCAGCCTCTGCTAGGTGGCTTGTTCCCACAGGCCTTCCCACTCCTCCAGAAAGGGCAGCTCTCCAAACACTGCCCTTTTACCGGCCATCTCCTTCTCCTGGCTCAAGTCCCCCCAAAACCTGTCAGCCCCCAGGTTCAGTACAGCAGGCTTCCTTCCTCCCAGTTGAGGCCACGGCCCAGGGCGCTAGACAGAGACAAACCCACGCTGGTGCTCGCAGGGCCTCTCCTGGGCCAGTCCCTGCACCCAGAATCTCTCCCCTCCTCTATCTAAGGCTACCTCTCCCAGGAGGGCAGCCAGGCACCCCAGCCTGCAGGAGCCTGGCCTTCCTGGAGCTCCCTCCCTTCCAAGAGTCCCACTCAAGCAGGCTCCACCCCCAACCTCAAACCCTCCCCTTGTCCCGCCCCTTCCCCAGGCTCCCTGCCCTAGGAGACTGGGGCCTGGCTCCAGCCCTCTCCCACTTGCATCCAGGCCCTGAGCTCAGGAGCCAGGGAGCTGCATGACCAGCTCCCCTTTGGTCAGGGCGCTGGGAGCACACCACTCAGGAGGACCCTGTGGGCTTCCCCCCACTGCAGCAGCGCCAGGGGCCTGCTCAGCGAGGGTGCCGGGTGGACGCTGGGAAGCCTCACCCACTAAGGGCCTGGGAGAGGAGCCCCAAAAGGTCCCTCTGAACTGCTGACAGAGCCAGGGGGAGGCCTGAACTCCAGAGCCCCAGTGGCCCTGCCCCCACCCGTGAAAAAGCCATCTTTCTCTGGGGCAGCTGCCCCCCTCCCACCCCTAGGCCTTAAGTGTCCCAAGGTCCCCCCAAGTTGCAAAGGAGATTGCAACTCTGGGAAAGGAAAACAGATTAGGGGAAAAAAGGAATGGGCACGAGAAAACAAAAAAAATAGCTCACTCTAGCCACAAAGGGAGAAGAGAAAGAGCGAGAACCAGCGAGCGAGCTGCAGTCCCGCAGTGACCCCAGGGGAATCGTGTGAGTCAGAGCAGCCATGTTGAGCAGGAAATTACTCACAGACGCTGCGTTCCTGCCTCTCCACTCCCAGGAGAATCGGCCTTTTGTAAATGGTTCCTCTGTCAGTAACTGAGGGGGATGGGGCGGGGGTGGGGGAGGCTCTGCACAGCGCCTTCCTGTCAGCTCCTTCCCTTCCAGCTGAAATCTGATCCCTCCCTTTCCAAAACTCCAAATTTAGAAGCCAGATTGAAACTGAAATTCTTTTCCTGCCTGCCTTGGGCTCTTAAAGGCGCCAGGGCTGCATTTCCTGCGGCAGCAGCAGCTCTTCCAGGTGGGTCCCTCTTCTGGGAAGCCCAGGGCTACCAGGGCAAGTCCCAGGCTGGCTCCCCAGCCCCGCAAGAGACCAGCCAGGAGGAGCAGCTTGGCTCCATTTCCAGCTTGCTCTGCTGCACTCAGCAGCCCGAGTCCTCGTGATCCCCAGGGCTACAGAGGGAGCCACGCCCCCTTCCAGGCCACAGCACGCAGGGCTGCACACCCACCTCCGGGCCTGCCTGCCCGTGTCTGGCCCTGGGCCTCCCTCTGTCAGAGCGGGCCAGGCCAGGCACTCACTCTCCATCAGGAGCTGCAGGTCACTGGTCTCAGGTGGAAGGGGGCAGGGATTGGAGGTACCCTAGACGCAGCAATCAGCAGCCACGTCAGGTGGGCAGAAGAACAGTCACCTCAGCCTCGAGGCACACCTCTCCTAGTAACAAATGTTGACCACGGTACGCAAACAGCTAGACCCAGAGTGAAAAGCAGGCCTTGCCTAGCGGGTGTGGAGCAAGTGAGAAGTCTAGGGCCTCTCCCCAGTTAAATGGTAACCAAAACCTTCTCCACGTTCAACGTGCCTTTAGTGCCACCTTGTGGCCACTGTGGTATTTTTTTTTTCCTCTAGCAGAGGAACTGGATCCCAAACTTTGGGAAAGCTTTTGGGTTTTTATACCAGCATAACCAACCAAATAAACAAAAATATAAAGTTTTAACCAGGACTCGATTCCTGTGTTCCCTGAGGCCGGGCATGGTCTTCCTCCTTGCTAGTTACTGACAGGGACCCAGGCGATTGGCTTGCCACCAGGGGGAGCCAGAACAATTCGGCCTTTTACCCTCCTAGAGAGCCCAGCCACAGCTCAGCGTAACACGTGCACCCCTTCACCCCTCCCTGCTCCTCCAGCTCCTCTTGGGGTTCCCCGGGGCTCTACAGACCCCTGCATTCCATTCTGGAGTGAGCAGCAGGACTGGCTCTTACAGCAGTGAGCCAGGCTACCCTGGAGTCCTTCCGACCTCGGGCCCGCCGCACCGCTGAAGGCAGCAGATCTCTGCGAATGAAGCAGGGGCCGCCCATCCATCAGTCCCGGGTCCATTTGCTGACTTGGAAAAAACACGTCATTCCCCTCTGGCCTCTGGAGTTTGGCAGAAGCCTGAGCTAAATGCTGACCAGGAGGAGCCTGGAGCTACAGCTGCTTAACCAGGCTCCACCCTCCCACCCCCATCTTCAGCGGACTCAGAATGGGCAGGCAGTCAGCCTCCCTCACAGGCAGGGGTGCACAGGTGTGCCAGGGATGACACTGGGGCCAGCAGACATGCATGTGGGCATCAGGAGAGAAAACGGGCCCTCCCCAGACAGAGCCAGTGCACCCTCTGGAAGTCTGCAGGGAACAGGTACTAGGCAGGAAGGATGAAAGGCCGCCTCCTGGCAGAAAAGCCCTGAGAGCAATGGGCCCCTGACTTTCATGTGCAGTCACCTGAAACATGTGATTAAGGACAGGTTTCTGGCTCTCCAGCCCCAAGATTCTGATTCAGAAAGCTGGTGTGGGGCCCAGGAACATGCATTTTAACAAGCTCTCCAGGTGACCTTGAGGAAGTGGTCCAAGGCCGCACTGTGGGAGACCAGTTAAATGACACATGCTGGAGGGCTGGGGTCCAGGCCTGCTTGTTTTCACCTGTGACCTTTCACCTGGCTCATGTTCTCAGGCCCTGACAAAAACATGTCCCTTCAGAGAAATCTGTCCTGCCGTCCACTGCAAAGCCCCTCCATCTCTTGAGATGGCCCACCCTACACAGTCACACACACACAGAGCTCCACAGGCTGCAGCCCCACCTGCAGGATGCTGACCCCGCCCACCATGCAGACCTGCTACATCAGTCACAGCCCAGCTCGTGAGTGGGCTCAGTCCCTCAGCCCCGGTAGGAAGCCCAGACCACAGGTTTGGAGGAGGAGATCCTGGGCAATCAGAGGCTGACTCAACCTTTCAGGGAGGTCTGGTGGGGCTTCTTTCCTAATAACCTGCCTCCCGGGACCAGCCCTGCTGCCTTTCAGCAGCAGCTCTGGCCCCCCTGTCCAAAGTCTCAGCCCCTCTCAGCTTTGGGGCTGCCCCGGGCTCGCCCTCACCCCTCACCTCTGTGATAAACAGGATGCACTCCAGGAACATGTAGTCCTTGTGGTTCTCATTCACAGCCTTCTCGTCCACGAAGTGCCTGGGCTCCAGATACGGGTGATCTGGGAACAGCAGAGAGCCGGGAGCTCAGAACCAGGTGCTCACACCACCGGGCACTTCGGCCCACGTGTCCCACACCCACCCAGGGCCACAGTCCTGCCTGTGTACCCTGAACACTGGACCTCACAAGAGCAACGAAGAGCCTTGTGCTTGTGCGTATTCTAGCGTGCTAACCTTCGACTCGGCCCCGCATCTCTGCAGTGGGGTAAGAGCAGCACCTGCCTTGCAGGGCTGCTTAGAACCAGCTGACAATCACAAGCACAGAAAGGCACCCGGCATGGTGCCTGCCCAGGCATTACGAGACGGTTCCCGGGGTCACTGAGAAGCTTCAGGGAGGCAGCCCCCCACGCACTTAGAGCAGTGCTCGGCACAAAGCATGCATTCGACAGTGGTCACTTATTAACATTATCACGTAGTCAGTCACACCTATGTCGGAGGAGACGTTATCCCTCGCCCATGTCAGCTTGCTCATGGGCAAGTGGGGGGAAGTGGGCCCCCTCCTGCCAGTGGCCAGCACTTGGTGGCAGCTTCCGGATGGGCCCCTTGCACACAGCTCTATAGTGACAGTAGATGATGGTGGTCACTGAGTCAAAGAGCCCCTGATTTTCAGCATAAAACCCCACAAGCTGCTGCCAGGAGCTGGGGTGTATTCCAGTCCACTATGAGTCAGGTGAGGGCCCTTGCTCACTTCCCATTATCTTGGAGGGCCTCCGCCTCCACCTCCCCCCGTCTTCCCTGCTGGCACGCAGCAGAAGGCCAGCAAGCAGCCTCCGCCTATAGCCAGTCTAGTGCCTGCTTCACCAGCTGTTACTCTCTGGGCAGAAGGAGGAGGAAGGAAGGACAGAGGAAGCCCAGGAGCAGGGACACAGAACGCACTCTGTGGGGTGGAGAGGTGCACACCCCACCTCAGTACCTATGAGCTGCGAGCTGCCCCAGATGAAGGGCAGAAACTGGAAGTCATCTAGGCCCCACACTCCCTGGCTGCCTGCGGGCTCCATCCTGTATGTCTTCTGAAGTTTCCGCATCACCTCAAGGTACCTGCACGGGAGGGGAGGTAGCAAAAGTAAAAGGATGGCCTCGGCCCTTCTGCCGCTGGGAGCACAGGGAGGCCGGAAGGAACCACCTAAAAGCGGTGCTGATCTGGTTCGGCGAAGACCTACTGCACCAGTCACGCCAGCTAGTGCTCTGCACATGGTGCTGCCGCCCTCCCCCCACTCGGTCTTCCTTCTGTCCAGGAGTGGGCGGAACACCTGCTGGGAAGGGGCGTCAGCACCATCGACCCCTGACCGTGTAAGACCCTGGGCAGGAGCCTCAGCCTCTCTGCCTCAGGTTTGCCAGTGTCATGAGGGGCTGTGTCCCAGTGGCCACGGAGCTCCTGCATGGTGGAGCTGCGGAGGTGGGGCCCAGAGTGGGCACTATCAACGCACTGGTGGTGGAAACACACCTGCACTCCAGGTGGTTTGGGTGGCGAGGGGCGCAGGTCAGAGCCTGACTACCGGGGTTCAACGGGCTGTGTAAGCTCAGCGAGGAGACCCCGAGTCTCTGGCTTGGTGTCCCCATCTATAAAATGGAAATGACAGTTGCTACTTTCTAGGCTTATGCTGAGAATTGGCCATTCGCTCCACAAGGACATGTTCTGAGAAACGCAGTTACTGTGTTGTCATGCGGACGTCACAAAGCGCGCTTCGATGAACCTGCGCTTGAGTTGTGGGCACAGCACTTAGCCACACCTCCACTTGGTGAATACCATGAAGGCATCAGCAGTCATTACGTAACATTTCCTTGACTTGTTAGTCCTTGAACCTGAAGCTGTTAGAAGCGCTCGTGGACAGTCCATCCACAGCCTGAGCCTGATTAGGCCAGGACAAGAGCACCCTGTCCCCAGTCTAACAGGAACAAAGAAAGAGACTCCACACTCCTCCCATCCCACTAGCAGTCATTCCTCCTGCCCCGCCCCCCCACTCACCGATTGAACACCTTAAAGACAATAGCTATCTGGTCGTCCACCCGGAGCACGCCGATCTTGCAGAGACAGCAGAGGAAGGCAGCGAAGGCTGCTTCATGTCCTGGGGAGTGAAAACAGCTGAGGTTGACAATCTTCCAAAAAAGGAGTGGGGCTGTTCTTGGCATCCCCAGGGTCCAAGTCACTGACACCTGCCCCTCCAAGGAGGAGGGCAGCATGGGGGTCATGGGTGCTCTGTCCTCCCAGAAAGACCTCGGCCCTTTTAAGAGCCACCAGCACTATCATTCTACTCCTACCAGGCCTGCAAGCAGGCGCGAACGTTTTATTCCGCAGGTCTGACCCACCAAGCACACCCTGTTCATTGAGCACCTCCTGTGGGGCGGTCGCTGTCTGCGTCAGGCCGCAGGGAGACGGCCCCTGCCCGTGTTTGGGAGTTCAGGACAGACATAAACACACAGTCACATCTAGGGTTCCAGCTCTGCGGGAGGATGGGGTGATAACCGCAGGGTGTCACAGGGGCGCCCTGACATAAGAGCTCAAGAAGGTTTCCCTAAGGAAATGATATTTAATCTGGAATCTAAAATATGAGTAAGAATCAGTAAGGCACATGGGTGAGGAAAGCAGAGAGAGCACGCTAGCCAGGAGAGACAGCACGTGCAAAGGCCGTGAGGCGGGGGAACTCGCTGTCTGAGGAGCCCCGAGGCCAGCACGGCTGGCCGAGGCAGAGAGCGAGGGAGGAAGTGCAACGAGATGTGGCTGGGGTCTGACGGCCGCGACGGACACAGTGAAAAGCTTAGCCTTTGTCCTCAGAGCAACAGGAGCCACTGAAGGCTTCTCAGCGGGTCGAGTTCTAAGCATGGTCACATCACAGGATGGAGGCCCCCTTCTCCCTTCCCAGGGCATGTAAGGTAGGAGTGGTCGGCAGCACAGAGAACGCTGGCTGGACTTTGGACTGAGTCTGTGGTTCAGTGTCACAGAGGGAGGGAGGTGGAGAGTATTTTCAGTGACATCCTGTCCTACTTCTGCAGAAGGTCCATCCCTCCAGGGGCCTGGAAAGCTTGTGACCTGTTACTGTCCCCTGCACAATTCCGATCATGACCAGCCAGAACCCAGGCCACCCTCATTCAGGGGTAACCATCACTCTCACACACCTGAGGGAGGAAAAACCCACCCCCGCTAACCCAACCACTCTCCTGTCTAGGGTCTTACTGTTAGTCTTCGTCAAAGCCCCACCCATGAAAGCATCAAAACACTTGATAAACCTGTTCCCTAGCAACAGGGGGAGCTGACACAAGGCTTTCCCAAGCCCCAGGTCCAAGGGGGGCCCTTCTCCAGGCCTGCCTCTGTGTCCTGGGCTCCTCTTGAGGATCCTGAAACCCAGGCAAGGAGAGGGCCCAACAGAATGGCAGCTCTCACATTTGCTGGCTTCAGGGCGGGAGGAAGAGGAAAGGAGGGGCTTCCAAAACAAGCACCCTCCTCACCCACCCTGGCACCCAGAGAACACCCCCTGCTGAGGTGCCTGCCTGCTCCCTTGCCTCGAGAGCGCAGGAACACAGGGAGAGTGGCCAAGAGCAAGGGGCACAGGGTGAGGGTGGCCATAATGCTGCCAGAGGCCGCCAAGCTCTTTCATTTCTCGAGGCTTCTGTGAGCAGTTGCCTATAGTAAGTGCTCAGTAAACCATTTCGGTGACGACGGTAAGCTCAGTGCATCTACGGAAAGAACAGGAATCAGCACAGCTCCTGTGGCAGCACTCAGGGCATCAGCTCCCCCTGGTGGAAATGGCCAGAGCCGCAGGAGCTGCTCCAAGGCTCGTCCTACTCGGCAGCACTGCTCTCCAGCTGGCCCAGACAGGTGGCTTGCTGAGGGCTCCCCCGGAGACAACCGGGAAGCAAGAGGAAGCAGCCCAAGAAAAGGATGCTGTGAAGCCAAATGCATGCTGGGAACAGCAGGTACCTGTGCCGTAGTCGATGCGCGTGGAGTTCCCCACTGACTCCTTTAGGTAAACAGCCACCTCAGGCACAGCAGCTGCCAGATGGGTGGGGACCACTGTGGCCACCAAGTTTTCTGCTTCCTGATAACACAAGAGACACAAAGTGGTGGCAGCAGATTATGCAGCATCCTGGTAGGCGAGTGCCCAAAGGCAGCTTCTGGCCAGGCCCAGACCGCTGGGCCGGGGGGCCGGGCGGCCTGGCTCTCTGCTGGGACCAGTCACAGAAGGAAGAGGAGGGAGGGCATTTATTCTCACACAACAGAGACCACCCTGGGGTGGCTTTTCATCTGCTGACCCTTCCTCCCAGCGACAAGGTTCTAAGGTTCTGGGGGCAAGACAGCAGGGACCTGAAGCCATCCAACTCTCCTATCTGGTAACTCATCAACATCCCCACAGATGCCACCTTTCTTCACACTGCCAGCAAGAGTCTGTGCCACGTGTCCACTGACAGACATACACAAGGAAGTCCACGGCAGCACTGTTTATAGCAGCCAAAATGGGGAAACAACCCACGACTGAAACACTCGTCGACAGAAGAATGGATGGACTACGCTATGTCCACACAGTGGAATGTTACGCAGCAATGAAAAAGCCACTACTGTGCACAACCATGTGGATGAATCACAGACATAACACTGAGTAAAAGAAGCCAAACATTTATATGAAGTTCACGAAAAAGGCAAAATCTATCTATAGGATAGAAATCAAGAGCTGGGGAAACATCAACTAGGAGGGTGCACGAAGGTCCTGCTTAAGTGCTGGAATGTTCTACAGCTTATGATGGGTGGTGGGTACAAGAGTGAAAACGCATTAAGCTATACAGCTATAATATGTCAGCTTTCAATTATGACTCAATAAAAACCTTAAAAAAACAACAACTCGAGCCCATGTGCCACCCTAGGAGTCAGAGGCAGCCCAGGCCACTGTTAGGGAAAGAGAGCATTTTGCTGGGTCCCTGAACTCCCCTCTGCCCCACGTAATAACACGAGGCCGGAGAAGTGAGGACCCGCGCCCCACTAAGTTCGGTCTATGGACATGTGGCATGAGGATTTCCCGGAGACCCAGGGAAAATCGGGATGCCCAGACTCCGCTCTGACCTATGGACTCCGCCTTTCTAAGGATGGGGTTGCGATCCTGTATTTTGTTTGCTTGTCTGCTTTGCTTTGAATAGGTATAGCTTTCATGTGATTCAAATACAAACACATCTTAAAAGGGATGCATTCAGAAGTCCCACCCCACCCTTGTCCCCACCCACCCACCTCATCCCTGCCCTCAAAAAGAAACCTCAGCTTTATTTGCCTTTTGTGTAACCTTCCATTGGTGTTTCTCTACGCAAATTAAGCAATACAAACATATCTTTTCATTTCTCCCTCTTTTTAACCAAAAGGCAGCTTGCAATATGCATCGCAGCTGCTCTTCAACCCGACAGTAGATCGAAGAGTCCATTCCCTGAGTCCCCAGTTGGACTCCTTATTCCTCCTCACAGCTGCAGACTGCTCCGTGCAGGGATGACCCCGTGATCTAACTGATCCCCTGCAGACGGACACCTAGGGTGTTTGAATCAGTTGTTAATACACACCGTGCGGAGGACTCTGCATCCAATTCCCAGAAGATGGCTAAACGCATTTGTACTTTTGGTAAACGGAGCTGCCATCTGAACGAGCGCCCAGTGACTCTGATGTGCCTGCGAGACACCCGCAGCCCAGCCGCAGGCTTGTCTATGGCGGCCTCACCTCATCAAGTCTGGCGTACCAGGTCCTGTAGGCCTTGTTCCCAAAGCGAGACGGCTGGTCCACTGGAGGAGTCTCGTCGATCCACCTGTCCAGCGTGTTGAGAAGGGCAACCAGTTTCTCAATGGCCTGCAAGGGCAAAATAGAGGTGGCCAAGCTGTAATGACCAGTGCCCCAAACCAGAGCCACAGAGGGAAGTCCCAGCTGTCGCTGAACAATGACCCCAAGGTGTGGTGCTAACTGGCATCCCCCTTTCTTCCCAACCATCCTGAATATGAAAAAGTCAGGAGAGCACAGTGTGCTTTACAGGAAGGGACCAGCCCTGGGCCAAAGGGCCAGTGTGGCTTCGGCAGCTGGGCCCTCTTGCTAGCCCAGAGGAGCTGCAGAACAAGCATGAACGGCAGCCTGCCCCTTCTCCGGTGGAATGACCCTGGCACCCAGGAGTAAATGCTACTGCATTTCAACCTGCTCTTCAGCTTCGTCTTTTTCTAGTGCTTTCTATTGCTTATCATAGTGACAATTTTGAAGGCGGCTGGACCTGGACTCAAATCCCAGCTAAGACACTTAGTTGCTGCAAGACCTCGGGCCAGTGGCTTTACCTCTCTGTGCCCACTTCTTCGTCTCAAGAAGGGCAAGACGGTAAGCGCCTCTCGGGGCTGCATGAGGACTCCTAAACAACAATCCAGGACAGATGCCCAGCACAGTGCCTGGCACAGGGTGACGGGCATAGTTACACGCAGACTCCAGACACAGGTCACGGGCACACGCTGCTTTGCAGCCTGCTGTTTCCTCATGAACCTCATTGCACACCAACATGGAAACAAATTCTACAACAGCCTCTAATAAGTGACCAGGATATCACTGCTCCAGTGGACTACACACTTACCGAACCCCTGACTGTTACACACTTGGGTCATTCCCAGCTGTTTGCGCCCACAAACCACACTGTGGAAAACTACCTGGCAACTCGTGCTCTGCAGCAATGCTGGGCCAGAGGCACGGATGGGAGGGGTGCTTTGTGGGGCTGCCAGCGTCTGCGATCCTGACCTTTCCCACAGGAGGCAGGGACTGAGTGGAATCGGTGTCACAGGCCAGGACAACATTGGCACACAAAATGTTACTCAATGAGGAAATCAGGTGAGGCTGTCCGTCCAAACCGCAGGTCTGCGAGGATCCAAGAAGCGTGCCCCTCCAGACGTGGCTTACAGAGAGGGGCCTCTGAAGATACAGGAAGGCTCAGGAGGCCCCGGTGCACAGGACACTCGAAGGCAGGTGGCCCTGGGAGGAGGGGCCCTGCCAAGAGGCGGATCAGGCCTGTATCTACTGGGCACAGCTGGTGTAAGGGGTACCCAGGAGCTCCTGGCACTGGCAGGGACAAGCAGGGTGGTGCCCACAGGAAAAGCGGTGACGAGGAGCACAAGGCACGGCCATTGGTCATTCACAGCTACTTCCCAAGAGCTATGCAGGTACTGGGGAGGCGGGCTCCAGCTAATGGTGTGCGTGCTGGCCAGTGCTCCCGCTGCACAGCTCCAGGAGGCACAAGTCACACAGCTGTCATGTAAGTGCTGCCTCCTGCCACTGTGCAGCATGACAATGGCCTCGCCTCCTGTCCCCTGTGCTTGGGGCCTGGGAGAAGGGAAAAGAATACCTGCAGAGGGGAAAGCTCCTTTAGACTGGCTGAAGCAGGGAGTCAGGGTGACATACACCTGCCTTGCTGAAGTGTGACAGAGATGCCACCAGAGCCTGGCCCTGTGAAGAACCAGGTCACCAGGGCCACTGATGAGGACAGAGCAGACCCGCCCCCACAGAGCAGCTGGGGCATGGGAGGGTGGTGCGGTAATCCTGGCCCCAGGAAGCGCCAGCAAGGCCCGTCCGGACGTCAGCCTTTGGTGACGAGGAGCTGGGGGGAATCAAGGAGGCGCTCCCTCCCCACAGTGGCCAGGCCCCAGCTGCTATCTCAGCAGGGCCAATGAATAATTAAAAGGCTCCTAGCGATTCATTCTGCAGAGGGATTTCTACACTGGGGGTGGGGGGCAGCCTCTGTAGTCTTGGCTAGTCAGGGGAGAGGAGTTGGAGGAGAGGGAACCGTGGGCTGGCCCCGAAAGCACAAAGAACACTTTGACCTACACTCCTTCTCCTGAGTCCAGGGCTTCCTTTTTGGATTTCATGAACGAGTAAAACTTTCTCCAAAATTTTACTTACCAATTTTTTATTTTGCCCTCATTTTAAAAATAAAAAAAAATAAGCCTCCTATCTACTACCACCTTTATTCTGCAAAAATTAAACATTCTAACCCCCAAAGAGAAGGACGGACATAATCACAAACAAAGGAGAGCCTTCTAAACATGGGCCTAGCCCTCCCACGTTGCCCTTTGCCGTGGGCAGTCTGGGTGCTGCCACCCGAAGCCACTGTGCCCTCTCCCCAGCTGCAGCTGCCACACCTGCAGCAGGAGACCCACACTGTCCCAGGCAGAAGACAGCCCCGTAGGCCACATGCTGTGAGCCATGCCCCCTGCTGTCCCTGCCAGCGTGGGCAGAAGTTGAGAGACCTAGTCCTCTCTGTCCCCTGAGAAAGGAGCATCCCACTGGCCCAGTGCCAGGATGAACCCCAGCTCTGGAAGAGCCTCGACTGAGGCAACAACACTACTGGAAATTAGAACTGCAAAACAGCTCATGTTACCAATAGCTAATAGTGACGGCATGTCATCCAGTGCATGCCAGGCACGGCGCAAAAACACCCTACAGCTGGGATCTAGCAAATCCTACCCAGGGGCCATAAGTAGGTCTGTGGCTCTTCCCACTCTACAGATGAGGACACAGAGGGTCACAGGGGACAAGGCCACTCAAGTCAGAAGTGAGAGGCCATCAAAACCCAGTCACCTGACTCCAGAACCCCAGCACTTAACCTCGCAGTGTCACACCCTCAGGGGCAATGAAGGGACCTGCGAGGAGTTTGGCAGTGCAGAACCCGCTGGGTAATGACAACACTCCCCTTTCATGAGCCTTCCTACCACACTCCCCAGCCCTCTGAGCACAGCTGAGCATCCCTTGCCACAGGCTCAAGGAGGAGCCCTCTCTCCCACCGTCCACACTCGTGGCCAAGCCCCAGAGCACGGGGTGGGCCTGACAGGAACTCAGGAAGTCATTGGTGGGCCAGCTCCCAAGAGACGACTGGCAATCCCCTGCACAGGCCTGGCTCCCCACAAGTGACAGAAGAGGACCTCGGCCACCCACCAACCAGTCAGGGCTCAGGAATACGCAGGCTGATGGGGCAACACGAGCCTCAGGACGGCGGAGAGACCGAGTGCACAAGCAGAGCCAGGCCATAGCCAACAGGCCAAGGCTACAGCTAGAGCACCGGGTGAAACAAGGTGTGGGGAGAGGCTCTCAGGCTCTGGAGTCTCAGATAAGAGGCTCAAGGTGGTTCTGGACTAACTGGGACAGGAATCCAAAAGGCCACTGGAGGCCTGGGACCCCGCCCGGGAAGACGGCAGCCAGCAGAGCAAACGGCATGCAGGACCATACCTTCCCATGGTATCAGGCTCCCACAGCTAGCTCCGCCCTCCCTCCACAAACAAGCCTGTCTCTGACACAGAGCCAAAGAGCACCCATGGATTAGTATGCCCGTCAGCTCAGCACCCCCACTTCCAGGGACGACCCTTCGGGAACAACGCCCGCAGATCCAGGTGCAAGGACATTCGGGACAGCAGTGTTTAGGGCAGCAGCCTGGAAGTCTAGGTGGGGCTGTTTAAACGAATGAGGGCTGGCTCCGGGAGGCAGCTGTTCCCAGGGCAGGACAGCAGGGACCCACGGGGCAGGGTGGGTGGCACCCCCATATCACTAAGGTTGGGGATGTGGGGGAGCAGAGCAAGACAGCAGCTTTGCTGCTAACGTTACACACGTTTCTATCAGTGATCTCTGCAGTGAGCCTTCTTTTACGGTCTTCTTTTGTGATCTCTTTTGATTTAAAAACATAAATAAAGACATCGATTAGCAAAAATGCATACCATTTGTATGCTATAAAATGGCACATGTACCTGGACCACAATTTTCTATTCAGAGATTTAAAAAAGAGAGATTAGAAATACAGGCACCAAAATGTCACGTGTTTGGGTGATCCTGTTTCTGCAGCGGCCCTCCCGTGGGAAGTGAGCCCACGTGACTCCGGAGCTCTTTCTGGACAGGCCCCCGGCGGGCGCCCGGCCGAGCCTACCTCCGAGACTTTGTACTCCAAGGTCAGCTTCTTCCCCTTCACGCCTTCATTCAGGGTGAGGATGAATCCGATGTAGTCGGCATATGCCTACCAAACGGGGGGGAGGAAGGGGACATGGAAAGGGCAGTCAGACCCCCGCTCTTTACACCCCAGCCAGCCCTTGGCTCCACCCAGTCACCGAATTGCTACAAGCTGCCCGACTCCCACCCCAGTAGCAGGAGCAGCGGAAGATAACGCCAAGTACCCCACCCCAACCCTCTGTCCAACTCAAGGGCAAGCCCGTGACACCTGAGCCTCCAGCCAGAGCTTGCTGCGTGCTCACTGTCGCTACAGCAGTCTCTTTGCACAACAACCCATGAGCCAGACACTATCCCTGTCCCCATTCTACGGAGGAGGAAACCAAGACCGCAGGAGCAGTAACTTGCCCAAAGTCTCCTGAGACCAAGATCTCATCAGATGTGGAGTAGGACCCAGCCAACCACACTCCAAAGTATAGTGGCCGAGTACTTGTGACCATTGTACTACATCACCAGGAGTCCCAGGGAACCATAAAGGATCCCTCTGCTGGTCATCTTCCAGATGATTCCCCACCACAACCGGCTAGGCCATCTGCCTGCAGTGCAGGTACCTGCTCCCGAGAGAAGGAACTGTCTTCTGCCCACGGCAGGTGGGAATGAGGGTCACACAGCAGACCCGGCGGGTCACCCACAGCACTCTCCCCGCATGGGGCCGGTCTGAGCCCTCCTCCTGTCTACAGCCACTGCCCAGTCACCCCTGCAAATACACCGGGATGCAAGAGGGGAAGCAGCACAGGGCAGCGTCACCCTCCATGGTCCCTGCTCCCCCAAGGGTTCGGGTCTCTTGGTGACTAAAACTCAGGACATTCTTTCATGAACATGACTGTGTGCAGAGTCTCTACTGATGCCATCATCATCATCGCCATCCTCACAGCAGTAACAAACACACCTAACGCACAGTGAGGCTCACTGCACGCCTGCACTGGGCCAGGTGCTTTCCGGGCTTTAAATCATTGAAGCCTCCAAAGGACCCCACCTTACAGCAGAGAGGACCAAAGCATGGCCGGGCTAGACGACACGCCTAAGTCACAAGAGGAGAAAATGGTGGCCCGGGCTTCGAGCCCTGCCCCCTCTGCCCCTGAGTCCGTGCTCGTGCGGCTGCACTCTGCAGCCTAGGGCAACAATGGGGACCACCGCACAGAGTCCCTTGTCCGGCCACAGCAGGGCCGTGCCCTATACCACTGAGCTGCAGGGTGCATTGAAGGCTCCTAGCAGGTATCATCCCACACGCAGGTCAGGGGAGAAAGTGACCAGCGCTTCCCCCAAGTGCAGGCGCCTGGGGCGCAGCTGGCAAATGTCTGCCAGACGGTAAGTGCTCAGGCTCCAGGGCCATACTGCCTGGTTCACACACTCTCAACTCTGCCCTTACAGTGCGGAGGTGGCCACGGACAAGAGATAAACGAAAGTGCATGGCTGGGTTCCAGTAACACTGAATTTACAAAAACAGGGAGCGCTACCTTAGGTCAGCAGGCAATACCCACCGACCTGTGGCCTAGACCAACGCAAGCACAGTGGACTCCTCACGGAACACCGGCCCTGCCTGCCAGGACCCCCGAGCTTGCCCCTGCCTATAGCGACACTTCCCACGGCAGCCAACCAGGCCAGGCGTACGCACCTGGCTGGAGCCAGACCCAAGCCCTTCCCTAGGAATTTGAAATTGGCTCTTTTTCCTGGGAACAGTCTTTCCACTGCCTGACCACAGCCCAGGAGAGACAAGCTGCTATCTTCTGCCCATGATGGGCCTGACAGCGCAGAAAGTGGGTCCACCCTCCAGTGCTCTGGGTCCCAGATCCCTGGTATTTTTAGGCTCAGCCACTTCCCTGGCCAAGGCTTCCACGTGACAACCTCTTCTCCCTTTGATACACTGGGTCCCCAACCTGCTGCTCGCTGTCACTAAAAACCACAGCCACGCGTTCTGTCACTTGGACACTCGTGTGGGGCCAGGGCAGCACTCCAGAGGCAACGGGCTATGAGGCCAGGAGCACAGGTCTCCGGAATGGCCTTGGCCCCAGTGCTCAGGGCCTGGGGTGCTGCCCCCAAAGGGGCCGGACAGTCATCTCCTCTGTCACCTCTCTCCCTAGTTTCTAAGAGCTCCAAGGGCAAGAAGGGTCAGGAGCTCACAGCCCATCACTCCTAGAAAACCACTGTCTTTGACAAAACCCAAGTTTCTCCTCCCAGTTCTGACCCTACTGTGTAGACCCCATTAGTACCTGAGAGCGCTTCCATTTGCCCATGTCTGGGACTGTGTGGATCTCTTTTTTCGGAATGATAAAGTTCTGGGTGGCTGGAGGGGTATCCTCCGAAGAATCTTGACAAAGAAAATGAAAAAGCAAACAGATAAATAGAATTCCACCCCCCTCGACACACACACACTTTTAAACCAAGGCTCCAACACCCAAGCCCTAGTGCAAACCCGACTCGGCCTCCCAGGACAAAGTGCTGGCTTGTCACGCTATACGCACTGGCCCCCCGCCTCTCCTTCTGCAAGGAGAGTAAGGTGGAGGGGGAGTGCCAGGAGACCTGGAGACCTAAGGAGTAGGACAGAGAACCTGAGATCAGGGCAAGGCAAACCTCTGCCTAATTCAGAATTCAAACCAGGGCCCCAGAAAGAGACCAGAAACTCTCTTCCTCCTCCCACCTGTTCTGCAAGCCCTGTTCCCAGAACCCAAACTTGAGACCGTTTTCAGTAAATTGCTACTTCAAATAAGATGCTAAATAAAAAGTTTGGTAGGTCAGGCTGACAACCTAACTACATTGTTCATACATTGGAAAATGTGTTCCACGTTCCAAATAATCAACTTGCAAATGTTCTTTGAACACAACCCTTTTGTAAATTGGAGACAACCATTCCCTGCAAGGGGACAGCCCTCCTGCCATTTTGTCACAGAGGAAAACCTCCAGGGCAAAGGTTACCCTATAGGTAGCAATGACAACACATCTTTGATGAAGCACACGGGTCACCAGAACATAAAACCTTCAATTAAAAAAAAAAAAGCCTTCAAACTCAGGACTGTGATAAATGAAGTCAGACCCAGCCTTTCCAGCATCAGATTCTGCCTTTGACAATGGGGCCACCAGACCATTGGATCCCTTAAAACCTCTCGGTGTAAGACGGAACCAACCAGAGTTCTAGACATGTTCCTAAATAACCCAGAGAGGCCCTGGCTCATGTGGCTCAGTGGACTGAGTGCCAGCCTGCAAACCAAAGGGTTGCCTGTTCCATTCCCAGTCAGTGCACATGCCTGGATTGTGGGCCAGGTCCCCAGTAGGGGGCATGAGAGAGGGGACCACACATTGATGTTTCTCTCCCTCTCTTTCTCCATCCCTTCCCCCTCTCTAAAAAAAATAAATAAAATCTTTAACCCAGAGAGTATAATGTATTAAGTGGAAGCAGTCCGTTTGTTCAACTTGTACCCACTTTGCAAAGGATAACAGCTCTCCAAACTGATGGAGCTGCCGTATCCCAGGGGTGGCCCACGCCACCTTCACAACACACACTACAGCTCCGAGACGAGGGTCAAGTAGCCCCATTTTAAGAAAGAAAATAACAGAGTAAGAATAAAATGAACAGGGTCCCAAAGGTTCTTGCAGAGCCAGGTCTGCCTGCCTCCAAAATCCAAGGCTTTCATCACTACGCTGGATGAGTTGAGTAGAGTTCCCTCCACTTGTCCCAAAAGGTCCTACTTCAGACTTCAAAGGACCGCCCCCACCCACCCACCCAGGGAAGCATGGTCTTCCAGGCCATAGCTACGCTCCGCTCCGAGCCCTCCTCCCTGTCCACTCCCAGACCCTGTGCTCTCCACCCTCGGTCACAGACACACCTCACTGGGAATCCCTGCGGCCTTCTATCTGCTGACGTCATTGCCGGACCGCTAAGGGGATGCGCGGAGAAGTTTTGTACTTAATGAAATAAACACCTGGTATCGCCCGCCCGGGGATCACCAAATGTGAGACAAGGTGGAACGAAGAGCTCATGTTTTCTTGTTCTTTCTTTCTGTTTTAATGTGTTTTATTGTTTATGCCACTAGAGTTGCCACAATTTTTCCCCCGTCGCCCCCTCCACCAAGCACCACCCACCCCCGCCAATGCTTTCAAAGTACCGGCTGTGTTTTGCCAACCTACTTTGCTCCCGACACAATCTTTAAAGTTTCCGCAGGCCAAGCGGGGAAGGGGGGGCGGTCAGCAGCCTTCCTGCTCTCCAGGTCTCGGGTCTCTCTAAGAACCCTTCCCTGGCACCTCAACCCCGGATAGTTGAGACGAACTACAAACAAGCCACTGAGTAAACAAAAGTTACAAAGGATGATGCCAGAGACAGACTCTCTCATCTCCTTGCACAACTGGCCTTTTTAAATTAGGGGTTTAGGCGACCAACGGCAGTTCCTCCCAATTAAGTCTTAACCACCGAAACTGCAGAGGCTGGCCTCCCGAAGCGGGGTGCGAGGGGCACGCAGGGCGCGGAGGCGGTGGGGGTGGGGGCGGGCAGAGGCCGAGTCCCGCAGAGCGCCCCCGGCACCTGCGCACGGTCTAAAGAAGGCGGGCCCCGTCCTCCGCATCTTCCTCGCCGCATCAAGAGCTGACTCCAGCATGCGCAGCCCAGACGTGGAAAAGGCCTCCCCATCGGGCCAGGATGCTGCCCACCCGACCCCCCGGGCAGGCCGGGCTCCCCAGTGCCGGGTTTGCGCCCCACCCACCAGGCCCCCGTTCCCGCCCTCCCCGCAGGGCCCCCCAGCTCTAGCCCCTGGCGTTCCTCCATCTACCGACCCTCCCCTTCCCCGCCCCCACTGCTGGCACCGCCCCCGCGCCCCCCACCCTAGCCCCGCCGGGCCGGCGCGCCCTACCTGGCGGCAACTGCCGCTCGCTCTCAGCCATCTTCCTCCCTCCAGGAGCGCGTCCTGACGCCTGCAGGCCCCTCACCTTTCACTCCCGCACCCACCCTTCCTTTCCCCGCGCTCAGAGCTTTCTAAAAAGAAATTAGCACCGGCCGGCTATAACCGAAAACCAAGAATTAAAGTCACCCCAGTGAAGACGGCCGCCATGTCTGTGCGGGGCACGCAGGGCGCATGCCCAGCAACGGCCCGCTCGCTGCGGCAGCGTTCACCGGGAGGCTGCGGCCATCTTGGTGCGGGGCACCCGGGCGCATGCGCCCCAACGGTCCG
The DNA here is from genome assembly GCA_004024845.1 of Tonatia bakeri. Lineage (NCBI taxonomy): Eukaryota > Metazoa > Chordata > Mammalia > Chiroptera > Phyllostomidae > Tonatia > Tonatia bakeri. Next base: position 150,966 of record PVIA01001797.1, read on the forward strand.
CTCGCCACCTGACCTGAAAACTGCCCGCGCGGTACTGGGGGCGCGGCCGCCATGCTTTTGCTGGGCGAGCGGGGGTCTTTGCCGCAACCGTGCTTTTGCGGGGCGGTTCCCACCTGTCATTTTTGTGTGTGGCTCTGACCCTGACCCGAGAGATATTAGGAGACATTCCCCTGTCAACATGGTTGTGTATTACTACCACTCTGAGAATAGTGCTCTAGAACCCCAAACGGACTGAGGAGTGCACACCAGTGCCTCCAAACCCATGGACGGCATTTGGAGGTGGAAGAGAGCCAGCTGGACGGCGGCCCGCGCGCCTGGCCCCTGTTGCTGGGTCCCCTCGCCTCACGGCGTCCCCGGACTGCCAGCTGCGCCCCCGCCACGCCCCGCGCTGTGGCTCCGCCCCGCGCTCGCGGCTAGCTCCTTGGGGCTCGCAACCGGCTGGTGACCACTCCCAGAGTCCTCCTCCCCGGGCCACCAGCCCGCCACCCGCCCGGCCGGTGGGTGGGCGCGGGGCCGCCGGTACCCATTGGCGGCGGTGACTCGGCGACCTTGGCTAGGAGGTTCTAGCGGGGATCCACCAACGGTTGCGACAGAGGCGCGTACTTTACCCAGCACGGGGCGAGGAGCGGACTGCGTGTCCGCAGGAGCGTCGAAGAGATGTTGGCATTCGCGGTCAGGACCGTGGTAAGTGCGGCCGGGAACCCGACCTGGTGGGCCCTGGACGGGGCGGGCGGGCCGCGGACCGCAAGCCGGGCCAGACACAGAGCTGCGCCCAAACGGGTAAACAGCCTAACAGGCTGTGAGGCTACACGGCCGGGAGGCCGCTGTACAGGCTGGACTGAAGCTGCCGGCATGGGGTTGGCAGGTGGGCTTCCCCAGTTTGGCAGAGGAATAGACTGAGGTTCAAGGTCAGAGGCTGGTTCGAACCTGTAGCGCTAAGTTTCAAGGACCAGGAACAGTGGCACCCCGACTTCAGGAAGCACCCTACCCTTAGACTTGGAGTCGGGGAGCAGGCTGACGTGGAGCGTCTCTCTGTTATTCTGACTCACACCCCCGGAGAGCACGCTCAGCCTGAACGGTCTCTGCCCCTGCCAGAGCCATTTCCCCAACCCCAGCCAGTTGGTCAGCCTCCTTGAACTTATCAAATGGTCCCTAGGGAATTGAGTGTAGCCAGAGAAACTCACGTGGAGGCACCAGTTGGGCTGTCCAGAAAGGCCTGAGAACTGGTGGAGCTGGCAGGTGGCAGCCCCAGGCCTTCCCTCTCCACCAGGCCCTCCCCCAACCTGTCCATAACACGCCCCCCCCCCCTTCTCCCCAGAGGGCAGTCTGGAGCCAGAGGTGCTGGTACCCTGATTTGGATTCCTTTATTCGCTACTCCAAGTTTTTCTTTGTATCCCCCTCTGTCTGTGCGGAGAAGAACGTTGGAACAGACTAGCAGGCACAGGGAACCGGGCTGGGGGGCGGGGGGCGGGGGGGGGCTCCTGTCCGCAGGCTTGTGGCGGATAGGCTCTTCCCAGTCTTCCCAGATCCTGTGGCTCCACCTCACTATTGTCACTGCTGCCCGAGCTGTATCTCCATCCCACAAACAGCCTCTAAGTCATCTTCCAGGACCTGCTGGACGGCCTGGCCTGATCACTTTACTGCTGGGGAAACTGAGGCAGGAGCAACTGGACCAGAATCTCCTAGATATGGTGACTCAAATCTAGCCCAAGCTCAAAGCCAGCATTGCTTGCTTTTTTTTAATGCCAAAGTCCTTCCTTCTTGGCTCGCAGCTGAATGAGCCACAACTCAAGAGAACGAGGTTTTGGTGGAAGGGTGGCCTAGAAGGGCTCCTAAGAGTTCTGGAGGGAAACAGAGGATGGACAGGGCTCTTAGTGGCCAGTCCACTTATGTTCTCTCCCAGTATCTGCTCCCTTGTACAATCCCCACTTTTCAAGACTGATCACAGAGTTGTGGTGAACTCAGCAGCTCAGCTGTCTCTGCCCTCCAGCCAAGTTTTTCTTTGTTAAACAGACCCGCACAGATTCTAACAGGTGGATTTTTTAGTATCTCTTGGCCTCCCTCCCTGGCTCTGGGCCCATCTAGAGAAGAGAGGAGAACGTTTTCCAAGTTTCCTCCTACTCTAGGCCCCACATACTCCAGCCCTCTCACCTGCTCCCCATTCCCCCACTTCTGGAAGCCAAGACAGGTGGAGCAGCTTCTCCTGCCACAACCACAACCTCAGATGCCACTGCAGCCACCATAGCCATCACCACTGCCCCCTCTGCTTCCCCCCTGAATCTTGGCTCTTGTCTTCTCTTTCCAGCCCAGGCAAGTGGCTGCCTCTTGCTAGGTTCTGCTCGCCCACTTGATAGCACAGTTAGGCTTAGAGATCCAGCCCAAGGCAGACAGACAGGGCTCAGAACCTCAGTCCTGCCATGGAGGACGGGCAGCAGAAAGAGAAGGTATGGAACGGAGCCTCTGCCACTTGCCATCTATTGCTGCCAGTAGCCTCAAACTCTCTCCTGTCTCTCCTTCTGGCCGCCTTCAGGGTCTCCTCGCCCCCTCTTGCCCTCCTTGCCGGGCCACTCAGCTCTTTCTTGCCTCAGCGCTGCCCCGTGCCACCCCTATTGCCATCCCACAGGCAGGACAAAGTCCTATGGCTTCACCCTCACCCAAAGTTGCTGTAATCATCTGGCTCACTCTGATTTTCTCTTCTTCCCTCCTGTTTCTCAACCTGGCAAGGGTGGGAGAAAAGGAGGTGGGGACGTCTGGGAGGAGGCAGTCATCTCACTGCTGGCTGGCTCATAGGCCCAGGGGAGAAAGGCGGGGCCCTGTGTATTGAGACAGGTGAGAGGTTCCTCTCCACTGGGCACCCCCACCAGGTGCCATTCATCCTGACTTGGTTAACCTGAAAGCTCTGCCAAGATCAGTGGCCACACCCATCCCTCCCCCAGCCCTGCCTGCATCTCCAGGCCCTGGAGAGGTGGAGACACCTATGGCTCGAGGGCTGGGAAGCCAGGCCTGGCACCACCCAAGAGGCCGTCTCTGACCCCAGAAATGGGCACATAAAGGCCCAGGACTGCAGCTTGGGATTACCAGGGCCTCCCAGAGCCAGCAAGAGAATGAGCAGAATGTTCTGCTGCCTGCAGGTGAAGCCCCTGGGCTTCCTCAAGCCTTCTTCCTTGACAAAGGCTGCCAGCCGCTTTAAAGCACACCAGGATGCCCTGCCCCGGCTGCCAGTGCCCCCTCTCCAGCAGTCCCTGGACCACTACCTGAAGGCGCTGCAGCCCATCGTGAGCGAGGAGGAGTGGACCCACACCAAGCAGCTGGTGGAAGAGTTTCAGGCTGCAGGGGGTGTAGGAGAGCGCCTGCAGAAGGGGCTGGAACGCAGGGCCACAAAGATGGAGAACTGGGTGAGTTAGAACTAAGGGTACACTGATCCCCCAGTTCCCACAGAGGGGAAGGGGAACAGGGCCCTTCCTAGAGACTGTGGGTCATCATGAGTGTCCTGCAGTGTGGTCTGTCCCTGCTGCACACGGACTCTTCCAACAGCGGCTGCTCTGCATGCAGTTCTGTGAGTGCTGGCTGAGCGAGAAAGACACAGTTGATGGCCTCATTGAGCTGACACTCAAGCAGGGCAGGGAGAAAGGTGATTAAACAGGACACAGTGAGGGGTCGAGGCCATTTCAGCAGTGAGGTTCCGGAGAAATAAAAAACAGCAATGAGAAAGAGGGGTGGAGAATCACAGCGTTTTTATGCTGAAGGGTCAGGGAAGGCAGGCAGGAGGTGGCTTTGGATCTGCGACCACAGAGGAGGTGACACAAGGTGGCAACAGCCTGGTGAGTTCAGGAACAGACAGAGGTGGGAGTGGAGTGTGCAAGGGAGGGGGGTGCAAGGAGAAGGAACTTGGACTTGAGCTCAGCAGGAAGGGGCTATGGGGTGGCTTCAGTAAGGGGATTTGAGTTCAGTGACGAGTCGCTCCAGCTCTGTGTCTCAGCCTGCCATGCAGGTGCGTTCACCTGGTGGCAAGTTATCTACACTGATGCTCCGTGTACTTTTCTGTGTGTGTTTCATAACTCAATGTAAAGTTCACAATGACCTCTCTGGCCACTGCAGGGGACGCAAGAGTGGGAGCAGGAGGTGGGTGGGAAAGCTGGTACTTTCACCCTGAGGGAGATGCTGGCGGGGCGGGGGGGAGAGTCACTCAGTCCAGAAGACGTTTTGGTGCCAGTGGTACTTGCTGATGGGGGTACTGAGACGGGGACAGTCCCGACCTAAAGCCACTGTCAGGGGGACTTACGGAGAAGGGGATGGCCAAGGGAGGGGCAGGTTTGTAACAGAGAACCAAAGCTAGGTCTGGCCCCACGAGGTAGGAGGTGCTCTGAGGGGGGCAGCTGGAAGGGTGGGGTGGGCGCATAGGAGGCAGGAGTCATCAGCCGGTGGATGGCTGCACTGAGCCCAGGCAGCCCAGGGCCTTGGACTCCGGAATCAGGAGCAGAGACGATCTGGGGTCTGGCAGTTTTCCAATTTTGGGTAGCCTGCAGCTCCTTCACATGGGCTACAGGTCAGCAGACAGTGAGGTACCCACAGGTGTGCTGTGTGACGTGGGCACACCACCATCCCGTGCCCCTTGCCAAGGGCCCAAGGCTAATGGCCTGTGCCCCAGGCCAGCAGTCTCCCAAGGGGAATCGGTGTGGTGATGAGGCTTGTCCCACTCCTCTTTGAGGGCACGAGGAAGCACAGTGGGGGGGCCCAGGGTCCGGGGATTAAAGGACCTGCCAGAAAGAGCCATACTGGGCGTGTGCTTGGAAGGGGTGCAGCGCCCGGGTCTCTGGGGATTAAAGGACCTGCCAGAAAGAGCTATACTGGGCGTGTGCTTGGAAGGGGTGCAGTGCCCGGGTCTCCGGGGATTAAAGGACCTGCCAGAAAGAGCCATACTGGGCGTGTGCTTGAAAGGGGTGCAGTGAAGGCAGTGTTGCCGCCAAGCACGTAAGGCTCAAGGGTGACAGCCACCGAGGAGCCTCTAACATGTCCATGGTAGGTCCCCAGAGAGACAACACTCCTGCTGGATCTAGCCCACATCTTGTCACCAGGACAGTGACTTATCCTCAGCAAGCCCCCCGCTAGATCACACTGACCTTGAGGTCCCAGTGAGTGTCCACTCCCCAGTCTGACACCAGCAAAACGGGCCATGGGGGACCAGGGCCCCCGATTCTGCACAGAGCCCTGGGCCCCTGCCTTCCTGGAGCAGGCTCAGCTGGGACGAGCAAACACTCCTCCATTGGACTTTCTTCTCCTATATCTTCCTCTACTTTTCCTTTCTATCAGGCAGATCTTTTTATTTCTAAAAGTAGTCCAAAGCACTGACCAAAATATGTAAGGTAGTGAAACATGATTCCCGTTTCTGCCTGTTTTTGCCCCACGCCCCGGGTGTCCTGCCAGTCCTGGCAGTGGTGTCCGATCACCCTTGCTGACCGGCTCCGGCCATGGGAAGATGTTGGGGTGCTGCAGGCGGGTTTAAGGGGGAGGGGGTTCTGGGTCTGAGCATTTGCGTTCAGAGTCTGTGCTCCGCAGAGAGGGCAGAGGGTCCCCTGGCCGTGGGGAGGAGCCACCACATCCCCCCCGCCCCCAACAGGCTCTGGCTCTTTCCCCAGCTGTCCGAATGGTGGCTCAAGACGGCCTACCTCCAGTACCGCCAGCCCCTGGTCATCTACTCCAATCCTGGCCTCGTGCTGCCCAAGCAGGACTTCGTGGATCTTCAGGGACAGCTCCGGTGAGTGGCTGAGACTGGGCAGGGCCCTGGGGTCCACTTCCTCCAGTCGGAGTGCAGGCTGGAGGGACCCAGCCCTGCTCGTTACCTTTCATCCCCCCAAACATGAAGTAGGGAGCATCATCCCTATTTTACAGACGGGGAACTGAGGCTCAGAGCAGTGAGGCGGCCTGCCCAAGATCACCTTTCCACATTGGCTGAGCTGGGGCAGGGAGCACGTCTTCCCGGCTCCAAAGCTTCATGCCTGCTCACCAGCACCCTGTGGACGGGACCCTCCCCTGTCCAGACCTAAGCGTACCCTCCACGCTACTTCCGGCACTTCACCCATCCTTCCTGTTCTCCTCTGGCCCCAGGGTTGACCTTTATACACAGTCCCCTTTTCCACTTTCGGCCATGTCACTTGCCCTGGCCTCTGTTCCAGTCCTACCAGGGATAAAAATACCAGAGACAGGGATCTCCTGCCCAAGCACCAGCCACCCACGGTCACCACCTGCTGCTCTTAAAGGCACCAGGGCATCCTGGGAAGGTCTTGGGGGTTCAGGCCCAGGAACTCCAGCTGGTGGTCCCCATGTTGGGGCCCAGGGACAGCCCGGGTGTCGGACATGGTTGGTATGGCCCAAACAGTCCAGGGAGGGAGGTCAGGTTGAGAGATGGCCTAGGGGAGACAGAGGCCCAGAAACCGGTAAGGACCTAGTGCAGGGGACACCTCAAGCCACTGCCCTGCCATGCACAAGCCCCTCCCCTGGGGTCCTGGGTCCCTCCGTAACTGACGCCTGAGAGAAGAGCGCCATCCTTCCAGACCCCGGACCGTGGTGCAGGCCCTCTGTGGGCGGGGCCAGCCGCACTGACCCCTAACCCAGCACTGCCACGCCACTGTGCCTTCACACCGGACTCATGCCAGGCACCTGGTCAGCAGCTTCTCCCTGAGCCCCCGCGCCTCCCTCTGGGGGTTTTGAGAAAGCAGGCTCAGAAGGGCGAGCTGCCAGCAGTGTGTGTGAGAAGTGAAGCAATGGGTCAACCCCTCACCCTGCACGTGTCCCTGGCCTAGCACCCTTCCTCATGGTGTCCACACAGCTTCTGATCTCTCATTGGTCCCTCCAGGTTTGCTGCCAAAGTCATCGAGGGCGTGTTGGATTTCAAGGCCATGGTTGACAAGTGAGCACTTGGCTGCCTCTCCCCTGCCCGTCTAATTAACCCAGCCTCTCCCGCCTGGCCCAGCCCAACCCCAAGCCCTGGGTGCTGGGCTGGCCCCAGAGCTTGGGTGCTTTCACTTCCTGTTGGCCTGGCCTCTGTTGGGGTTGGGGAGGCAGAGCCTGGGGATTGGGATGCCTACATCCTCTGCTCCAGCTGCTGGGACTTCCTTCTGGTGACTCTATCCCGAGAGGCCCCCGGAATTGGCGTCCCAGCCAAAGAGGCCCCGGTAGGGTGACTGGGCGCTTCATCTCCCCCCTGGCAAACTGGGGCCCAGAGAGAGGAAGGGAGTTTCCAGGGTGACTCACGGCAGGCCTCCTGACCCTTGCCCCACTCTGCCAGGCCCCTGATCATGCTAAGGGGCAGCAGGGACACAAGGGGCGACAGACCCTGTTTGTGTGAGCCCTGACTCGGCCTGGCCCAGCCCCCAGCCATGCCCAGCAGCTCCCTCTTCCCTTCCCCTCCCACCTGCCCAGTGGCCCCTCACTGTCCCCTGCCCCACAGTGAGACCCTGCCCGTGGAGTACCTTGGGGGGAAGCCGCTGTGCATGAACCAGTACTATCAGATCCTGTCCTCCTGCCGCGTGCCGGGCCCCAAGCAGGACTCAGTCGTCAACTTCAGCAAGACCAAGAAGCCGCCCATGCACATCACCGTGGTGCACAACTACCAGGTGGGGCCATGCACACAGTGGGGAAGGGTGGACATGACCAGAAGCCTGCTGCCCCAACACACGCACCTGTGTGTCCCTGGGAGCCGGCATGCCCTGACGTCTGCCAGGTGACTGGCTCGGCCCCAGCCTCAGGGGGGCCCAGAGGGGCCGTGGGCCTGCCCTGCCTGGGGAGAGCAATGCAGGGACACCCTCCCCTGTTTCTCACCCCTGGCCTGGCCCTGTCACCTCGCTGTGACATCTGGGCTGCCGGGACCAGGAGGGGGCTGGGGTGGGATGAGACTGTGGCTGCCTGAGGTCCTCACCACCACCGGCCTGTCCCCGGGCAGTTCTTCGAGCTGGATGTGTACCACAGCGACGGGACTCCCCTCACCTCGGACCAGATTTTCGTGCAGCTGGAGAAGATCTGGAACTCGTCGCTGCAAACCAACAAAGAGCCCGTAGGCATCCTCACCTCCAACCACCGCAACTCCTGGGCCAAGGCGTACAACACCCTCATCAAAGGTGCCTCCGGAGGGTCGGGGGGGGAGGTGAGGCCCCCAGCCCGGCCTCTGCCTGCACCAGGCCCCAGTCCCCTCTGAACCCTCGGATCTGGAGCAGGCATTGGCTGAGTTCAGGAAACTCGGTCGGGTGGGATTTGTTTCCCTCTGTTAAGTACCAAGTGGGGTGAGAGTCTGAGTCTTCTGGTCTCGGAGCGCACCACAGTCCCCATATCAGCCAAGGGCACTGTCCCCAAGCCAGACCTCTGACCTCTGCATGGGGCCTCTGACTGCCACCCCAGCTCTCTGTGAGACCCTGGTCTTCTGCGTCCTCATTTCTCAAGTGGGCCAAGCGGGCCAGGCGCTGGGGGTGCCTCACGGGATGCTGTGGGGCTGCAAGGCCCTGTTGAGTGTGAAGCCCTGAAGCCGGTCCCTGTACTTGGCAAAAGTTCTGGAGGTGTTGCAGACTGCCGCAGGCCTGACACCCCATTTTGGACCCCTCCCCACCGTGCCGCCTGCAGACAAGGTGAACCGGGACTCGGTGCGCTCCATCCAGAAGAGCATCTTCACCGTGTGCCTGGACGGAGTCATACCTCGGGTCTCGGAAGACAAGTACCGCAGCCAGGTGGCGGGACAGATGCTGCACGGGGGTGGCAGCAAGCTCAACAGCGGCAACCGCTGGTTTGACAAGACGCTGCAGGTGAGGACCTGGGAGGGCCCGGGCCACCCCCACACACGCCCACACTGGGCCTCCTGCAGCCTCAGGACTCCTTGTCCCTTGCCCACATCATCTCCGGCACCCCAGCTCGTAAAGCAAGTGGAAGCCAGTAGGCGGACGCTGCTGTAATTACCAGGCAGTCAGCCTGTCATTCCTGGGGCCCAGAAACCATGGTCACCCCCAAAGCAGCCCTTCAGCACATCAGAGGGAGCCCAGGGCTTGGCAAGTAGGGGTTGCAGTGGGGCTGCCCAGTAGGAGAGCTGCAGGGACGCAGTGAGGTATGCGAGCGTGGGGCGTGCTTGGCGTGGCCCGGGCAGGCCCAAGGCCCCTGTGAGTGCCAGCTCTTGTTGACAACCGTAATAAAGGGCTAAGCCCTGAGGGGACTTCAGAGAGGCCCTTCCTGTGGGAGCCACTGGAGAGTGGCTCCAGGGAGCAGGGGCTGACCCGTCCCCACACCCCTCCGCAGTTCATCGTGGCAGAGGATGGCTCCTGCGGGCTCATTTACGAGCATGCGGCCGCCGAGGGCCCCCCCATCATCTCCCTCGTGGACCATGTCATTGAGTACACGTGAGTGTGGCCCCCACCCTCCACCCACTCCCCCAGTTCTTAGAGACAGGGGACAGCCTAGTCTTTGGGGGAATGGCATTTTCCTTGTGCCTGGGCCTGAAGGGGGATAGGTTTTAGAGCCAGACAAACCAGGGTTTGAATTCTGGCTCTGCCATTTTCCAGCTGCATGACCTTGGACAAGTCCCATCCCCACTCCAGGCCTCCTCCGTTTGGCTTTTTGAAAGCCAGAGGTGGTTTCAGAAGATAAACCCCAGAGTCTCCCTGGGCTGGCCCCCTCCAGCTTCAGGGACCCATCCTCCCCACCTTCATCCCAGAGATGGCCCCAGGCTCCCCCTGCACTTATGTGAGCCTGACCCCAAATATCTGTGCAGGAAGAAGCCCGAGCTCATGCGGTCTCCCATGGTGCCCCTGCCCATGCCCAAGAAGCTGCGGTTCAACATTACCCCCGAGATCAAGAATGACATTGAGAAGGCCAAGCAGAATCTTAGCATGTGAGTGCCAGACGCTGGGTAGGGGACCCGGCCCCTTGAGTCCAGCCAGCTTTTGTGCCAGGCCTGTCCTCATACCCAGCTGGTTCTGAGACCTCCCTCCCTGGAGCTGGCAGGCCCACCAAGCACCTGCTCCTCACCCGCCTTCTCCCCACCCCCCAGCATGATCCAGGACCTGGACATGATTGTGACAGTGTTCCACCACTTCGGGAAGGACTTCCCCAAGGCAGAGAAGCTGAGCCCTGATGCCTTCATCCAGATGGCGCTGCAGCTGGCCTACTTTAGGTGTGCCCTGCCCTGCCCTGTCCAGTCCTGGAGTGGGGATAAGACCCGGGGGCAGAGGTGGGGATGGCCTGCTGGGACCATGCTCAGCCCCGTGTCCCCCCAGGATATACGGGCAGGCCTGCGCCACATACGAAAGTGCCTCCCTGCGCATGTTTCACCTGGGCCGTACGGACACCATCCGCTCAGCCTCCATGGACTCGCTGGCCTTCGTCAAAGCCATGGACGACGCCAACGTGACGGTGAGGGTGCAGGATGAGGGCGGGTGAGCTGGGCTTGAGCCATCGCCCTTCCTGTTCACTCCGTCAACACGCACTGATGGAGCGCCTACTGTATTCCAGCCCTGTGGCAGGCAAAGAAATATAATAGAAGATGGAGCCAGGAATTTAGTTCTGAGCTTCCTGGCAGGCCAAGAGAAAAAGGAACTATTCATTCACTCATTCATTCACTCAGCACCATTGAGCATCTGCCCTAGAGTGATGATAGTTCCATTTCTTCCTCTCGGAATGTAGCGCTGGGTGGAAAGTGGGTGCTGAGACGGATAGCAGGAGCAGGGAAGGGACAGTGCTTCAGCTCCCTCTTCCCCTCACCCCCGTCTGCAGGAGCACCAGAAGGTAGAGCTGCTGCGGAAGGCTGTGCAGGCCCACCGAGCCTACACTGACCGGGTGAGCGAGGCCTCTCTGTCCCTGCTTGCTTGGCCCCTGGCATCTCTGTCTATCTGCCTGCCCATCCCTACAGCAAATGGCTGCTCACCCTTAGCTTGAACAACCCCTCCCCTGAGCCTTTGGGTACCTAGAGCAAGGCTAAACACCCCCGTATTAAAGCCGGAGAAACAGGCCAAGCCCAGTGACCGCTGTGGGCCCAGGTCTCAGGTGAGCCTCTGGTCCGTGTCAGGCTCTCCCCGGTGCCCTGGAACCCCTGGAGCTCCGAGGACGCACAGTGGGCAGGCAACAGGGCCCCTGCCATCTGACAGCTCAGGTGACAGTCCGTGGCACAGAGGTCTGGGTCCCCATTCCGGCTGTGGCTCTGAGCGCCTGTGGGCCACGCTCCACCCGTATTACACGCAGATAACCATTTAGATCCCCAACCAGTACTGTCGCCATTTTACAAATGAAGACACTGAGGTTCCAAGGTGTAAGTGACCTGCCAAGGTCCTATAGCCAGGATGGGGCTAGGCCACCTAGTACCAGGCCTGTGCTCTCAAATCCTACACTGTCCAGCCTCTCTGCGCAGGCCCTGGGCCTCAGTTTCCCGATCTGGGAAGTGAGGGCTCTCCCGCCTGGCTGCTCCAGTCTCATTGGTCTGAGGGGCCTGGGAGGAACGATGCGTTGTTGCCACACGCTCCTGCGGAGGGTGGCGTGGCCCCTGCTCCTGACTGTGCTCTCTTCCACAGGCCATCCGCGGGGAGGCCTTTGACCGGCACCTGCTGGGCCTGAAGCTGCAGGCCATCGAGGACCTCGTGAGCATGCCGGACATCTTCATGGACACCTCCTACGCCATCGCCATGCACTTCAACCTCTCCACCAGCCAGGTGGGCCGCCGCCCCAGAGCCCGCTGGGGCCCTGCCCTCTGGGCCCCTGGCCTGTCCCTGGTGCCAGGGGTGGGATGGAGCAGAACCCCTGGAGCTGGAGTGGGACAGAGGCTGCGCTGGCTAGAGCCAAGGTCTAGAACACAGTCAGACCTTGGTGGCGGTGTGGCACACAGATCACCACAGGCCGCTGCCAAAGCGACTGAGTTCTGGCAGAGGAGACAGGTCAGGGGGCTTCCCTATAGCCCAGGGAAATCAGGGCCCCGCAGGGGAGAGTCAGCTTCACGTATTCCCAGCAAGACAGGAAGGACACCTGATCCGTGCAGCCTATGCTGGGTGCTGGGACGCAGCAGGGACAGCAGCGTCCCTGCTCCAGGGTCTCACAGTGTAGGCTGAAAGCACAGGGATTGAGCTAGTAATGGCCCCCCGGAAGTGCTGGGGGGTCATCAGAGTCCCGAGGAGGGAGCAGTTAAAGCCCCCAGGAACGTCAATGAGGCTCCATGGAAGGGTGACACCAGAATTGTGCCCTAAAGGACTGCAGGGAGTCACCTATTTGATGGAGAAGGGGGAGGCAGAGCACAGCAGAGCAGAGATGTGGGAAGGCAGACTGGTGCCACTGAGGGGCTGGAGGGGACCCAACGGGGTAGGGGTGAGAACCTCAGTCCTGTGCCACCCCCAGGTCCCTGCCAAGACAGACTGTGTCATGTTCTTCGGGCCTGTGGTCCCAGATGGCTATGGCATTTGCTACAACCCCTTGGAGTCTCACATCAACTTCTCCGTGTCAGCCTACAACAGCTGCGCCGAAACCAACGCCGCCCGCCTGGCGCACTACCTGGAGAAGGCGCTCCTGGACATGCGTGCTCTGCTGCAGGGCCACCCCCGGGCCAAGCTCTGAGCCTCTTGTGCTCAGGCCTGCCAGTGCCACAGCCAAGCCACCTTCGGGTCGGCCACCCACCAGGGTTCCACTCTTTGTTCCCCATCCTCCTGGGCCCCACAGGTCCGGCTGAGCCAGGGCCAGCCCCACACTCAGTGGGGCCCGCGGGCCCGAGCCAAGTGCCTTCTACGGGTCATCCCCAGCTCCTGCTGGAGCCACGTCCTGGGCTCTGTTCAGAGGCTGAGCAGGATGTAAGCCTGGGCACCCCATGTGTCCCCCACAGAGGCCTTCCTCTGGGGAAAGGAACCGGCTGAGCCCATCCCCCACCAGGGTGGGAGATGGGGAGTCCTTTTCTCAGCAGTTCACCTCTGGCCAGTCCCCACCATCTGCGCAGCCTGGTCAGATCTGTACCCTGACCCTCAAACTCCCAAGGACCTCAAGGCAGGACTGTCTGGAGTAGGGGGACTCCAGGCAACCCCAAGGCTGAGAGGCCAGGTTCGAGGTGTCCTGGGGAAGGGGAAGCCCGGGCCGCCCTCCAGCCGTCCTGCACAGCGAGACTGCCACGCTTCTCTGAAGAATGTGGCTCGAGAACCTGCCTCGTTTGCCTCCCCTCGGCTGGATTCCTGAACTATGTTCCTGGTTGTATCATAGTAACGCAAGAGGTATTAATAAAGGGAAAATTTGTTGGTAAAGAGATGTTCCAGCTCAGGAGGTAGGCAGGTGGGGGTGGACATCTGGCCTCCTTCCAGCTTTTCCTGCATCTGGGAGTTGGTGTCCCAGTGGCCAGGGCCACTGGAGCCAGAGGAGACAAGAGGAGGGGCCCTCAGGCGTAGGCCAGGGAGCCATGGGCCAGTCTGAGACAGCTCCCACCTACGAATGACTTGGGCCTCTCCAATACCCTGGGCTGGGGGTTGCGACAACTCCCCCAGGGGGCTTGGGGCCCTGTGGGCCCGGGTCTGGTGGGCTGTGGGGCTGGCAGCAGGGCCCAAGGCCTCATCCTGCAGCCTCCCCACAGAGCCCAATGGGAGTGGGGCCCCAGGTCACATGGCCACCTGACTGAAAGCCTGAACCTACCTGTCCCCAACCCCAGGCACCTGGCAGAAGCAAGGTGACTTGCCAGTCAGGTATGTGGAGAGGAGTCTCTCCCTCCCAGGGACACACTGGCCCTAAGGCACGTGAAAACCCGGAGCAGAGGCTGGGGTGCGGGTGGGAGAGTTCATCAAGCCTGTGAGAGATGCTTCGTGGCCTGGCCAACCTGTGACCGTCACAGGAGGATGGGACCTGTGGCCTTTCTCCGTCATGCAGATGAGGACACTGAGGCCCGGAGGGGTTAAGGTCACCAGGCCCCTAAAGAGCAGAGATTCCCGGAGGCCATACTTCGGGTCAGGGGACGGGGTGCCCTTGCAGCCGAGGCCCCAGCCCCATGCCCCATGCCCCACCCACTGCGACGACCCAGGGCAGGGGTGAGAAGGGGAGGCCATGGGTGGAAACGGCTGGGACTCAGGCCTATGAGCTGGTGAGGAGGGAGAGCGGGGCTGCAGCAGGAAGCTGCTGGCTGCACTAGGGCGTGGATTGAGTAGAACTAACCTGTGCTGGGGACCGGAGCCTGCTGGGCCCTGCCGAGTCTCCCCAGAGCCACAAAATGGGGTAGGGGGGAAAGAGCGTCCTCATCCTGCAACAAGGGTGAGAGAGGGCGTACCACTCACTCAATGTCCCAGGGAGCAAGTGGAGCCCAGACAGTGTGGTGAGTGGGATTGCTCTAGGCCTGGCCACACCTCAGGCCCCCAGCGAGGCCGGCAGGGTGGAGTAATGCTGGGGCCAGGGGTGGGGGCGGTGCTGGCACATGAATGCCCCTTTCCTGGGCCATGTGTGGGAGGACCCGGAAAGAACACAATACACAGCCTGGTGTCATCTCTACAACCCAGGGGTGATGTTGCTCCCTTGGGGGCTACTGGGGGCCCCAGGAAGTGGGGCCCACAGCAGCTGAGTGAGCAGCACTGGGGTGAGGGTGCCAGGGAGGGGGAGGTGAGTAGCCCACAGACACTGCACAGAAGGTCACCCGGGACTCCCAAAACTCCAGTCCCAGGGACCATGCAGGCCTGCACACGAGGCAGGGTTCCCCACCCCCCAGATTCTCCTTCAGAACCACACAGCACCCCAGGGAAGACACACTGAGTACCTAAAAGAACCCCAGGCAGTGTCGGTGGGATGCTTACAGGTCCCTAGGGGCACTGGGCGGTGGGGGGCGGGGAGGAAAAGGCACAGGAACAGACCTAGTAATTGCTCCTGAGGGGGTGTGACCTGTGCCCTCATACTTGGCAGCCAGACAAGCAGGTGCTTTAAAGATTCATGCACACATGCGCGAGGCAGGTGCTGGGTGGGTGAACTGCTGAATGTTACAGCAGTGGGCAGTGGCTTGGGGTGTGACATCCAGCGTCAGCATCGTGCGTGAAGTCCAGAAAATGCTGCTGGGACCCAGGATTCAGAGAACTGACTCAGGTGGCCCTCAGGGGCAACCAGACCCCGATGGCAAAGATGAACTTGATTTTTTTAAAAATGAGAAAGAACTGCTCTAAATGAGTACACTTTGTGCAATAGTTATTAGAAATGTGAACACATACTAAGTGAATGAGTGGACAACTTGATGGCAGACACAAGGCCCGCTGGCCAAACCCGGCCCTCCACCTGGTTTTATCCGGCCAGCACCTTGTTTCTACCAGGCAGCAGCGCCGAGCTCCTTGCTCCTAGTTATATAGTTACATGTAAACAGTCCTAAAGTTACATTCAGCCCTTTGAAGGCAACCGCGAGGCTGCTGTGGCCCCCGGTGAAAATGAGTGACACCCACTTGACAAACATTTAGGGCCACAAAGTACCTAAATATTTGTCCAGGTTAGCATGAACTTGACTTTAGCTCTCTTCATGGGGCAAGTGCAGTGGCTGGAAATGAGGCAGGCCTGGCGCGGAGCCTGCCAGGGGGTGAGGGCCAGACGGAGGGAGCCACATGGGGGCCACGTTAAAGACTTGGGCTGGACCGGAGCCCCTAAGGGAGATTCAGGGACATGCCAAGAGGCCGAAGGGGCCTGATGGTGGGAAGGCTCCGCTGCCTCCGGAAAGGGACCTGGGCCCGAGCCCAGAGTGGTCAGGGGAGCAGAGAAAAGTAGACATTTCAGATACCTGAGCTGGAGTCAGCGAACTTTGCAACAGCAACAGAAGCTGGTGGTGGGGATGGCAGGCGGGGATGGGTGTGTCATTCAGGGCGAAAGCAGAGTTGAGCTGGGACTTGGGAAACGCAGGGCTCAGCCCTCCCCTCTCCCCACGTGCGCTCAGGGGCTCCCCCGCCCCATCATCTGGTTTCTTCTCTCCGCTGCGTCTGGCCTGCTGCGGAACATGCCTGTTGGGCTCCTGTTTCTCAGCTGTCGGATTTTCCCGTTCTGATTCACTTAAAAATCTTCCACGGTTCCCCTATGGCTTCCCCTTCCCTGCTGACATTTCCAGGTTTGTCTCCTATTTCCGTAAAACAAAGCCTGCAGCCCGTGTGGTCACCGCAGCGCCCAAGGGGTCTGCAGGCTTGTCTCGTGGCCCGCTTCCTGCTGGGCTATCGTGGAGTCGCTCCCTTCGACTCTGTGTGTGTCCCGTTCACGGCACTTCAGGAACCACTCACACAAATGACTGGAGTCTAGGAGGTGGGCTCCTTCCTCTGGAGAATCGTTTGCCTCTGCCTCACATCTCGGGTGAGGTCACCTTTACTGAATGTCAAGGTTCTGGGGGCCACTGGGGGCCCTGACCCACAGCCTTCGAGCTCATGCGAGGGCAGGATTATTTCTGACTTCCTCACCCTAGGGTGCAGTCAGTCTGCATCTCAGCGCATCGAATCAAGGAAGGATTAGATTCCCCAGCTCGGCCAGGGTTCGACTTTGGTCCATCTCACTCCTATGAGGCCTCCAACATCCCAGCTCAGTTTGCAGTCATTTCTTCCAAAGCAAGACCATGCATACGCTCAAGCCAGACCGAATTCCACAAGGACTGGAGGCCCCAGCAGAGGCCTGGGGAGAGCACAAGGGTCGCCCTCATCCTCCAGGGCTGTCGCACGGAGGAGGAACCAGGCTCACTACGAGCAAGGCTGGAACAGTCAGGACCACACAGGGAGGCGGACTGGGGCAGGAAGAGGGGACCCTTCCTGACTCTGTGTGGCCGTGTGGTCTCCTCTGGTTCTGGGGGGAAATGTCACAGGGCCAAACTGTGGCTGTGGGGGCGGGAGGGAGCAGACGTCTCACAGATGTTCACGAAGCTGCGGTTCTAACCGCATCCTGGCTCCTTGGGGCCGCATGCCTCCAGCCTCCTCTCGTGAGCTCAAGTCAATGTGTGCTCAAGCGGCCAGAGTTCAAGATTTTATTTCAAAACAATAGTAAACAATTTCATTGATTTTTCTTCAACCATCTCACACTTGGCTTGTCTCAGGCAAAACGTACAAAATAAGAAGGAAAGAGGAGGGAGGAAATGTGGGGACTGCCCAACCTTGCCCAGAAACAGGCCCCTGGTCCTGGCACCTGGAATGGCGTTTGGACACTATAACAAATGAAAAAAGAAAGCACCCAAACATTGTGCTTCAGCAGCAGGGTAGGGACCTCCACAAAGAAAGGGAGGGGCAGGGTTCGAACACAGGTCCCACCGGAGCAGCCTGGGTCAGTTCTAGAAACTTCCAAGAGCCTGGAAGCAGGTCCACCCCAAAACTCCATTTCAGGGAGACTCAGAGATCCAGTCCCTGTGGGAGGGACCATCCCGGGCTGGACAGCGGGGTCTGCGCACCCCACCCCAAACACAGGCAAGTCTCCAGCCCCTCAGAGAGGGTCTGGAGGGACCAGGACTGTTCAGAGCGAAGGGGGAAGGGCAGGGCAGGGCTGTCAGGCACCCACTGCCTGCCCCCCTCCCCTGGCTCCCAGCCCCTTTGCATTTTGTCCTCGTGGAGATGAGAGCTGACGGCTCCCAGACAGCGGACCAGAGAACTGTAAACGGCCTGGGCTCACTCACCCACGTGTGCAGGCTCCTTTGTCAGGAAGGGGCCAGAGAAAGCCCTTGTGGTGCGGGATCGGTTCGGGGTGGGACGCAATGACAGCAGCCGCCAGAGGCCGCTCGCTCTGGGCCCTGGCCCCCAGACTAGGAAACACTGAATGAGGCTCCGGAATGGCAATGGCGGTGGGGAGGGCACAGCGCGCTCCCCTGTCCTGGGCCCCCAGGCCACCTTTCAGGCCCAGGAAGAGGCAAAGGGCCTGGGCCCCTTGGTACTGGGGGCAGCCGCAGCAAAGCAGGCTCTTCCGGCCCTGTCTCCGAAATCCTGTCTGCCATTAACAAAACCAAAAATAAATAGTGTGTATTTTTCACGCCACCTGGACTCCCTGGCCCCTCGAGCACAGGTGTGAGCCCTTCTCCTCTACCCCCCACCCAGCGCCTACACCAAGGGCACCTTCTGCCTGGCCGGGGGCTGGCAGCAGCACACCGAGGGTCTCTGGCCACGTGGCCCCCAGCAGCAGGCCCTCCAGGGTCCTGGCTGAGGGGCTGACTCAGCCCATCGGGCCACCTTGTTCATTAAAATAAAAATAAGAAAAGAAAAGGCTCCACTTGGTGACTTGGTCTGTAGAGGCCTCTGCTTCGTCCCTCTGTCATTCTGTCTGTCCTGCAAGGCGTCCTGCAGGCCAGACCTAGAGGCTGGACCCAGCCTCATTCACCAGTCACTGCAGTTTTGTCCCCAGCTTGCGTTGTCTGTTCCTGCAGATTGGGGGTGGAAATCTAAGTGAGGATGCCTGGGGTCAGAGGAGGGCATGCCTGGCATTCAGTGCCCCCTTAGCTGTCCCCTCCCTACCCACAGTCCCAGCAAAATAAGTGAAGGCCCACCCCCAGGAGCCCCAGCAGCTGGCTCAGCCAGGCCAGTCAGAGTTCCTGCTCTAGGACCCAGCACCTAAAGACGGCCAATCTCTCTGGCTCGCCTGTATCACAGATGCCTTGGCCTGGAGTCCAGGAACAGAGCCAGGAGATTGGGGCGGGGGCGAGGGCAGGACGAGAAAAGAGGCCGAGGGCCGTGGCTAGATTCTAACTATGTACAGGGAGCTCCCCTTCACAGATGAGCTGGCACAAGCAGGGCTGTTGTAACCCACAAAGCAGGCTGCAAGGCAAGGCGCTCTCTACCCGAGAGGTATGCAAGCAACGGCAGAACTACTGATGGAGGTACTAGAGGAGTTTGGAGTACCTGGTTTGGGGGCGTGGCTATATCCACGATGGGCCGGGAACCGGAGGGAAGCAGGGTAATCCCCCATTCTCTAGAGAGCCTGGCTGAGGCTCAGAAAGAAGATTGGGGCCGGCCACAGAGTCCCAGTTAAACTTCAGGAATCTAGCTGCACCCACTGCTCCTGAACATGCGGCACCAGCCTGGCCTCACACCCCGCCCCTTGCTCCCTGGGCCCTGGTTGGGTGGACTCGCCGAACGTCCTCCCACCTCGGAAGCTTTGCATACTCTCTTCCCTCTTCTGAGAGCACTTCCCGCCAAACCCCAGCTTCAGCAGGCAGGGCTTTCTCTACATCAGTCGGTCTCCCTGAGGCAGCAGGCCTGCCCAGCCTGCCCCAAGTCGGGGCCCTGTCTGGAGCTCCCAAGCCTGGGGCTCTCATTGCACAAGCAGGCGCCTTATTACCTGGCCGCTGGGGCTGCCTTGCTCTCTGCCCACTCTCAGCACGCAGCCTGGCACTGAGCATGTGCACATAGAAATTTTGGTAAATGAAGGCGGGGTGGCCAGCGGGGTCAGGTAGGGTAGGGTAGGGCAGGACCACTGGGGGAGCCTGGGCCAGCGGGGGCTTCTCCCCCAATAATGGGATTGCCTGCCCTCACCATCTCAAATCCCCTTTCCTCATGGATACAAGGCTTTACACTTTAAGATCTTTAGGATAATTTGGACCACAATGCACAAGGCACAGTCCCAGGCTGCTGGGTTGCCCTGCCCCGCCCCGCCCCACCCGGCCCTGCGATTCCTCTTACCAGCTCCTAGGGAAACCTCCCAGGCTTGCTCTGGAGCATGACCTCCCTCGGCTCCACTCTGGGCCCCGGGAGCAACCGGGACTTCCCCACCCTAGCTGGCACCCTACCCGGGTCTGGGGCGGAGTGGGGAGGGAGAGCTCCATCAGGAGGCTCCAAAGCCCAGCTTTGCACTGACTTGCCGTACAGCTGCACCTGGGCTGACCCTTCTACAGGGAAAGTGCCTGCACTAGCCAGCCTACGGGGTGTCCACACAAAGGCGCCCTGAGAACCCAGGCTGCCCGGCTTTCTGGTTCTGGGCCACCGGGGTTAAAAGCAGAGTTCTGGGCCAGCCGGCCTGGGTTCCCAGCCCAGCTCCCCCACGCACGGTCCCTAAGTCATCCATCAAGGGGCTCCTTGTCTGGTCTCTGAGCCGCAGCTTTCTCATCTGCAAACGGAGCCCAGGGGAGGACTCCGTGAGGCAGTGTGAGAAAAGTGCTTAGGGAAGGGCTCGGCCCTTAGGGAGTGCTCCAAAAAGGGAAGCAGTGGCTTCCTTGGGGCCATGCCCTGCTGAGCCAGGACCCAGTGATTGCTGAACCCCTCACTCACCTGGCTTCAGCCCGGGTTACTGTGTACTCGAACCAGAGTACGTTGGGAATGAGGCTCGTGTCTCGGATTAGGAAGAACTCAGAGATAGGCCTGTGGAGACAAACACCCAGAACCCCAGGACCACGTCAGGAATGTCATCAAGCCAGAGTCCCCCTTCAGTGCCAAAAGGCCAGCCACCCACCTTCCCCCAACTGCTCAGAGAGTCCTGCCTAGCCAGTGACCCCAGAGCCACTGAGAGACCCAGATGTGTCACCGAGGCAGGGGCACTCCCTCTCAGTATATATACAGCTTAGCAGGACTTAGGCTGCTTTCTAAGTCCCTGAAAGCCCAGGCGAGGACAGAGAGTGCCACACTGACCTCTGGGCCTGAGGAAACCCCTGGGCAATATGGAAGCCACTCGAGCTTCATGCCCACCAGAGGCCCAGACACTAGGGCTCTCCCAGGGAGACCGGAACTGGGGTAGGAACTCCTGGGTCCTCCTACTGATGGCCTCTTCTGTAGGGAGGGACAGGGACCATGATGCCTGGGAAGGGGGAGGGGCAGCAATAGGGGCCAAAAGCAGTTACCAGGATGCTATTCTGGGGAACAGAGGAGTGAGGACCTCCTGGGTGAAGGCGAACCAAGCGATGGCCATGAGGCTTCCAGCGATGCCCCCGTAGAGCACCTGGCTCCAGGTGTGATATAGCAGGTAGACCCTGGGCCAAGGACAAAGGGAAGTTCGTGAATAGGTCTGCACAATGTCCCATGCCCAAGTCCTAGCCTCCCGGGGAATGAGCACACACAGGGAGACACGCACAGATGGGGGTGGACCTCTGTGGACACAGAGCCTCAAACAGACTCCAAAAGGAGGCAGGGGATTGGACCCTGACAGCTGCCCTCCCGACCCGAAGTGAGGAGACGGCTCAGCTGAAAGTCGACTCCCTTCTGGCTAGCCCTTGAACTCTGAGTTTGTCTGCAAGGGGCTCGCCCAGGATGCAGGGAACAGATGGCTGATCTGTGGAGGTGGCCCGAACCCTGGGCTCAGCCAGGGGGACAGAGCGAGGACTGGACTACACGGGGAAGTGGGGCCCTGACCCCGTGAAACGAGAGGCCTGGGACCTCTTTCTCCGCCCTGCAGGCTCCGGGACTCAGGTCCACAGACAGGTCCAATAGGGACCAAGGACTGAGCAAGAGCCAGAGGGCAGCATACGGGGTGGGGTGCGCCCCCGCTCCGCACCTGCTGTAAGAGACTAGAAGGGCTGCAGTGAGGAGAGCCAGGGACAGCACGTGCCTCCACAGCAAGTCCAGGAACCTGGCGTTGTTCGTCTGGTGCATTCTGGGGAGACAGGCCATCAGATGGCCTCGGCCCACAGCCGGAGCCCAGGCCTCCCACACTGCTCCTGGCCCCACCCACAGGCTCCCTGGGAGCCCACTGTCCAGTCTGCAGCCCCTCCCATCCCCAGAAAAGGCCAAGACCCACAGGGTGTCCGAAGGAGTCTGGCCTGGGCCAGTGTAGGGCCAGTACAGCCAGGGGGAAGCTCACCTTAAATACAGGAAAAGAAAGGAATAGACGGAGAAAAACCACATAAACTGGGAATGACTGGAGGGCATCCCGTACTTGGTACCCACTGCCACGTGGGGGCCTGAGGGGGAGAGAACAGGGCGTAGTGGGAGAATGAGGCCCCCAGTCATGACCCGACCTCAGGGGCCCCAGATCCCCACAGCCTGGGCCCTACCTCCACAGGGCCTCGGCTCCTGGATGACGTGTTTAATCAGCCAGTTGACCCCCTCGTTCAGACCCAGGCCCCCGAGGAACGAGATCTGCCGGGAAGATGTGTGCTCAGCTGGGCCTCTGGGCCTCCCGCCACCGCCCAGCCCCACAGGCCTCAGCCTGAGGCTGACCCTCCCAGCCCGGCTGGTGACCAACCTGGAACCAGCCAGGGGGCTCCAACACCTCAGGAAAGGCGGAGGCATGGAGGGGATGGGGCAGCCCCTGGGGTGGAATGGTGTGACCCCCCCTTCTGGGGCAGGGGCAGCGGTGGGTACCGACTCACCGTGTGCAGCTCCCGCTTGAATATGATGAGGGTCACGAAACCAACAATGACAAATAGGGGGCTGAGGCTCAGGTAGGCAAGGAGGTGGCCAGAGAGATCACCTGGGTGTGACAGGGAGACTGGGATGAGGACAGAGCATGACACCAGAAGCAGGGCCAGCCCTACTCAGATGTTAAGTAGGACCTGGGCCGGAAAGGAGGTCCCAGCAGGGCCAGTGTGCAGGGCAGGCAGCTGGGGCTGTGTGCGGGGCAGGCCCAGCCCAGATCCTACATCCACCGCCCTGCCCAGTCAGGGGTTTGAACTCGGCTTGTCTAACCCCAAGGCTGGCTCTGGGCCAGGGGACAGCCCGCAGGCCCACCCACCGGTACCTCTGGAACACAGCGCTGGGTCAGACTGCCTCGGCCGAGCCCTGGGCCTCCAGGGGACCCAGGGCTCTCCGGTCACACAGAGACTTGGGTCTGTGCTTCAGACCCCCACAAGGACCAAGGCCAGGGCTGGGAAACGGCTGTGCTGCCCAATTCGGACACCTGTTGCAAGGACAGCTTCTCGATCCCTCTCTGACTGGCAGGAGGCTGGCTACCTGCCGGCTGCCCACTTTTTTTACCATCCTGACGGACCACGGATGGAGATAGCATGATAACTGCCAGCCTCTTCTGAGAGATGAGGACTCTGCAGCTGCGAGATTACAGCCACTTTCCCCCTCAAGTCCAAAGGCCACCCTCGCCACTCAATACAAGGCAGCTCTGTGGCCGCTTTCAGGTGAGAGGGCGTGGCTCAGTCCCAGGCCAGCACTTGCTGGCTGTACGACCCCAGGCAAAGATGCCACGTCCCTGAGCCTGCGCTCTCTCATCTGGGAAAAGGGGAAACTAGCACCCACCCCCTGTGCCTGTGGGACACCCAGCTCGGTCCCTAGCACCAGGACACGGCCACGCTGGGGGCGCTGCTCACCCAGAGGCTGGGTGAACTCAGCATGGGATATGGCCCACACCACCAGCCTGGTCTCACACAGGCAGCTGGGGAGGTGCCTGCACAGGGCAGAGCCCAGATTCAGGCTGAAGAGATGGGCACACAGCTGGCCCCACCCATACCCACCCAGGGCAGGGTTGGTTCGGAGCTGGCCTGGGAGAATAGGCCATCAGGCTCCGCTCCAGGGCTCATGCTGCCACAGGTCAGACGGGTGGCACTGGGTGAGGCTCTTCCTGTTCCTGGGCCTCTGCCTCCTCATCCACAGGACACCCCGGCCTCTTATAGACCCTAGGTGCTGGGTCTCTCAGCTGCCCAGCTGATACACTGAGCACCTGGCAGTGAGGAAGGGGAGTAGCTGGTGCCCAAAACCTGCGGCCATCTCCATGGCCTGTCCCACACACGGCGCTAACCTGGGACCTTCCTGCAGACGCGGTCTGTGACTCTGGCCTCGCCACTCTGCTCTGAGCCCCTCTGTGGCTGCCTCTGCCCAGCTCATTAAGCAGGCCCAGCCCTGCTCCCCTCCCACCCTGTGCTCCAGTTAGTTCTGGGACCGCACTCCAGTTCCTGCACACTCCGAGCTCTGCCCTACTTCTGGACCTTTGCACACACTGCTGCTCCCACTTGGGATGCTGCCTGGGTTACCTCATTGTAAAGTAAGTACCCACCACGGTGGCAGAAAAGACACGTTCCTGCCATTGCACAGCTCTCAGTACAGTGGGGGAATATACAACCGGGCATCATTCATGATACGCTTGTTAGTGTAGACATAGGGCTGCGCTGGTCTTTGCCTCTACACGGCCCATATGAGCAGGGACAGGGGTCTCTTTACACAGCACTCAGTGCCCCCAGCCCAGCACAGCGCCTGGCACTTAACTAGGCTCAAACATAATGGTCAGTGAATGGAGAACGTGTGAAGAAAAAGGAAGCAGGGGGTATGCAGACATGCAGAAGGCCATAGAAAAGTTGGCATGGATGCCCTGGCTCAGCCAGGTCCTTCCTCCGGGCCCACCATCCCTACTAAAGGGCCCCTTGTCACAACCTGCATCATACTGCTCACAACTGCTGGGTTCCTGATGCTGCCTGTGAGACTGTGAGCATCTGAAGAAGCTACTCTGAGGCCAAGCGGGAGAAGCCATGAAGGGTCTGAGGCCTTGGCCAAGTCCCTTTCCCTCTCCAGGCTTCAGTTTCCCTCCTGTAAAGTGGGCTTTTTTCATAGTCCAGGGCTGTAGGGACTGATCGGTTTGTTCACCACTCTAAACCCAGAGCTAGCCCAGGGCCTAGCACGCAGGAGACGCTCAATGGATACTGGCTGAATGCAAAGATGGATGGATGGATGGTCGGCAGGCAGGCTGGCCGGGCCCAGCACCTGGCAGGGCCACCCCACCCACACAATAACCCAGAACACCCAGGGTCAAAGTTTTCTGGCAGCCAGCCCTGTGGCCCCCAGCAGGGCCAGGTTCTCCCTTCTCCATCCCAAAGAGCAGCATACAAGCAGGCCTTTCCTAGGACAACCAGGGTTCAATGAGGGGCTCATCTGATACTCAACCATCCTACCCGGGGAGGGTGGGGTGTGCTTAAGAGGGTCCTGAGAAGGTGGGATATTAACCGCAGTAATTTTTTAATTCGCCCCGTGCACCAGGCACTGCACTCAGCATTTCTCATGCCCCCTGTTATTGGATTCTCACGTCACCACTAGAAGAGAGGCACTGCGGTTAGTCCCACTTTAGAGACGAGGTGAATGGGGCACCTACAGTGGAAGTCACTTGCGCAAGGCCCAGGCCTGAACTTAGACCCAGACACCTCTGATCCCAAGGCTCAAGTCCCGCAACACTCCACCAGACCACCTACAGAATGGTGGCTGAAGAACCTCCCAGCTGGAAAACCCTGCGCGTTTAGAGACGTGTCTGATGGGCAGCTCCAGGAGTCGAGATCCTGGGGGCTTCCTGCCTGTCACCAGGTTCCCCTCTGCTGTGGAGCACTTCCCTGCTCAGGGCGTGGCACAGCAGAAGTACTCAAACAACGAATAGCTGCCTGGCCTCGGTTTGCACACTTCCAGCAACGAGGAGCTCTTTTCTCTTACAGGCAGCCCTAATTCACTGTTTGAAAGAAACAGACACTCCCTTGAACGCAGGGGAAAGAGTCTGGCCTCTCCGGCTCCGGGTAGGCGAGTAAGAAGGGCCCAGGTCCAGGGCAGTATCCTTTCCCGTCTCACACAGACCCCTCCCCATTACAGCCCACCCATGCCCCAGGACCAGGGGGAGCACCCCGACCGCGCAACCGCAGAGTGCGCGAGCGAGCTTCACAATTTCGCCCAGCTCATCGCCGCACCACCGCGCCTGCGCGACGCGCGCGCCGGCCGAGCCCCTCCATGGCTCACTATTTGACAGTTCCTACCCCGACACCCTGGCGCCTCTTCCGCGGGATCGCGCGAGCCAGAGCGCCCGCGGCTGAAAGGCCGGCCCCAGGAAGGCGTCCTTGGTGCCCGGGCCGCCTCTTACCTGCAGGATATTCGACGTGGGTAAGGGTGACCGGCCGCCATGAAGCGGGGAGCGAGCACTGTCCGTCCGCTGCCATCTTACCCGGAGACCGGGCTTTGCCGAGCAGCCAATGGAGTGCCAGGGGGGCGGTGGTCCTGACCTATCACGCCGGGGAGGCGCCGTACATCCAATTGGAAGCTGATACAGGTAGCAGCGCAGCCATTCAGCGTGCAGGCCGTAGGGCTGGCCCTAGTGGCCAATCAGAGAGCGAGGCCCCTAGGAGTTTCTGAGCCGGCCAAGCCAGCGTCCAATCCGGGGCAAGCGCAGGTAGGTTTCTGGTCAATCAGGGAAGAGGAGGGTTCCAGCCCAGAATAAAGGGAAGAACAGCCAATCAGAATGTGAATCCGGCTCACAGCGTGGGCAGGGCGGGCCAATCAGGCCCTTGCTTGTGGGGCGCGTTGAACTTTGGTGGGAGCTTTGGTTTGTCTGGGACCTGAGCGGAGTGGAGGCTTCCCCAGTACCTGGAGCCCGCCCTGAGTCGGGGGTACCTGGGCGACGTTAGGGCACTTGCTCGAAGTGGGGAGGCTACCTGGGCACGATGGGGCCTGAGTGCACACACTTTTAGTTACGAGGAAACTGAAGTCAAAGACCCAGAAGGCACTTTTCTTACGTGATGCGAAGAGTGGAAGCTTAATTGAAGTTAAGAAAGACTCCTTCCTTCTTTTATTCGATTAACAAAGACGTATTGATTCAGTCACATTTATACTGTTTAATGAGGCAGCTTGGGAACATTTTAAACAGGAAGCCGGTTTTCCATTACCTGTTTTCCCAAGCATTCCACTCCGTAGGCAACAAGGCCCTGCATAAACAGCCACAACTTGCCACCCACGTGTCCCTTTCCTACCCCCAGTCTCAGAATAGGTTGAGTTACTCATAGTCCAGGCAAAGTGCTGACCCCCTCTTGTCTCCTAGCCTTTGCACATGCTATTCTTCTGCCTGTAATGTATCCCTGCCCTGACTTTGCCTGGCCATATCTGGCTCCAGTGTCAGTTCTCACGTAGAGGTTTCTGTGGTTCCCTGAGGAGCCTCCACTTGGCCCCTCTCCTACCCCAGCATTGACCACGCTGGACTGTAATCGGTTTCTTGTCTGTCTCTCCCAGTACACAATGGTTCTCTGACTTCACACACACCAAGACCAACTTGTAGGAAGACCAACTTATAGGACATGCTGATTCCTGGGTCTAACTAGGGCCTTGGAGTCTGCATTCTTACATGCCCTGGGGTTCTTTAAAAAAAAAAAAGATTTTATTTATTTTGAGAGAGAGGGGAAGGGAAGGAGAAAGACAAGGAGAGAAAAATCAATGTGTGGTTGCCTCTTGAGCACCCCCTACTGGGTACCTGGCCGCAACCCAGGCATGTGCCCTGACTGGGGCTCGAACTAGTGATCCATTGGTTCGTAGCCTGCACTCAATCCGCTGAGCCACACCAGCCAGGGTCCTGGGGTTCTGATACAAGTGGTTCCAGTGCAAGTGGTTCCGGCCACACCTGGAGAAGCCCAGGGCACCATGAAGACAGGGCCTGTTATGTATTTGGGCCTGGCCCAGGCCAGACTTAGAACAAGAGGCTGTTAAATGATATAAATGCTTGTGAGAAGTGAAAATAAACCAGGGAATCCCACCGACCAGAGTGGGTGGCTCTGCAAGGGCACAGGACAGCTAGAGCTGGGATGGTGGGCTCAGCTGAGAGGGCTGGGGGATCGTACTGACTCAGCCCACCAGGGAGCCGGGAGGGCCCCCTGGCTCCCCTCACCTGTGCTCAACTCCACGCCCAGCCCCGCCTCAGCTTCTCTGGGTCAGCTGGCCCCATTTCCCTGTCACCTGTTGTCAGCTACCTCAGGCACTGCCATTATTAGCTTCCGAGAAGCAGGAGGTACGAGAAGAGTGGGCTGTGAGTTTCCCAGAATAGCCAGCCCTGGGACTGACTGTGTTGCCCCTCCCTGGTTGGTGGCCATTTCTCCATTTCTCGGTGAGCACACAGGCCTAAGGAGGCAGAGCCCCCAAAGCCCAGGCCTGTGTGATCACAGAGTGCTCTCGTCAGGGGAAGCATCCTAAGGCCGTGGTGAAGACGAAGAACTGTAGAAAGAGAGGGAGTTATCCAGTGCGGGGTTTTCCTGGCAGAGGGGACAGCAGAACCAAGGCAGGAGCATGGCTGGGTGAAATGGGCAAGAGAGAGTGAGGGATGAGGGGCTGGGAGAGTGCAGATGCGGCAGGGGCTTGGCCCCCCAAAACTTTAAGGGCCACTATTAGTAGTGAGGACAGATGGGAAGGATGGGAGCGTCATTTGGTTTGGTTGTACTTTTTCTAAAAATTAAAATATAGCCCTGGCCAGGTAGCTTACTGGTCAGAGCATCGTCCCAGTGGGCCAAGGTTGCGGGTTCGGGGCACATACAAGAAACGACCGACGAATGCATGAATAAGTGGAACGGCGAATCCATGTTTCTCCCTCTCTCCCCCAAATTAATAATAAATTACATTAAAACGTAACATTTATACAAGAAATTCCAGGAATGGAATGTGTTTCAGAAACAAAGCGCCTGTGTGAGCAGCCCCTGGATCAAGAACCAGAGCCCCAGTAGCCCCTGACACCCCATCTGCTCCCCCGGGGTGGCCACCACCCCGACATCTGACGCTGTGCATGAGTTCTGGCCAGTTTCCTGCTTTCTGTGCGCATCCGACAGTACAGGTGAGGTAAAAGTAGGTTTACAGTTCTGAGCATGCAAAATGCTTTATACTTGTACGATACTTGCATTTATTAATGATTGTGGTGTTTTCCATACAAACAACTATAAGCCCACTTTCGTCCCACCCTCTGTGTACTGTTCACATGTGGCTCTTTCACAATTGTGTTTGCGACATGTATCCACACCTGCCCTCTAGTTGTAATTAGTTCACTCTTAATGCTGTGTGGTGTTGAGTACACCAGTTTATTTTCCACTTAACTCTTTTTCTTTTAAGATTTTCTTTATTTTTAGAGAGAAGGGGAGGGAGGGAGAAAGGAAACATTGATATGCAAGAAGACAGTGGATCAGTTGCCTCTCGAACGCCCCCAAGTGGGGACCTGGCCTACAACCCAGGCACGTGCCCTGACTGGGAATGGAACCGACAACCTTTCAGTTCGCAGGGCAGCATCCAACCCAAGGAGCCACACCAGCCAGGGCTTCCATTTGACTTTTAATGGGCACCTGGGTGTGTCCAGGTCTGGGGGGGTCACGAACAGTACTGCTAGGAGCATCCTCATGCGTATCTTCGGTGCGCTTACGGATGCATTTCTGATGGAGATGCGCCTAGGAGCCACTGCAGGGTCCCATGAGATGGCAGAGGTGACAGGTCAGACCAGAAGTGTGGACGAGGGGCTCGGCAGTGCAGGTGTGAGTACTGCATGGAGACCCTGCGGAAGTCACCAGCCTGCTCCCTAGGCATCCTCGGACAAGCCCAGAGAACCAGGCTTTCCCAGAGTCCCTAGCTGTCCCAAGTAGGGTTGGTCTTTCCTTCTGGCCTCTCCTCCGGCAGAGGTCAGACAGGGCAGCCCTGAAACTGGAGGCACAAAGTGTGACACTGGTTCGCACTCTGACGTGTGCTCTCTGGGCCCGTTTGCCCAAACCGTGTCAGCCTCGGCCCTCCAAGTTATAGGCTGCTTCATTTACCTGGGGAATCTGTGTTTGGATTCCTAGGCAGTCCCATCTGCCACAGAAGTGGGCCAGGGTTCCCTCAGGGCCTTCCCAGCTCTGGTCTCTGGGGTTTGGCTTCTGGGAACATCATGTTATTCTAGAAAGGCAGGAAGTGCTCAGAGAAGGATGGGGGCGAGGCGGGGGTGTCAAAAGAACCCAGGAGGCAGCTCAAACGGGTTATCGCTGGCCAAATCTGTGGCCACTTGAGCACCAGAAAAGAGGTTATAACTGCCTATATCACATAAAAACCCACCAGTTTACAGCAGCATTAAAAAACGGAAAAACTCATTGCATTACGGAATGCTAGTCAGCAACAGAGAAATTAATTGCTACATGCCATAAAACGGACAAATCACAAAACATCATTCGAAGCCAGGCACGAAGACCACCTACAGCAGGGCTCCATTTGCAGGAATGTCTGAAAGGCGAGTGGAGAGAGGGAAGTAGCGGCCCAGGGGCTGGGGGCTCACTGCAGATGGGCACAAGGGGTCTGTCTGCCTGTGGTGGTGGAACAAGTCTGTTGTGGCAACAGCTGCGCTTTGTAAACTAAGAGATCAATCATTCAAACGAATGCATTTTATGGCCTACGAATGACACCTTAATAAAGCTGTTTCAGTCAAACCAACCTACTTGACAGCATTGGAGGTGACCATATCAGCTGGCGTCTCTAAAACTGGCAAAGGGAGTCACACATTCTCCTTTTCAGGTGGAACTTGAGTCCATTAGTTGATTGGAAACTTCTCTTCAGAGTCCCAGCAGATATCAGAGAATGACTGATAACATTTTTGAGGTGTGATTATGGTATTTTGGTCATGCCAGAGAACTACCTTATTTTTAAGATCTGCTTGTTCAGGTGCTTACAGGTAAAGCACATGTCTGAAACTTTTCTAAAATATTTTTTTAAAAGAAACGGCAAGATGGCCCTGGCTGGTATGGCTCAGTGGATTGAGCACAGGCCTGCGAACCAGGGGGTCACCTGTTCGATTTGCAGTTGGAGCGCATGCCTGGGTTGTGGGCCAGGTCCCCAGTGGGAGAAGCATGAAAGGCAACCATACACTGATGTTTCTCTCCCTCTCTTTCTCCCTCCCTTCCCTTCTCTCTAAAAAATAAATGAAGTTAAAAAAAATAGCAAGATGTAAATTACTGACGAGGTGTTGATTTTATGGGTAGGCTTTATATGGTTTTAACTTTTCAGTACCTTTGAACATTTTCCAAGTTTTTTCTTTTTTTAAGCACCCTTCAAATGAAGTTTGCGGTGACCGCCCATGAACACAGCTGAGAGTCGGGCGGGCTCACACCTGCCGCTCCCACCTGTCCCAGCCCCTCGCCCTGGTTCTCCCCAGCTCCAGTGGTTAGTGACTGCGCCTGCATCTTCGCTTCTGGTCTCCTCCAACATCCGCTTCTTGCAGATGCGGACACGGGCTCAGGAGAAGCCACCCCACCTAGATCTGCCTGAGCTGGTCCACGCCCAGGCTGCCCACCCACATCTGTGCTCCTCCTCCCCCAGCAGGCCCCCCCAGCCTACGGACCATGTGGACCCTGCCAGGCTTAGTGGCCTGGAAAGGACTCAGCGCCTCCACCAGGCTACCCTTGACCCTTGCCCTCCTGGAACCCCCACCCACTGCACCCCACAGAGAGGGTCCCCAGCCCTGGCCCAGGAAGTAAATGGCCACGTGTGCACCCAGAGGCATGGCAGCTTGGAGAGAAATCCCTTGAATCGTTTATTTGACTTGAAGTCAATGCACAGATGCTCTACCGTACAAAAGTCGGAAGCCGCGACAGACCAAGCGCCAGGGGCAGTGCGTGGACGTGTAAACAGATGAAACGAAAATGCCACTTGTGTGTGATGTGGGAACAAATCAGTGTGGGCCGGGCCGGGCCCGAGATACATTCACAGCGCGGGTTAAGTGCAAACGAATGGAATGTTGGGCTGGGGCAGAGGAGCGCTGCCGGGTCTCCCCCAGGAAGCTGCCGGGTTCAGAATCAGACCGAGCTCAGTGCGCAGCAGCGCCCCCCACCCGATCTGGGGAGGATGGGCGGTGCAGGGAGATGCAGGCATGTGGGGGGCGGACTCTAGGAGGAAAGTGGATTCACAGAGGGCGGACCATGCCCAGCATCTCCCTCCCCCATTTCCCCCTCCCTCTAAACCCAAATGGGCAAGATTACTCCCCCTTGGGGCTCCTTTGCCATTCAGGGGAGAGGGGAGCCAGTCCCTCAAATCCAGAGAATGGAGAACCAGGAGAAGGGTATTTTTCTCACATGCCTCTCAACCTGGACAGGGGCAGAACCTCAAAATAAAGTGTTAAGGCAATAAATAAAACATCACAGCTCAGGTGAAAACACCCTAAGAGAAGTCAGTCTGCAGGGCCGAGAGAAACCCTGCGGTGTGGGGACAAGTGATGTGGGGACGCATGCTGACCACCCCCCTCCGAGGGCTGGTGGGGAGGCGGGCCCCAAGCTGCCGCCCGACCAGAGAGCATCTGCACGTCCGGCTGAAGCCCAAGGGCCGCTCGGTTTCTCGTCCTGGGGGTGGGGGGCCATGTGCTGGCCCGGCCGGCACACCTCCTGACTGCCCCCCCACCCTGTGTAGTCCCTGGGCCCCGGGCCCCTCAGGCCACCGCTCACGGCAGCACAGGGGACGGGCTGGCTCAGAGCCTCTGGCTTGGCGCCTGGCACCACCCGGGGAGTCCAGGGCTCGCTGAAGGAGGTGGGTAGGAGCAGGAGGACCAGCCCCACCTCCTGTCTTTGGTGGCGGCGGAAGCGGGAGGAGAAATGACAGGCTTTGGCAGGGAGTGGGAATGTCAGAGGACGATGTCCTGGCCTGGTGCTTGGATCTGTCCAGGACCCGCCCCCTGCCCAGATGCGAGCACAGGGGGAGCAGGCCCCCCTCTGTCCCATCTCCTGACAGCCCCAGCCTGCTGCCACCAAGGTGCCCACAGTCCCACTCTCCCAGTCCAAGGCCCCCGCTCTCCCTCTGTGGAGCTGCAAACTCTCTAGGGTGGTGGTGTGGTCCTTTCGATGGCCAGCCATGTGCCTGGATTCTGAAACCTTCAGCCCAAGTTCCTGCTGGCTTAAGACATCAACGACCTTGACCATAGAGCCCTGCCGTCCCCACCTTTCTCCACCACCCTCCCAGCTCACTTGCCGGTAGCCCTGGGTGGGGGGAGCTCTTGGGGTCACACACCCAGGGCACCCCAGCTCCGCCTGCCCTGATTCCCCTCACAACACCTTCCTCTCTCTCTCACTACCTTCTTCTCCCGCAGGCCTCAGTGGCCACTGGTCCAGCCTCTGCTTCCCCAGGCACAGCTGAGGGCAGTCAGTAGGACCCCTGGGGGTTCCATCCCTCTCCAAGGAAGTTTGCCCCCCCACCCAGGCCTTAGGATTCGCAGGTGATGGGGTGGGGCAAGGTCAGGGGCAACTGCCCACAGTCACCACAGTCAGGGCTCCGCCACTGCTGACGGCCACAGAAGCCAGGCCCCGGGGTGCCAACCCGAAGGAGGAAGGAGGCGCCTTCTCTCTGCCATCACCCATGTGGACAAGGCTGTGGCGGCCACCCCTCCCTAGCCTGCTCCTGCCGCTACTGCAGCTCCTCCAGGGGGCCATTCTCTCGGGGGAGCACACCGTTCAGGCCAACGCTGCTGGTCAGCGACGTCCCCAGGTAGCCGAGCAGGATCTCGCTGCGGCGCCGGGACAGCTGCAGGATATCGTGCGCCAGCGCCGGCACTGAGGTGTAGCGCACGTTGTCCAGGTCGAACATGTCCCGTAGGTACTGTACTATCTGGTCCTGGGGGCAGGGCGGGTGTGAGGCCTGGGCCGGCGCCCCTGCCCGCCGCTGCCGACCATGTGCTCTCCGCAGGCACCCCAGGGCCCTTTCGGGGGCGGGGGGTGTAGGCCAGGCTCCCGCTCCACTCCTGGCACCATCCAGGGCTTGGATTCCAGGGGCCACGGCAGGCAGGGCCCACCACTTACCTTGAAGAAAGCACAGACCTCGGCGAGCTGGGGCTTGGGTCCGAGGAAGCCAAAGGCCAACACTGGGCTAACGTGCTCCGATACGGAGTAGAAATGAGAGATGAAGCCGTCAGGCACCTGTTGGGGCAGCAAGGCCGAGGTTGGGACTCTGGTGTCCTCTTCAGAGCTGGGCTTTAGAGGGAGACCTGGAGCATTCACATCTGCGCTGGGTGGCCCCGGACAAGCAACTAGGGAAGACCATGTTCTCACCTCTACTGAACCAGGGGAACCTCGGGGCTGCCATGAGGGCTGCCCAAGGAGGGGCCTGGGGAGGGCTTGGCACAGGAAGTGCCCAGAGTGTGTGGTGGCAGCAGCTGGTATCAGCTGGGCAGCAGCACCGCCTGGGAGGGCAGATAACTGCAGCCCCGTGGTGGACGGGGCCACTGCCTGCTCTGGGGTGTCCTGCCCCCACCCAGACTCCTCGCCCAAGCCGGCTGCCACGCCTTTGCCTGTGCCCTTCCTCCCTCCAAGGATGCCCTTTCCCCCTTCCCATTCCCTCAGCATTTCCCGGTGTCCTACTCTGCCAGGCCCTGCAGGGTGAGGGGAAGGCACTCCTGGTCAGAGGAGGGGCACTGGAGGACAGGTGGCCAGTGCTATGGCAGAGACCAAGGGGTGTGGCCAGGCCTGGGGGCTCAGCAAGGCCTCCCTGCACCTGCCCTATTCTTCTGCCCACCTTGCCCTGTCCTGCCCCAAGGGCCAGCATGCCCGAACAAAGGGGCAGCTGAGTGGGCGCTACTCCCAGAGTGCCCCATGGCACTCGCCAAGGGCCCTGTCAGGTCACTCACCATCAGCAGCCTCCTCTTGGCTTTGAGGACCGACCAGCAAGCAGTGGCCAGGGCCTAAAGCAAAGATGGGACCCAATGGGTGCCAGAGTGACAGGCTGGCCACAGCTCCTGCACCTGCCTGGCCCGGCACCGAGCCCTCACTCCCAGCAGGAAGATGGGGCTGGCGCCTGAGCTCTGTCACTTCCCCGTCCTCAGTCAGAGAGCAGATACACCCAAACCTGAAGCTTGATGCTAACACTGACCCCTGCAGGCCCCGGAACCAGCCGCTGAGCATCTCAGGGCCTCCATTTCCCGATCTCTAGAAGGGCTGTGAGCCGGCGCCCCATCCCATCCAGGGGCATGGGATCCACAGCGACCACCTGGACACTGCTTGTGAAGGCCAGCCCCTGCCACACGCCTGGGCTTCCTGAGCGGCACGCTTGCCCTGCAGGGGCCCTGAGCTCAGCGATCTCCTGCTGCTCCTGTTCCATATTTTAACTTAATAGGATGCATTAAAATTGAACAGCAAGAACGCCGGCACAGAGCGAGCAGAATTAAGTAAGTGAAACCATTGCAGGGGAGGACCACACACAGGCCACTAGCTTTACCTTGTTGCTGAGGAGAACGATGGAGTCCTTGGGAGGCTCCTCTGGGGCGGAGGAGCAGGGAGCTGGCCAGTGGGGTGACCACTGACTGATGGGGGGAGCCCAGCCTCGGTACCCAAAGCCAGGGATGGAGGGGATCAGGGTCCAGGCCAACACGTGGGTTCCTAAGTGTGTGTTGGGAGTGGGGGCCGCCACCCACCGTCTCCTTGAAGCTGTCCGACAGCCAGCGGTTCCTCAGGACGGCGAGCACTGAGGACGGGGGGTTCTCCAGGTCTTCGAAGGCGTCCATGAGGATGAAGTCCAGCACGATGTCGAAGAAGCTCATGCACACCACCTGCAAGAGGCAGGCTGCTCTACGGCCAGAACCATGGGCCGGGAGGGAGGCCAGAAAGGGCATGGGCGTGTGGGGCCACAGTGGGGTGCACATGCATCTCTGCTCTGTGACTGGGTGCAGCTGGGGCCATCTCTCTCATGGCCCGGGCCTGGGGCAAGGCTGAAACTGGGGGCTTATGGCAATGACGGAGCTACCTGAGGCCCTCAGAATCAAGGCAGAGCTCAGCACAGGCACCCTCCACCCCTTGCTCAGGGTCTCAGGCGCTAAGCACAAACCGACTCACCCCTCGGCCCTCCAGCTCCAGGCGAGTGGTGGCCCAGGTTTCCGGGCGCAGGGCGTAGTTCAGCATCTCCTCGTAGCTCTCCAGGAAGCCTTTGGGGCTCTGTGGGGAGAAGTCCCAGGCCCAGCTGGACTAGATCTATGGGGACGGGCTGGTCCGTGGACGGGGACGTGCCAAGGCAGGGCCAGGGCTGATTGCTGAGCAGCAGCCACGGAGAAAACGAGGCAAGGAGGGTCCCCTGCCCACCTCGATGTGCCTCTGCGGAGACCAAGGTGTCTCCAGAACAGATCCTACAGCAGGCGCCCAGCGGCGTCCCACGCCAGCCCGTTCCCGAGCACCCACTGTCTTCCAGGAGGTGCGCACACCCTGTGGCAGAAGCCCACTTTGGAAGGACGGGTGAGGACTCAAGGCTGAGTCAGGCAGCCAGAGATCCAAACCGCTACGACCTCGAGCCCCGCTGGTGAATGGGAGAAGCTGCAGCTCCACACTCGTGGGGCTTCCCCAGGGGAGCCGATGAGCTTGTACACGTGACACAGTCGGCCCGGTGCCCAGACCTCGGCAGTGGGCAGTGCTGAGCTGTCGGCACACAGACGGATCCCTCGCTCTCTGGCACTGTGAGGTTCGGCTGGAGCAGGCCCAGCGGGCGTAGGTGGGCACTTATGGACATGGGCAGCTACTGCGTGCTGGGACTGATCTAACGTGGGTCAACGCACCCAGTTCGTACCGTCCTAAGAGGGACGCCCTGGTACTATGCCCACTTTATAGATAAGAATACTGAGATTTCGAGACATCGAGGATGTGTCCAAGAGCCGGGCAGGGTGGAGCTGACACTGAAGAGCATGGACAGGTTGATGCCATTTCCAGAACCACGGGCAGAGGCGGCACCGGAGTGGTATTCATTGCCAACAGGGCGGAGGCGGAGCTCACTGAGCCAGGAGAGTGACAGCCCATGAGCGGGATGTGGAGTGAGGGGCCGCGCTGGGCCCTTGATGGGAAGAGCCAGGTGAAGGCATCCTAGGGAAAGAGCTGCCTGGCGGGGACTTAGGAGACAGGAGACCAAGGAAGAGGGGCAGGGGGGCGGGGATGAGGAGCTTCCAGATGCCAGTATGGTTGCACTTCCGAGCCGGGTGCCAGATACACGGGGGTTCGTCTCTTCTCTCATTAAAGCCCATAGATGCACCTTCATGTGAAATGCACTTCACGATGACACTAACAAACGAAGGATGGAGGAAGAGCGGGCCAGGTGTGGAGGAACCAGCACAGGCAAAGGCCTCCATCAGGGGGGAAGTCAGCATGGACTGGAAGCCTGAGACCGGTCCATCTGGACAGGGCAGAGAGCGCAGTGTGGCAGGCCACTGAGGGAAGCCTGCCGTTTACACTGAGGGCAGCGGGAGCGTTTTACACAGCTGGGGGATGAAGTCACAGGGGGGTTTTGGAACCACTGCTCTGGCATGTGAGGAGAAAGGACTGAGGGGGCAAAGGCACTTTCAAGAGCTTTGTTCAGACCCATCAAAGAGGAGAGACACAGGTCTCCAACTGACATGGAGATCAATGCAGCCTCACCAATGATGAAAGAAACATCGAGCATGAATAAAATAAAAACTAAAAAGATTGTTAACATCCAGCATTGACCAGGATGTAAGGAGATGCACTCTCACCCTGCTGGTGAGGACCTATGCTGTTAAGCGGTTTGGGAGGGCACGCTGGCCCAACGCCGGCACCTAGGCCCAGGGCTGTCCCACAGCCAGCCTCACCGCACGGAGGGAACTGCCGGGACTGGGTGTGAATCGGTGTCCTTACCCCTGAAACATGACACCCAGGCCAAACGCCCATTCCCAAGAGGACTGGACAAGCCACAGGCAGCCGCCCGCCCAGCAGGACGCAACACAACTGGTCACCATCACTGCGAGGACACATGAACAGGACACACACACACACAGCACGGCGAGGCTGCCGAGGCCATGGGCACGGCCTGAGCCTTGGAAATTAAACAAGTTCAAGGGGCAAAGTCCACGAAAGCAGGCAGGACAGATGGGTCCTGGTTTCCCCTGGCTAGTGGGATTCAGGGAGACTCCCTACGGTTTGCATTTCATAGTTGGTGGGTTCTGCAGAACTGTGTTCTATTGCAATCAGAAACAAGAAGCAATACAGATCCACATTTTTTTAAATTAGCGCAGAAAAAAAACCCAGCCTTTCCCAGCTCTCCCACAGCATAAAGTCCAGGATCCCCTGCTTGGTTTCAGGTAGGGCTTTTCTTTTCGTTTCTTCACACAACCAAACAAAAGTTAAAAGTGAAACAGAACAAGCCGAGGGGGGAGAGAACCGGAAAGAAGAGCCCCCGCAACTACCTTCTCAGCCTTCGTCATCAGGCCCGTCACCATCTGCCGGCCGACCTCCCCGAAAAAAAGCTGGTTACTCTGGTCTTCCAGAAGGCCCTAAGGAATGGGGGTGGGGGCAGGGGGAGAGTGAACTGCCCAGCTGACAGAACCCCACAGCCACGAAGAGGACAGTCCCAGGTGCTGAGCAGGTGACCCACCTGCTCACTGAGACCTGCCTGCCCGTTCCTGGCCCCGACCTCGGCCCCACCTCCTAGGAGCCCCACCCACACCCACCTCGAACGCCTGCCGTACACAGTGCAGCTTGGCCAGAAAGTCCTGGTCGCTGTAGCAGCCCAGCAGCTCCGTCCTGCGGGGAAGCACCGTCAGTCACGCCCCCAGGCCCCATCCAGTGAAGCCTCCACAGGGTTCTGGGTGGAGCCCCAGGTGGCACTGCCTTGGCCTGGCAGTGTGACACTGGGCAGGTGTCTGCCCCCCTGTGCCCTAGTCTCCCCCAAACCAAAGCAAGAGGCTGACTGGATGCTCTCTGAGGACACGACAGCCTCAGTAACCCTGAGCACAATCGGCAGGTCTAGTCACTGGGAGCTGGGCTGACCTTGGCCTCTTTTCAGCCCCAATTAGCAAAGGACAGAAATGGCCAATGGCTCCAAGTTGGTGGAACGCCAGGGCAGGGGGCTGCTACCCAGCGGGGTCGGGCTGCCCTTTAGCCAAATCACCAGGGCTTCGCCTGGGGCTTTTAACTATTTCAGTCTGTGGACTTTAAACACACAGATCTTAAATTTGGAGCCATGCCCAAAAATCAAGTTATGATTTTCGTGTCACACAGAAAAATTAATTTAAAATGAATTAAGAAACCTAAATATACCACAGAAAGGGTTGTATCAGGACATGGGGCCAAGGAACAAGGCCCGCTGTGTTTCTGTGGCTGGGACCCTCTGAGAACTTAGAATAAGCACGAAATACTATTACTTTATTAATTGTATTAATTTGTCACTGTTAATTCCAGACATGCCTGTCTTGGTGCTCGGGGCCATCCCAGACCCTCCTCAGTGGGGCGGGAGCGGGTGCCAGCCCATCACAGCCCTTGGTGAGCCTGGCCCGCCCCGCCCGCCCCGCACTCACCGGAGGGTGCGGCAGAGCACCTTCCCCTCCTTCACCAGCCGCAGGGCCTCCTCATAGGTGGCGGCGGGCCTGGAGAGTGGGGCCGGGTAATCGCCGGCCCGCAGGGACTCGAAGAGCTGGGGAGGGGGCAGAGAAAGAGGGAGGGCACGTCAAAGCCCATGTTGACAACATCCCGGGGGCTGAGCGCCCGTGCCCAGTGGACCCCTGAGGGGCCGACCTCTCAGAGGGGATGTCTGAAGGAGCACTGGTCCAAGAGGCAGAAGGCCTGAGTTCAAGTCCATCTCTGGCCCTCGCGTCCCCATCTCCAGGGACTCTTCCCAAAGGAACTCGAGCCCATGTCCTTCCACCACAGGCCAGGACAGTGGGGCCTGACACACAGGCCACGGCAGGGGACTACCACCAAGCAGCAGGCACGTGGCAGAGAGAAGGGAGAGGTCAGAGTGGGCCGGAGCTGGTGGGGGTGGAGACCCCCGCCCTCACCTCCAGGACCTATGAGCCCCGGCTTCCCAGGCCTCCCAGTCCCCAGTAACTGCACGGAGTCCCCAGGGAGCAGCACTTGGAGGCTGCCAAACTCCACTTGCATCGGAGCGAACAGCTGCACTTTCCCACGGCCACACTCACCCAGGGTTGCACAGAGGCCCAGCCTCCACCCACCCGTCCACCCACCTCCCAGCGTCACCTCGGTGGCGGAGAAGAAGGAGTCCTCCGAGGTCAGGCTGTCCTCATCGTCTGCCCGCAGGCGCAGCGAGCCCTCGGTCAGGGGCAGCATGAGGGTCCGCTCTGCGAAGAGCAGGGAGAGGAGGGCTGAGCCGAGACCCCCGAGACCCCTGAGACTCCCGAGCTCCCTGGCGGGACGCGCACACTCAGCGCCGGTGGAGGACGCTGATGCGCACAGTGCTCGCCGTCCACCGAACACATGTGCGTGAGGACCCAGGGCCCTCGCCATCGACCCCAAGACATCCTTGTTGGGGGCGCAGCTAGGCGTGGAAATGAGGCTGCTGAGGGGACCGGCCCACGGTCGCACAGCTGCACCCTGACTCCTGGTGGCCCGGAGCTCCTCAGAGGCAGGCCCTGGTGTGCTGTGTGGCCCTGGACGGTTGCCTCCCCTCTGCCGAGCTGAAACTTGGCTATCAACACCGAAGGGCTTGCGGGGGCCCACAGGCCACTCACTTGGTGTTCCCATCCTCACCCACCTGAGGGCTAAGCGGGCCTGGACCTCACGGGCACCTGAGAAAGGCCTGTGACACTGACCAGCAGAGTTCACCCCCTGAAAGCCCCACCTGCCTTCCGTGCCACGTGGGAGGCCGGAGGAAGTGGGACCTCCGACAGGAGAAGCCACTCAGGGCGGGGCTGTGGGGAAGCGCGTAGCTCTGGCCAGCCCGCGCTGGGAGCCAGATGCTCAGGAGCCCACCGTTCCCCTAGGGGCCGACAGCACACATGGGGAGGCTCTGGGGCCGTCAAAATCACTGTGCAGGGTCTGGCCCCCAGCAGCCACTAGGACAGCACTGGCTGTTGGCTGCATAACTTCATTCTCCCAGTGATGCCACACCCCGTTAGCCCAGTGGGGCAGGGTAATGGCAGGCGCAGGTTCTCGGCCCTTCGGCCTGCTCTAGGCTAATCCTGGGAGCCATCCCCTCTGCCCACCCACTGCCTGCAGGAAAAGACTCAAACCACAGGCCTGAATAAGCCCAAGGCCTACTCCCAAGGGTATGGGTCCAGGGGCTCCCGAGGGCCTCACCCCAGCCTGCTCCTGCCTGCCACATGTTAGGGCACACCTCAGTCCCTTCAGGACCTCAGTTTCCCCGTCTGTGCACTGGGTCAGAGGTGGCCTGAGGGCCCTGGGGATTCTGGTTTGCCTGATGCACCGAGGGAGTCACGCTGCGGCTCTCTCACTGCCTCCCCGCCCCCACCCCGTGCCCACCCCAGGGGAGCCTGCGAGCGGCCTGGCTCACCCAGGTCCAGCAGCATGCTGTCGGACGGGAAGGTGGACCCGAACTCCTCCTGCAGGTGGTAGGCGCGGTGCAGCAGGGACTCCAGCTTCTCCGCAAACTCTCTCCGCTGTGACTCCGGCTGTGGATGAGAGGGTGGCCATCATCCAGGCCCTCCAAGCTACCATGCCAACGGCCCCACCCCTCACCAAGAACGGGGGGGGGGGGCAGCCCCTGGAGGGAGAGGGGCAGGCTCTGAAGCCCTGCCGTGCAAGTGCTGGAGCCGCCCAATGCAGAAGCCGAATGTGGCCAATGAGCTGCTGAAATGTGGTCAGCAGCAACTGAGACATGCCGGGAGCATAAATACACACTGGATCTCCAACGCCTGGCACCGAATGCATAAATACACAAACACTCAGTCTCGGCCACTGTTCATGTTGATCACCTGTTCAAGTGACAGCATTCTGGATATACCAGCTTATGTCAACTACCATATGTTATTAAAATTAACTCATCTGTTTCCTCTTGTTTTTTAACTCGATCTCTAGAAACTTTCCAATGGCACAAGTGGCTTCCTACTGGCAGTGCTGTCCTGACCCGAGCCAACCTGGGTGCAGACCCCACCCCCACCAGTTCCAAGCTGTGTGACCTGGAGCAAAAATCCCCGTTCTGAGCCTTGGTTTCCTCAGTTTGCCTATCTGTCAACTGGGTTAAGAATGCCTACTCCCTAGGATCCTAGGAAAGCACGGAGGAGGTAAGCCAGTGAGCGTCAGCCACTAGAACACTTGTGGCCCTTGCCACCACTGCACTAGGAGAGCGGTCGGGAGCCCAGAAAGAGCTGTGTGCAGCACCCGGGAAGGTGCAGTGCCCGAGACTGGCGGCCAGCGGCCCCAGTGTCCTCGCCGCCCCTCGCCTCCAGGCCTGGGCACAGGGAAGAAGGGGCCCCTGCCCCTCTTACCCCGGGCTCTGCTGGGCCAAGAGGCCAAGCACCAGTGGGCCCCGCTCTATTTCCACAGAGGCCGCCAGGTCCTGCACTTGCATGTAACCAGACCCTGGGGAGCGGACAAGGGCTGACTTGGGCCTAAGGCCACTGGGGAGAAAGAGCCAGAAGAGCTCAGCGGGGACGTAATGATGTGAACAGCTGCCTTTCACTGAGTGCCTGCCCTGGACCAGGCACCTGGTCTCCCTCAAAGGCAGGCACTACTATGACCCCATTTCACAGAGAAATCTCAAAGAGGTTCAGTGGCCCAGCCCACTGTCGAGAGCCTGGAAGAGCTGGATGTGAGCCCAGGTCACGGGACCCCAGACCCACAGGCCACTCTGCTTAGCTCTGCCACAAGGTCAGACCCCGTTCCACGTGGCGACAGACCCGTAGCTTTGGCTAACATCTGCCAGCCCTGTCTCTGTG
Organism: Tonatia bakeri; assembly: GCA_004024845.1. NCBI lineage: Eukaryota > Metazoa > Chordata > Mammalia > Chiroptera > Phyllostomidae > Tonatia > Tonatia bakeri. Next base: position 193,107 of record PVIA01001797.1, read on the forward strand.
AAGTGACCTTCACGTTAGGGAATGGTTTCTTAGCCATGACACCAGAAGCACCAATGACAAAGGAAAAAAAACTGATACTGAATTTCATCATAATTAAAAAAGTTTTGTGCTCCAAAAGTCACCATCAAGAAAGTGACAAAACCACCCACCAAATCAGAGGACGTGTTTGCAGATAGTATCCCGATAACGGACTGGCATCTAGACCACCCAAATGGCTCGCACTCGTAAGCAAAAAGACAAATAATGGACTTAAAAGCCACGCAAAGAATCTGAGTACGGATTTCTCCAAATAAGACACACAGATGGACAGCAAGCACAGGAAGAGACGCTCCACAGCGTCAGCCGCCAGGGACACGCAAACCAAACCACAGCGAGACACCGCTTCACGCCCACGGAGATGGCCGGAATCAGAAAGTTGGACAATAACAAGTGTTAGCGAGGGGGCGGGGAGCCAGAGCCTGACCCACGGCTGGCGAGCACGTGGACTGGGAAACAGTCCTGCTTTGGGAAACAGCCCGGCAGGGCCTCGGCACGTCGAACAGAGAGTCCCCATATGACAGAACCATTCCGCTCCTGAGTACATTCCCAAGAGAATTCGAAATAATACATGTCTGTGCGAAAGCAGATACAAAAATACCCTCAGCGGTGTTGTTCACGAAAGCCACAAAACGGAAACCACACATGTGTCCGTCTAGCAGTGAATGGACAAATAAAATGTGGTCTCTCAGTACAGCAGAACATCAGCCAGCGATAAACAGAAACGAAGCAGTGATCTAGGTTACGAGACCAGCACCCCTTAAAAGCGCCATTATGTGAAAGGAGCCAGTCACAAAAGGCCACGTGGTCTGTGATCTGAAGAAACACCCGGAACAGGCAGACCCACAGAGACAGACAGTAGACCAGTCAGTGGTCACCCAGGGACGGGGGGATGCCGCAGGAGGTCTGGGGGTCAGCCGCTAGGAACATGGCAGTTCTTCCCGGGGCAATGAAATGCTCTGCGGTTGTGACTGTGTGACATGCCCCCATGACGCCACGAACACACTGAAAGCCACTGAAAGCTACAACCTAACCTGGCGACCTTTATTGCAGGACGACTGTACTTCAACAGCCTTGTCAAAAAATGTTCACACAGAAAAATGCCTACAAGGACACTACATGGCTCCACCTGGAGGATGGGTTCTGGGCGCCAATAATACCCATGACGACGACCATTTACTGAGCAACTACTACAGGCCAGGCTCAGACGGCGGGCACCGCTGTACCACTGGGGGCACCAGCTCTCAGCGAGGCCTCTGTCCACGTCACATGAATCACAGTCTGCGCTCTTATTTCCCCCATGCTTTTCCAGTTCTGTAGTTTTCACTATTTTGTACGGACTATTTCATTGTTTTTGAGATAAGGAAAACAATGAAAATGCTATAATGTTAAGATGCAATATTAGCCCTGACTGGTGTGGGGTTGGGCCTCATCCTGCAAACAGAAAGGATGCGGGTTCGATTCCCAGTCAGGGCACACACTTGGGTTGTGGGCTAGGTCCCCTGCTGGGGGTGTGCAGGAGGCAACTGATGGATGTTTCTCTTCCTCTTTCTCCCTCCCTCCCCCTCTCTAAAAATAAATAAACAAAATCTTTAAAAAGAAAAGATGCAATATTGGTAATACACACAATTTTGGAAGTAAAGCTCCACCCGCCCTCCCTGCTCCCACACCCTCTACCACAGCCCCCACACAGAGGGGGCCTGAAGCGCTACATGCGCCCTAGGGTGCTGAAGCCTTTCTTGCACCCCAGGCATTTCCCAACCTCTGCTTCCCACAACTGGGCCATCGTGCCTATGGGACAGGCCTTGGAGCTGATGCCCCCAGCTGGGGCGGAGGGCACGCACACCAACCTATCCCCACCCTGGTGGTGCACACTCTGTTTCCCTCCAACACAGGCCCAGGGCAGGAAAGAAGGGGGTGGGGCAGAAGGCAAAGGAACTCCCCTCCTTATCCTGCCTCACACCATATCCCTGCCCCATCCCATTCAAAGTGGGGACAGTCCCCGCTGGTCAGCCCCTGAGTGACTCCAGCTCCCAGGGGAGCTCTGGACACACGGCCTCCGGCACTGGACATCTCAGCTCCTCCCTCACCCGCGCAACCATCCCCTGGACTAACCACCCTCAGCAGTCACAGCCGAAGTCGTCCCCATCTCCTGGGGACCCCCAACCGATGGGCCAGATGTTGTCAGACTGCTCCACAAAGAGATGCCCCTCATTGGACCTCGCTCCAGAAGAGCACAGAAGCTCGTAGGGCTTTATTTTTACTTGTCTTCAATGTTTATGTGTTCATTTTACAGAGAGGAAGGAGGCGGAGAGAGAGAGAAACAATGATTTGCTGTTGCACTGACTTATGTGCTCCCTGGTGGATTCTAGTGCGTGCTCTGCACAGGGATCAAACCCATGACCTCGCTGTTTCGGGACCACACTAGCCGACAGAGCCACCCCACGGGGCCTTTTGTCTCTCATACGGAAAAAGCCCACAGCCCCACCCCTCACACAAACCCCGCTCACAAGCACATGCTCAAAACAAGAAAAGTCGAGCAGTAAAGAAAGGTCCTGAAAAGGACAGGAAGGCACAGCGAATGACGCTTTCCACCTTCCCCTACAGACCCCTCCTCGCAGATGGCCGCAGACAGTGTCCTGCACACCTGTCGGAGGGAAGTAAGATACACACGCACATCACACACCGCACACCAGCAGCGACCAAGAGGCCCGCGGGAGCGTGGCTGCGCCTTCATAAAACCCACACAGGGCCGCACTACGCACACGCTGCACCTCGCTGTTCCTGCACGACGCACTGTGCCGGCAGCAGCCTGTCAGCCCACGCAACATCCCTTGGCCTTTTAATGGCTGCGTAGCGCCCCAGACCCTGCTGCTGGGCAATTAGAGAGTCCCCAGTTCTGCAGCTACTACGGAATAATGCCTCAGTGACCGTCCGTTCCAGGGCATAGGTTTGCTGTGCTTTTCACAAAAATGTTTTACTTTAGCTTTTTTACTTTTTCATTCCTGATGTTGAAATAAAGGTTCATTATAGAAACATGGATGATGTCCCAAAAAAAGTACAAAGAAGAGACAAAGGCGGCATCATCCACTCACCTACACACACAGGCTGTTTCCCCTAGTCCCGCAGGAATGTGTGGTTGGGCCAGGGTGAGCACCGCTGTGATTTCCTGCGTAATTACCGTGTGCCAGGCATGCGCGCACAGCACATTACGTGAACATTTTACTTGGCAGGACTGACATCCTGATCAAGGGGACAACTCCCACCCAAGCGGGGAGTGGCTGGTTGGCCAGAGGCAGGGGCTGCAAGGCTGCCTTCCAAAGTTTGGCTGCCCGTCACCCCTCTCCACGGCCGGGGACGAGGACCACCTACCTCAGACAGTGCCTCTGAAGAGGTCTCGGGGTTCTGGAGGCTGTCCCCCGGGGTGGGGGTGCTGCCGTTGTCCCCCCGCTGCCCCACGCTCAGCGCCTGCTCCCATTTCTGCAGAGCCTCCTCGAACAGCTCCATGCCTGAGAGAAAGGAGGGTCAGGCCCCCGGTGGAAGGAGAGCAGCTCTGCCCCGTGTCCCTCAAGAGGGCCCCGAGGGACAAAAATGGCAGGACACTGTGGGCCCGGTCCTGATCACTTCTTTAAATTCTCACTCAAGGATGCGTTTATTGGTTATAGAAAAAGAGAAGAGAGGAAAGGGGAGGGAGAAAGGGAGAGAAAAAGACAGGCAGATGAGACATCCATGTGAAAGAGAAAGGGAAACATCGATGTGAAAGATCGATGGGAGAGGCAGATGTGACATGATCAGCTGCCTCTCGTACGTGCCCTTACCGAGGATCAAACCTGCAGCCTAGGCATGTGCCCTGCCCGGGGAATCCAACCTGCCACCTTTGTGTGTGCAGGGCATGCTCCACCCCACTGCGCCACCCAGCCAGGGCCCTGACCACTTTTTTGATCGGTTTACAGGCCTTCATTCTCATCAGATTTGCTCCTAGAGGCTGTCCCCTGTCCAGAGGTGGATGGAAACCACTGAATGGGGGATTGGGCACAGGGAGGGGGGTACAAAGCAGCAGATGGAGAAGTGCCCTGGGCCTGGCCTGGGTCCGGGAGGCCATTTCCTGCTGCTCCACCCCGGGAGAACCCCAGGCCCCCTCCCGGACTGTACCTTGCATGTAGAGACTCTCAGCATTGCCGTCGCTGGCAGTCAGAGACTCCTCCATCCCCCTGGCATCCCATGGTCCCGAGCATGCAGCCGTGGGGCTGGATGAGTTCACCACGACCATCTGGGCACCAGGCGGTGCAAAGACCCAAGAGTGAGGGGTGAGGCCTTTCCAGATTCTCTGCAGGACCTGAGGCGCCCCCCTGCCTGCCCGTGTGCCACACCGGCTCTCTCCAGACACCGTCCCTGCAGCCAGCCTGAGTACAGGGGTTACGTCCTCGGCAAAACCCACCCACTCCTGGCCCACGCACCTGACTACACCTCACAGGAGCTGCTGACGCTGACATCCAACCCAGGATCCTGCAGTCTTGTACCAAACCCGCCCTGGGCCCACTCCCTGCTCTGGGGCTCTGCTGCCAGTCAGACCCAGAAGACGAGGAAGCGGCCAGCATGTGCGGGTCGGCCAGGACCCACCGTCCCCCACACCGCTCTTCCATGTGAGCAGTCTCCTGCCCTGACAAGCTGTGGGCTCCTCCAGGACAGGAGGCATCTCTTGCTCACCCCTGGGTCCCTAGGGCAGGCCCGGCTCCAAGCTGAGGCCTGGTGCTGACGGAATGAATGAATGAATGACTAGAGGTGTAAATGAGCCACAGTCATTCCCTAGAGGAAACAACCTCTCTCTGTGTTATTCATCCCTGCATTCTTAGCACCTAGCAGAGTCCATGGCAGAAAGCAGATGCTCACTCAATGTCTAACGAATGAATGAATGAACGAATGAACGTTCACAGATAAGTTTTCCTCGAGAGGCCATAAGCTTCTCTTCTGCACCGATCCCCCTTTTCCTCACCGATGCCTGGCTCTCAGTGACCATCTAACAGCCTGCTGGACGGATGACGGGAGTGAGTGCACTCGTGTGTGCATGAACGAACGAACAACCGAACGAATGGATGAACGAACGACTGCGTCACATCTCTACTCCAGTCTTCCTGCCAGTCCACAGGCCCCTGAGAGCAGAGACCGAACCCGGCCTGGCAGCTAGGGACTGTGCCCTGAGGCCCTGGCAGGCCCCCTCTGCCCGGGCCCCCGTCCTCACCGAGGCCAAGCTGTGGGAGGAGCCCGAGTGCTTGCTGGGCTCGATGGAGGAGATGCCGCTCAGGGTGTCGTTGCTCTTGCTGCTGGGGCTCTGTACCCTCCGGCTGGAGTGGCCTGCGAGAACAGGAGAGGAGGGCTCGCGCAGGCTTCCTACCCAGCCTTCGTGCAGGCCGGGCCACCCCCTTTCAGGCTGCCCTCTTCTCCTCATCTGGAGCCTGCCCTGACCTTTGCAGTCAGGGTGGCAGCAGGGCACCTGGGCACTTTGCAGAAGGGCGCTAGGCCAGTGCCACTCACTGCCGTATCCCTGTCACCAGCCTGTCACCGGCACAGGGCCTGAGGCCCAGCTACTTCCCGCATTCTTCTTTTTTTAATTTACTTTTTATTAAATTGACTTTAGAGAGAGGAAGGGAGAGAGAGAAACGTCGACCTGCTGCTCCACCCACCCATTCACTCACAGGTGGACTCCTGCACGTGCCCCGACTGGGTACTGAACCCGCAACCCTGGTGTTGTCGGGACGGCACTCCAACCAACCGAGCTACCCAGCCAGGGCCTCCTTGGCATCCTTCTTCCTCAACTTGCCCTGTGCTGCTGGTTGACTGATTAGGAATTCTCCTCCTTCCAGAAAGGATCCAAGGTAACAACTTTTGCAAAACACACTGAAGACTGTTTTTTAAGTGATAGAAGTAAAGAAAGGAAAACCAGGCGGGGTGGTACGGGGAAGGAAGCAAGAGGCTGGTGCCGAAGTCACTCCAGGTTTTCTAGGTTTGCTGATGCAAAATGGAAACCCAGCAAAACAGCATTTCTCAGGTCCTGTTCTAAACAAACCTAAAAACTTCTCATTGTCTATTGTGAAGAGAAAACTTCCCTTTTGCGATGGTAATCCACAACTTGGAAACTCTTTTTCACACAAGGACCCAGGTGTTCCCAAGGGCCCTGGATCATGAGAACAACCGCTACCTACTGGACACACGCTGGGCCGCACCACCCACCAGATTCTCACAAGGACACAAGGGAGGAGGTTCGACTGTCAACGCTGCTTCCCAGATGATAGGAACTTGTAGACAGGATGTCACCAGCCCCTAGTCCCACAGTTAACAGGGGTCCAGCTGGGACTTGACTCCAGGCCAGGCCCTCGCCCCCACCTCACGCCTACCTTTCTTCACCGATGGGACCTTCCTGGCCATGAGGATGGGGAGGGGCACGGTGCCCAGATGCTTGCCTCCCATCTCAGGGCCGGCCTGCTTCTTCCTCCGCCTGCGCCTCTTCAGCTGGTGGGCGGCCAGGGCCAAGGCCACGGTCCCTAGGGCTGTGGCAAAGAGGACCTTCCGCAGGCCTGGTGTCAGCCGCAGCTGCGAGAATGCAGACTGCGGGAGAAAAGGGAGACAGCCAGTTACATCTCTGCAGGAGAGACCCAGGCAGGCAGGGCCACCCCGGGAGCACAAGGGAACTGGAGACACCTCAGGCACCTGGGGGCAATCTGTTGACCAGAAAGTAAGAGGCAGCCACCTCAAGAGGGGGACCTGGCCAGCCCCTCCGGAACGTGGACCGCAGAGTGTAAGAGAGGGCTGGGGCTGGCAAAACAGTGATGGCGAGATCACATCTGGGGCCCAGCAGGCACCACTAACACTGGCCGAGATGCCAACAGCTGCAGCAACTGAGTGCCCACTGCTCTGGCCGCTGCGCTAGGCCCCTGCCCGAGTGTCCTGCCGGAGTGCCCATCCTCCTCCAGGTGCGGAGTCTGAGGCACACGCCGGTTAAGACGCATGCACACAGCGACAGAGAAACAGAAAGCGAACCCAGGCCTGCCCGCTCCCCCCCTTCTCAGTGACTTCCTGAAGATGAAGACACTCAGTCCCCCAACTGTCCTGTCTGTACGCGTCCCTGCCCCACCCCACTCTCTGCCTGCTGGCCCGGGAGCCCCTCCTTGAGCTGTACCCCACTGAGCAGAGCTTGTGAGAGTGTCAGGAGGCCCGGTCAGCACAGGCACTTGAGGATGGCAGGGAAAGACCAGGTAGGTGCCCCAGACCCCAATCCCAGTCCCCCCTACTCTGCGCAAGGAGGAGACCCTAGACCCCTGGACCGACATAACGAGGGCCCAGCTTTCTTGATGCCGAGCAGTTTCATGTTTCAGGGTCCAGGTGGTAAAGGGCAGGACCACAACCCAGCCAACCATTACCTGCCCGAACGTTGTGTACAGGAACACAGGGATCTCAGCCACCGTCATGGCCAGGGCCTGGATCATGGACACGCCCTCTGTCCTCCGGAATGCCATGGCAGGAACAACGCCCCAGGCGAGAGCCCCTGGGACGGAGTGTGCCCAAGGAGAATGTCTTCAACTGGTTGCAGGCTGGGTCCCAGGCACCGTCCACGGCCAGGAGAGACAGGGTTGCGCACACCAGAGGGTCCCTCCGCAGAGCTGAGACAGATAACAGAGTAGGACACGAGGACGTGTGCACAGGAGTGGAGACTGCACACGAGAGTGCCCCGGGAGGCGAGGCAGGAGCACAGCCTCCATCTGGGATGCCAGGCCTAGAACCAGGCCCCAGCCTTCTGCGTCCACCAGCAGGAAGACAGCCAAGTGCCCCACAAACCCTCTGCCCACCAGGAGCCCTGGGAGCAGAAGGCCATGCCTCTGGCACGCTGGCCCGAGGGCAGACCTGGGGACTGAGAGATGGGCAGGTCCCTCTCAAACGTGACGGCCTTTTTTTCCCTAAACATTAACCTCAGTACTCTAAAGGGTCCAGCCCCAATTGAGAATCATTCCAGTTTTTCACCTCCCACAAAGCCAAGAATGTTTTACTTCCTGTGGCTCGCGTTATGAAAACAGCTGGGTATTTCCTCAGATAATAACGGCCACTGCACGTCCATAACTATTTCGTGCTGAATTCTTCACGTATGTTAGGTCATTGAATGATTACAATTCTGTGAAGCAGAGGCTCTCTGCCTGCCCCCCCACCCTTGCCAATTTCCAGTGGGGAAACTGAGGCCCAGGGAGGCTGTCAGGAGTGCAAAGTTACACAACTAGTAGGAGGTAAGAGTCAGAACTCAGACCAAGGTCTCTCGGACCTCAGGCTCTGTGCTCAGTGCAACCCTGTCACTAAATAGGATGGGGAGCAAGAAGGGGCAAGCCCCAGAGGAACCACAGGCTGCAAGGACAGCCCTCCCCTGGGAGAGATCCCTCCGAGACCCTGCCAGGGTCGCCGCTGCCCATTCCAAGGCTGAGAAGAAGAGGCTCAACCGCAGATGGCCCGTTCCCAGGGTCCTGCAGGGTGTTCTTCAACCTCCACCAGCACCACCACCACCAAGACCCAGGATGCCTTCAAGGTCTCCTGGGAGCTCAAGCAGAAGGAATGCACAGGCCAGGACAGGCCTGTCTACTCGGGATGGTGGCCAAAGTCACTGGACTGGCACAAGAAACAGCTTATCCCCAGTGAGCGGGACGGAAGGACAACGCTATCAGTCTAGCCCTAGGGCTGGGCTGTGGGGGCGGGGGGGTTGGCAGAATGTTCTGGGGCTGAGGAAACTGTCATGCCGAAGGTGGGAGACACCCTGTCAGGAGGGTGCAGATTGAGCCGTGTGATTGCCAGTGGCCAGGGCCAGGGTTAATATCCAAGGCACCCCCTTCCCCCACTCCAGCACTGTTTCCTGAGCACTCACTCCAGGCCAGACGTGCAACAGGTTCTCCACAGAGGGCTGTGAGTCTAGTCACTCACAAAACTCTCACGACAACCACTGTATAAAAAAAGGAAACTGAGGTTCCAAGAGGTAAGTGAACTGACTGAGATCATTGAGTAAATGGCCAGCCTGGAAGGTGGCCTCAGTTTTGGGGGATCCCAAGGCTACAGGTCTCCCCTGAGCTGCCTACTACACTGCCACCTCTCCCTCCATGCCGCACCCGAAGGGCTCCTGGGTCCCCAAGTAAGAAGCTCTCGTGGAGTAGTGAAGATGAGCCTGAACACACGCTCCAGGGGTGAGACAGGGTTGAGGGGCCTGGCCTATGTCTGTGGGTAGGTCAATAGCAGCCTCTGCTGCCTCAACTTGAGGGAAAGAGAACCAGATACAAGGTGCCAACACCCACCCCCAAGTCTGCTGCTCTCCAGGGACAGGTCCGGGTCCAGACCAGACGTGCCCTACCCCACCCCAGGCACCACCCGGAGAGAGGCATCCATGATGATAAGCCCATGGCAATGGCCCCACCCCATGGACACCTCTAATGCCATGCCCACCTGGCCAGTCACCTCTCCGGCCCTGTAACCTTGGGCAGGACCTACTCCTTACCCCCAAACTGTGGCACTTGCACGCTCAGGCTGAATGCCCACACTCTCCACCTGAGAGTGGGGATGTCACTAGATGTCACCTCCTCCCTTGCCCTGGACGATCCCATTAAGGACTCTGGCCTTAACAGTCCTCCTTTCCGCCTTGACCTCAGCAACGACCCTGATCCAGGCACTCCCTTGAACCATCCTCTGCCCAGTCTAGTTCATTCTGCCCGGGACACCTCACCAGTCCGACCCGGCCGGGACCTGGGCACTACCACGCGGGACCCCAGCAATATCCTGGCCTTCAGAATATGCTCACTCCACCCCAGACATCTCCTAGAGCAGTCCCCGTCTAGCTCCCTTATCGTTTGCCCCGACCCGGGAATATCCTTGAGGGTCCTCCACGTGCCCACCGGCACCGCCCACGGCTGGCGCACCCGCTCCTTCCATCCCGGGTACTTTCCCAGGCCTGCCCCGATCCCCACAACGTTCCAGGCCCGGGCATCTTCCTCGCTGACCCGGTACCTTTCGTTCCACCTCTCGCGCCGCCCATGACCAGGTACCTGCTCATTCCAACCCGGGCCCTTCTAGCCCGGCTGAGCCCGGACACCGACGCCCCTACCCGGTCCCCCGCGCAGGCCGGGCTCCCGCCCGCCGCAAGCCTCAGTCCCGGGCCTGCTCGACCGCCCGGCGGGCTCAGCCCCGGCCGCCACTCACCCGGGATCCCATAGCTGCGGAAGGGCAGCGTCTCCTTCCCTGGCGTCCGCGCAACCAACCCTTCGGCCGTTCGAGGGCGTGGCCACCACTTTGGCCAATGAGCGTCTCTGAACCCTGCCGCGCCGCTCCGAGGGGGTGTGTCACATGGCCACTTCAGTCTCAACTCTTCCTCTGCTCCGCCCTCTAAGTGCGGTTGAGGCACGAAAGTGATCTTTTCTCTCCTATGATTGGCCAGAGAAATTATATTGACACGGGAGGCTGGTTGAGTGAGGCGGTGCCGCTCTTAAAGGGGCTGAGGAAAATCAATGAGGTTTAGAAGGGGCTTTGTTGAAGGAAACTGCGGCAGTCGGATCCCCAGTGTTTTGGCTCCCCTACCTCTTTGGGGCTCCACAGACAAATCCTTCCTGCACTTCAAACGCCCATTTTCAAATGCCCCCGCCTTTGATTTCCTACAGTACCCTCTTAAACACTTGCCACTTTCCACCTTCTTCTGGAGTCGTTCGCAAAAGTGCTGCGTCTCCCCTAGTATATAGACAGTGTCTCCCTGAGACACGGGAGTCAAGGGATTCAATTCCGACCGTCGGGAGCTGCGCCTGTATTAAACACCGGGTTTGGAATCAGGCCGACATGAGCTGGAATCAAGTTTTACCGCTTCAGCTCTCTGGACTTTACTCAGTGTAGCCCTCTGTAAAAATGGGGGTGGACTCCCTGCCTCGCCAGAGTCACGGGGCTTGGAAGAAAACTGTGGCAGCCCTTTTATAACTGTGAAGAGCTGGGCACATCTAAGTTTTTAAACTATAATCATCAGTAAGGTCATATTCTTTCATTCATTGAACAACTAATATTTCTGCACACCAGCCTTTTGGGCTGGACATGGGAGCACAGTGGTGGACAAGATACATGTAACGAAGATGCATATAATCTTGTGTAATATTGCTGGAATTCGGGAAACTCAGGAATGTGGGGAATACCGAGGGAGACCAGGGCTGTCATGAAGTGGTGAGAGACTCGAGAAAGAAAGCGACACCCAAAGGGAGACCTGAAGGGTAAGTAGGAATTAGCTGCACAAGGAGAGGAAGGAGTTCCAGAAACAGCATGGGGTATGCCCCAGAGGCAAGAGAGAAGCTGGCATCTCTGATTCCAGGTGATGGGGAGAAGGGCAGCTAACAAGCCGAGGAAGAGGGGGCCAGAGCAAAGGAGAGCGGGCTACACCACGGAGCTGCTGGGGTTCTGGGCTAAAATCCACCACTTCCTTACCTGTGACCTCGGGCAAATCACTTAACTTCTCTAAACCTCAGCTTCCTCACCCTTAAAATGAGGAGGGTGGTGGTTTCTGAGCTGTTATGAGAATCTTAGGGGATTATTCACATGAAAGTTCTTAGTGCTGGGCCCAGCATGGGCTCAGGACACTTTGGCCATTGCTATTAGAAAAATGGCAATCGTCAAGTGAGAGCTGGAAGAATAAGGGAAACAATTAGACTAGGACAGCTCCGAGACCAGCAATAACCAGCGCCTACTGTCTCACTCTCGCCCCTTCACTCCACTGTATCTCTCTTCCTAAGACTTGTTACCTGACATGTTATGAATTTGCTTGCCCGAGAGGAGGGGGCATTGCTTTGTTCACTGTGGCCTCCTGCTGTCTAGAATAGTGCCTGGCACATAACAGGTGCTGAAAGTACCTGCTCCTTGACCAAACCTGAGTTAGCTCCTCCAAGCCCACTGCTCAGCGAGGCTCAGCCTTGGGCTTCCACCTCCATCCTGGTAGAAACGTTCCAGCCAGAGTCCTGCTGAGTCAGCCAAGCAAAAATCCCCCACCGCTGGTATCTGATCATCCTCCACATTTGATGGAGTTCCTCATCCTCCACTCTCCACATCTTACCTCCCTGGCTTGCCTCTGGCAAGAAGCTCGAGAGCCTTGATGCTTCTTCGTAGTCATTTTCCATCCACCGCCCCCACCCTGCTCCTTGGCTGTAAATCTCCACTTGACCTTGTATTTGGAGTTGAGCCTGACCTGTCTCCCCTATTGCAAACCCCCACTGTGCTAGCCTTTCTTGAATAAAATCTTCTTTACCGTCTTAACGAGTATCATGAATACCTTTTTTTCTGTAACAGTGCTCAGTGTGAGTTACTGAGTGAATGAATATGTAACGATATTGATACATGCCTGTTGAAAGATGATACTGAGGCAGGGAAAACATAGGGTGAGCTCCAAGATTGCACTGCTCTTGCTAGCCAGCGTCTAGCATCCTGGTTGCCAGGAAATGCCTTTTAGCACTTAGGTAGAATGAACAGTAAACCAAGGCAGGGAGGAGGAGGGAGACATGTCTCACCCACTAAGTCAGCAGTCCTGAGTCTGGTCCGATAATATTGCCAGGTGTCCCAACATCACAAGAACCACTATGTTAGCACAGGAAGGAGGGAAGTCCTCGGAACTCTACATAGCATTTCCACTGTCTGGAAAAGAAGGCCCTGAAACTGTGCTTTCACCCCCAGGCCAGGGTGCACGCGCCCAAAGAAGCAACCCATAAGCTCCCATAAGGCAACTTTGGTTAACTGCCTACCTGTGGTCGCTATCCGTTTTATGAGGGAGTCCCTAATGCTTACAGAAAGAGCACATAAATAACTTTGGGTAACTGGCCCAACTTTAGTTAATTGCCTCCTGGCACGTATCTGTTTTACAATAACACGAACAAACAGAGTCCTGGATGGTGTGGCTCAGTGGATTGAGCGCTGGCCTGTGAACTGAAATGTCGCAGGTTCCATTCCCAGTCAGGGCACATGCCTGGGTTGTGAGCCGGTCCCCAATTGGGGGCGTGTGAGAGGCAACCAATTGATGTTTCTTTCCCTCTCTTTCTCCCTCCCTTCCCCTTTTCTAAAAATAAATAAATAAAATCTTTTTTAAAAATTAAAAAAAAGATGAACAAATGGAATCTGGAGCAAGATAAGGATTCGGGCTAACAGACCCGCCCCCACCCCACCTACCTAAGTTTGGGTAGTCATGTTCCCCCAGGGAAAGCTGGCACGACCTTCACCGTCAATCACTTTGTAACTTTTTCACCCCCATCCCACCAACTATGTAAGTCCTCAGAACAAAGAATTCCCTCTCTTGGCTCCCTGGCCACCCACCTCAGACCACCTGGGGCTTGCCACCCCAGGCTTCTCCGCTGCCCTTCCTTTCGCAGCCCTGCACTGCCCTGAACCTGTGCCTTTCACCGCCTCACCTTAGCTAGATCCTTTCCCTTACATGGGAACAGATCACTGATAAACCCTGATTGCACGCTAATAGATTTGCTGATATGTAACTCTTTACATGCATCAGCAAGAAGAGCCAGGTCTTTCCTGTTGACACTATGGCTGGATGCTGGCTACATAAATGATAGAGTCAACTATAGGCAGATACTGGTAAATAAGTGAAGGACCAATACAGATGAGTAGAAACACATACCGATGATCTGAAAGTGTGTAAGAGACAGGAAGCCAATGATGGCTCCACATACATAATAATTCAGATCAGTGTTTTTGAACCTGGAATGCACATTTAAATCACCTGGAAGCTTTTCACCCCACCCCCACCCCCCGCCCCGGAAAGAACCAGGGCAGGGAGTGGAGCCAGGGTCTGGGTTATCGACAAACCAGTAGGTGACCCAAGGCTCCTCCTGTGCACGGACAGGCTGGGGTAGGTGATGGGGAACTGGGGTAAGTGTAGGGAAATAAAGCCAGGCATCCAAGGGGCAGAAGCAGGGAGGAGAGCATAGCAGTTCAGGAACAGCGCTCTACACAAGTTTGAAAAGATGAACCCTACAGGATGAGAGGTGCAAACAGGTAATTAACCCCATCCCAAGCCTTACCGGAGGGGACACGTACCAGGAGATCATCCATCTTCTTGCCTGTCTGGGGCTCTGAGGAGCTAGGTTCAAAGTCAGCGCATGTCCATTCTCCTCTCCTTCCTCCACGTGGGCAGAATGGAAGCGCCCCTCTTCTCTTCCCTTCCTGTAACCCTTCGTACACCCTCCCCCAACTTTGGGGACCTAAGGGGTTGGGAGTGGGGGACAAACAGCCTTTTTCCAGCTGTGGTCCCCAGCCGGCCTGTCCCCTGGCTCAGTTGTTCTTAGTGTCACCAAGGTCAAGGGTGGAGGAGGAAAGGGTACTGGAGAGAGCTCAAGATAGTGATGGTGGCAATGAGCAGCTCAGAGAGACCCAAGGCAAAAGAGGTCCAGGAGTAGGGAGACGGAGGGCCAAGCGGAGAAGGGATTACAAATGGACAAATGGAGATGAAGAGGCACCAATTGGCGAGGGGCCAAGAGGTAAGGAAGCGAGAGAAGCCCGCCAGGCGGCGTGACGAGGCCGCAAAGGGCATCATCCAGGCAGCTTGAGCCAGACCGCCCCGGGCCGCCCCGCGCTGCCCCGCGCTGCCCCGCCCCGTCCCGCCCCGTCCCCGAGGCTCCACCCCCGCACTCCGCACCCCGCCCTGCGCTCTCCGGCTGGCTCGCTCTTCTGCGGCGGCTGCGGGCGGGAGGGCTCGCGGAGGGCGGACGCACAGGCAGCAGGTGGGCGGGGTGCAGGCCGGCGAAGGCGGGCGGGGGGCTGCAGGCTGCGCTGGGGCTGGGCGCGGCCCGCCGTGCGGTGCGCCATGGACTTCAACATGAAGAAACTGGCGTCGGACGCGGGCATCTTCTTCACTCGGGCGGTGCAGGTGAGGCCGTGCGTCCTGGGCCCCGCGCGGCCGGTTCCCGGGGCCCGGATGTGGGGCGGGCCCGGAGCACCCCTGCAACAGAGCTCGGGGCGTTCAAGAGGAGCCCCTTGAGGCTGCTGCCCCCTTCCCCGCTGCGCGGACACCTTAGCCCCCCCCATGTGTCCTTCTTCTGCGCTGCCCAGGAGGGAGAAAGAGCTCCAGGCGGCCGGCCACTCCGGCCGCACCCTAGGCGTGGCGCGGGTCCGGGGACTGAGTCGGGCCTCGGCCTTGTCGCCGGTGAGGGAAGTATCAGTGTTCATCGTTTAGACCGGCGGAGTCACCCCGCTGCCCTGGCGCCTGCCCAGGGCCCGGCGGGGGCTCTGCTGAGGAGGGGAGAGGGCACCAAGCGGTGCCTGTCGCCCTGCCCTTGTCCAGCAGTGACTCTGGCTCCCGGCAGGCCATTGGAGGCCTGAGATCCCAGGCCCAAGGACTCATGCATCCCCTGTAATCCCTTCTATGAGCCTCAGTCCCTGCCCCTGTGCAGTGGGCTAGTAAGGTGATTCCCACAGGTCCCTTTTACACGCTTGGATAGTGAGTCCGGAAGCCGGAGAGCTGGGATAATCTCCTTTCCGCTCCCTGGGAGGCCTGTTTCCTCTGTTTCCCCAGGCATGGGGGGTGGGGTCTGGCTGGGGGCCTCGGGAAACTGTCCAGGCCAGTAATGCTGGGACTGGAACAAGTCCTATCCCCTGGGAGGCAGAGAAAGAAACTGAGGCAGCCGAATGCAATGGTGAAGACCCAGAGTCAACTATGGGCGTGGATGCTCCCTCTTGTGACCCTGAGGGAGAGGCTTTACTTCTCTGGGTGTCAGTTTCTCCATCTGAAAAGTGGGATCATCGGTCATCCCCCCTGCCAGGGTGGGTGTGAGGGCTCCCTAGCACTTTGCACACGTGTGTGCACCATCAAGGCCAGCTCACTGTGGGTGTGCATGTGGTGGATGCTGCACTTGTGCTGCATGTGACCTTGGGCAAGTCACTTCTCCCGAAGCCTTCCTGTCCCCTTTGGTCGTCCGGCGTGTACCAGTCTGTCCCCGCGGCTTTCTGTCTTCCCGGTGCCCTGGGAACAGGCCTGGTGTTTGTCCTTTCCGTGTTTGTTCTCCGGAGGAGCCCAGCCGGAGAGAACAGTCTCTGGGAAGCCCATGTGGCCATGTTTACTAGAAAGCAGTGTCCCATTGAGGGTTTGCTGCTCCGAGTTCCAAGCCCTGAGGGTGAATCCAGCTCTAGTGGGGATGCCAGGACACCAGAGTCCCTGGGACAGCCCCAGTAGCATCTGAAAGGTGGGGAACCCTCCCCAGGGCTGGTATAGCGACTATGTTATCTCATACATCTGGGAAGAACCTGATCTGGTTTCCTGCTCCGTGGGCCCCAGCACCTGACCCACCCAGGACCTGCAGAGCCTGGGCATCGGAGGCCTGGGCCCTGTGGCCTTTCTTCGCCCGGAGGGGGCAGGCCTACTGGGTGGCCCCCATCGGAGTGGGAGCCACTGTCCAGGCCCCAGCCTCCAGGGTGGAGGAGGGAGCTTGGAGCTTTATAAATAGAGGCTTTCTCTGGCTCTGTACGCCCACCCCCTGCTGCTGCCGTGTTGCAGGCAGCAGCCTTGGCCTGCAGGCGTTAGCTTCTGAAGCACCGGGTTCTTCCCCTTGATGGGGATGGGGCAGGGGTGGCAGGCCAGAGGAGCGAGGGGTCTGAAATGGGTCTGAAATGGGACAGGACACTCAGAGGATCCACCGAGGCCTTTCTGTCTGGGATGGGAGTCGGCCAGGAGGGCTGGGAGGGGTGCTTGGGCATTGAGGCTCGGGCAGCTCCTCTATGTGGGTCCCAGGACATGCTGGGTAAGCGCTCAGCCCTTCCGAGTACCAGGGACACCTTTCAGAGCCTCACCCCGCTCCTCCATCTGGTAGGGAACCGGACCTGGGCTCTTGGAGGAAGAACGGGTAATCCTGGGATGGCTTTCTAGTCCTCGAACTGTGCTTGAAAGTCAGGAGGGGTTTGTGAAGTTGGGGCAGGTGGTGGGAATGGCCCAGCTACAGGCACTGCACCAGGAAGGCGTATCCATGTGAGATGCCAGTGAGGGTGGGAGTGGGCTGTGGAAGTGTCGTACTAGCACTATCAGTTGTGATTACAGTAATAGTAATAGCAGTGGGAGGGGCAATAATAAGGAAAGTCGAGGAGGAGGTGGCCTCGTCGTCGTCTGAGCCAGGCAGCTGTGGACGTGGGATGGGTCCCCAAGAAGTTGGAAAAGCCTGGTAGGACTTTGAACCTGGGTGGACATGCCGTGTGAGGGATGGGCGGCCCTGAGGCTCGGTGGCGGGGGCTGCTGTTAACTTTGGTAAGGCAGGTGCATGTCACCTAGACCTAGACTGGTACCGTTGGGGTTAGGAGGTTCCTAGGTAGCTCCTGAGAGCCAAGGATGGACCTGAGGGAGGAGGCCTTTTACTGATGACGATGCTGACCCTAGCTGACATTCATCAGAGCTGTACTGTGTGCCGCCTGCAGAGCTAAGCATCTTCCGAATATTCTGAGTTAGGTCCTGTTATCCCCATCCTCCAGGTGGGAGACCAAGGCCAAGAGAGGTGCCTCTCTGAGCTTTAGTTTCCTCATCTAGAAAATGGGACTAATGCCACAGCCTCCGCGGGCTGGGCAAGGTAGGTCTGTTCGGGGCCTGGCTCTGGGAGGCATTAGTTTGGTGAAGGTGAGGGGGGTGAGGAGTCGGGGGAGGTCAGAGGAGGCCAGGAGCAGCTGGTCCCTGGTGGGACCTCAGGCTGGGAGCGTGGCCTGCCTGCCCTGTGGGGAGAAACCTAAGCCCTGTTGCATAATTGATGGCCACCCGTGGCCTGATCAGCCACAGGACTATTGGTGGCTGCCTCCCGTTCCCTTCAGCGGGAGCTGTCCTTGGGCTCTGGATAATTTATTTCGCTGAATAGTCTGGGAAGGGCCTCCAGGCCACGATGATCCCGACTCTAGCACAGTCTGCCCCTTGCTCGGCCTCGGTGACATCATCTGTGAAATGGGAAACTCGGCCCAACCTGCCTCGAAGGGCCCTCGGAGCCATGGATGGATCAGCAGCATAAATCTCTCAGCCCAGGGTTTGGCAACAGAGGTGGTCAGCGGTATCTGTTGTTGTTACCAATCCTGTTCTTGTGACAGTCATCCTTTTGCTGTTTGGCCTTGACCTTGAGCAGGCTCTTTCCCCTGGCCGGAGAAGGCCTTCGAGTCCCTGTTTGGAAGACAGGGACATTTGTCCAGTGGCCCTTCCAGAGCAGGGGGCCAGGACTCGGGCTGTTCCTGGTTGTTCCTTGGTGGCCCACAAACAGTCTCGTTGGGGAACGGTGTAGCATCCTGGTCCCTTCCTGGCCCTGGTGTGGGGCTGCCGCACCTTCTGGGCCCTGAGTGTGCTCCGAGTTGGCTCTGACAGGCTGGCGGTGTTCCCCGTCCAGCACGCCAGCCATGTGGCCTCCTCCCACGCAGTCCTCGCTTCCCGGCCGGCGGTCTCTCCCCCCACCTGCTCCTCACAGCAGCCCAGCCATAGCACCTCACTTCAAACGAGACCCCCTGCCGGATTCCAGCCTGCGGGGTCTCACCCGAGTCTTCCTTCTTTCCTGCTCACAGCCTGTGAAGGGGGTGCCGTTACTTATTATCCTCATTTTTCGGCTCAGGAGACTGAGGTTCAGGGAGGCAGAGCCACTTGCCCAAGGTCACACAGCTCATCAGTAGCAGAACCAGGCTTGAATCAGGTTCCTCTGGCTCTGAAACCACTCACTCCCCTGGCACCCTTCCCCGGGCTCCCAGTCCCCCCACCAAGCCTCCCAATAACCCCAGAAGTTGCTCTGTGCCCTGTTTATTCCGTGAGCGCTTTCTTCCGAATTCTTTCCCGCAGAGTCAGGTTCAGAGGGCCCTTTGCAGTGGGTGCCCAATCGTTTCTTACCTCTTTAAGGCGTACACCGGATTTGTTTTACATTTTTTAAAAATTGCTCATCTGGGGTCATTCTTTGATTACTTTTAGTGAGCAAGAGGAAGGGAGGGGGAAGAGAGAGAAACATCAGTCAGTTGCCTACTTATATGCTCCCCAACTGGGGATCGAACCCGCAACCTAGGTGTATGTGCCCTGACTGGGAATTGAACCTGTGACCTTGTGGTCTGTGGGATGCGCTCCAACCAGCTGAGCCACATAAGGCAGGGCTGTGTGCCAGATTTCGTACAAATGTGCCGTTGATGGGGAAGAGGTCCACATCTTCGATTGGGTTTCTGAAAGAAGAACGTGATCCCCCAGCTCTGGTCCAGCCGCATCATTTCGAGTTAGGACCCTGCTCTCGGCCTCGGTTTGCCCTCTGTGTGATCAAGGTTACAGAGCAAGTTTCTTGACCTTGGGGCCTGGCTTCCAGCTAGGGGAGGAGTAGGTGGGTGGGGCAGGGGCAGTCCTCCCTTCCTCCCTCTGAGCCCTCCCTGTCCCTGGGCCCTCCCTACCCCACAGTTCACGGAGGAGAAGTTCGGCCAGGCCGAGAAGACCGAGCTGGACGCCCACTTTGAGAACCTCCTGGCCCGGGCAGACAGCACCAAGAACTGGACGGAGAAAATCCTGAGGCAGACGGAGGTGCTGCTGCAGCCCAACCCCAGTGAGTGGGCTGGGGCTGGGCCTGGGCCTGGGGTGAGGGCAGGAGGCTGGTGGCTGAGGCTTGCAGGTGGGAGTGGCCAGTGGGTGAGATCCCTCGAGACTTTGGGGGCTTGTGGCTGCTGTGGGGGGCAGTCCCAGTTAAAGGACACAGAGGTGGAGTTGGTGCTGGGCTCTAAGGTGCGCTCTCCAGCGGGGGGAAGGGGGGTTGAAATGCTAAGAGGACTTGAAGAAAGGCCTGGAAACTGAAACAGACTTGGGAGGAGAGGCGGGAAGAACGCCAGCTGGGTCATCGGAGACGGTGGTGGGGCCGGAGATGGCAGAGGGCTCGCCCGGAGTCACTCCTGAGCACAGAGCAAGCAGAAGCAAACTGCGGGAGAGCCTGGCACAGGGCTGTCGGGGGCGGGGGAATGCTGGGTGCCTGTGAGCCCGCTGTGTGCAGGCCCAGGGTGGTCCAGCCGTGTGCCGGGCCCTGGAAATCCATAGTGTGATGAAGGAGACGTGGCGGGCCTTGACCTCCAGCTGCCACTGCCCACCGTGAGGCCTGGGGCTGGCATTTTGTCTCTGAGCTGTGGCTTCCTCCTCTCTAGAGGGAAGGATTCCACAGGGCCGAGGGCCAGTCTCACAGGAGTAGGCCTCAGCCAGAGAATATTCTGGAAGTCACCAGGCTGCTACGGGGAGACCCCACTCTGGGTCCATTTCTGTCAGCTTGGCTTTCCTTCTCGGGTTGGACCAAAGAGCCCCGTGACTCGGCGTCCATCTCCCCACAGGTGCCCGAGTGGAGGAGTTCCTGTACGAGAAGCTGGACAGGAAGGTGCCCTCGAGGGTCACCAATGGGGAGCTGCTGGCTCAGTATATGGCAGAAGCGGCCAGTGAGCTGGGGCCCACCACTCCCTACGGTGAGCTGGCCCGCCACCGCTGGGCGGTAGGCAGGGGCCGCACGGTCTCTCCCTCTCCGATTCCCCCTCCCTCCCCACTGCCTTCTCTCCTCAATGACACAGATGATACCTGAATTACGCGTTCTGACTGTACAAACCTCAGACGCTGGAGAGGAAAGTAGAGAAGAGAGCGAGGCCTCTCTTACCCCGTTTGGTTTGTGTGCAGTTGTGGGGGGACCACAGTGTGTCCGCTCTGCAGCTGACTCCCAAACTTGGCATTGCATGACAGATGTCTGTGCGCGGACGGGAGCACATCAGGAGCCCCTCGGTGTCTATTTAATTTGTAAAACGTGTTATTGAGGTGCAGCTTACACATCATAGAGTGCACCTGTTTTGAGTGTGAAGTTCAATGATTTTTAGTAAATCAAGAGTTGCAGAAACATCCCCCCGATCCAGTTTAAAGAACATTCTCATCATCCGCCAAAGGATCCCTGGCGTCTGCTCACATTCATCCCCCCCTCCCAGCGCCAGCCGGCCGCTGATGTGCTTTGTGGCTCTGTCAGTTCGCCTCGTCTCCATGTTTCATGTAAATGGAGTCATGCGATGTGTCGTTCTTGGTGTCTGGCTTCTTCACTTAGCCTGATGTCTTTGAGGTTCGTCCCTGTGACAGCGTGATTTAGAGTTTCACTCCTTTTTATTGCTGAAGGGTGTTTCAGTATGTGAATATACTGCATTTGCTTTATGCATTCACCATTTCGTAGACATTTGGGTTATTTCCCCAGAAACACTTGCATACAAACCTTTGTGAGGACAAACGTTTTCACTTTTCCCGAGTATATACCTAGCAATGCAATTGCTGGGTCATTTGGTAAATTTAAGTTTTTAAGAAAATTACCAAATTCTTTCCAAAGCGACTGTGTGATTTTTATATTTCCACCAGCATGGTGGTGTTAAATTTCCAGATATTTGTGGATTTTCTAAGCTTCCTTCTGTTGTTGATTTCTAATTTAATTATACTTGGGTCAGAAAATCATACTTTGTATGATTTTAATACTGTTAAACTTATTCAAGCTTCTCCCCCAGTGCTGGAGCTCACAGGGAGTGAGTCTGAGTAAGTCCACGTGTGGGTTCTTTAAGAGGAACTGCTTGGGACTCCAGTAGTTTCTTCCACCAACTCAATCCCTCCTGGTTTTTGCAACCAGAGGTTGTGGGGACTTATCTTCCTGGCACTGGAACCCTGGGCTGGGGGGCCTGGTGTGGGGCTGGGACTCCTTGCTCCTGAGATATCCCTCCTGAATGTTTATCCACCACACATGGGCGTGGGACCAGCGCCTTCTGCATCTGTGCCTCTCCTACCAGTCTGGATGGATGTGGATTCTTTAATTTTGTAGTTGTCAGACTTTCATTCAACTTGATTTCTGACAGTTCTGAGTGATGGCAGTTCTATAATTTAGTTGTAGTTTTGATGTGGTTGTGTGAGGAGGCGAGCTGTGTTTACTTATGCCGCCATCTTGATTGGAAGTCTCCCTTTTAAACTTACTAAGGCTTGTTTATGGCTTACAATATGGTCTCTCCTGGAGAATGTTCCATGGCCACTTGAGAAGGTTGTGTATTATACTGTTGTTGGGTACAGTGTTGTAGAGGTGTTGGTAAGGACAGATTGGTTGATAGTGCTGTTCAAGTTTTCTGAATCCTTGGTGATTTTGTCTTGTTCTGTCCATTATTGGGCAGTCTCCAGCTGTTTCTCCTCAGCTGTCTGCTTCTGTCTTCAATCTGTTGGTGTTTGCTTAATATATTTTGGAGCTGTGTTGTGAGGTCTGTATGTTTATATTGTCTGCTTTCCTGAGGAATTGACTCATTTTTGCATCACACTGCTCTGTCCCGAGTAACTCATTTTTTTGTTTTTGTTTTTGTTTTTGTTTTGGTCTTCGGGTCCGTTCCATCTGACAGCACTGTAGCCACTCTTGTTCTCTGTGGCTGTTGTTTGCCCGGTACACCATTTTTGGCCCATTTATGTCTTTGAAGTTCAAAGCGTGTCTCATATACAGTGTATACTTGGGTCTTTATTAAAAATCCAATCTGACAGTCTTGCCTTTTGAGTGGAGCGTTTAATCCTCCTCCGTTGAATGTTGCCGTGGTTGGACTCCCATGTCGATTTGTATTGTTTTCTCTGTGTCAGGTCATTTTTATTCGTCCATCCTCCTTTACTGCCTTCTTTTGTGTTAAATAGACGCTTTCTAAAGTTTTCATTTTTGTTGCTTTCCTTAAAATGTTTTCTGAGCAGTTTTACGTAAATTGCAATTTGCATTTGAGCCTATCACAGTACACTTCAGGGTAATGCTGACTTAACGTGAGTAAAACATAGAAACTTGGCTCCAGTATAACTCCATTCCCTCCCTCTTCCTTCGTGCTGTCATTATACTACATGTTACATCTTCATATCTTATAAGCCCAATAATGCCGTTTTACGCAGTTGTCTTTTAAATCAGTTAAGAGAAAAAATTACATTGTCTCTTGTAGCTGTCTGTATAATTACCTTTAATGTACTCTTTATTTCTTTCCTTTTTTAAAAAAGATTGACTTGAGAGAGAGAGACATCACTTTGTTGTCCACTTTTTTATGCATCATTGGTTGATTCTTGCATGTGCCCTGACGGGGGACTGAACCCCCAACCTTGGCGTGTCAGGATGACACTCGAAACAACTGAGCTGTCTGGCTAGGATCCCATTCGTTTTCTTTACATTTTTCTTCTTATTTTGTGGGTTTTTTTTTTTTTTTTTTTTTTTTTTTTAGAGAGAGAGAGAGGGGGGGAGGGAAGGGGAAAGACAGGGAGAGAAACATTGATCTGCAAGAGATACATTGATCAGTGACTGGTTACCTCTCACACACCCCCAGTTGGGGGGACCTGGCCCTCAGTCCAGTCATGTGCCCTGACTGGGAATTGAACCGGCAACCTTTTGGTTCACAGGCTGGTGCTCAGTCCACTGAGCCACACCAGCCAGGGCAGTTTTCTCTATGACATTTGTAATAGCTGCTTATTCTTTGTCTGCTATGGCTAACACATGGGCCTCCTTGGAGACAGTGTCTATCGATTACTATTTTTTCCCGTGCATTGACCACACTTACCTCTTTCCCTGCATATTTCCTAATATCTTGCTGACTCTGGACGTTTTAGATATGTAGCAGCTCTGGATTCTGACCTCCCAGGGGGTTGTTCCTGCTGTTTGTTTGCTGAGAGACTTGCCTGCACTCATTGTTCAGAGTCTGTGTCCCCCGCACTATGCAGCTACTGATGCCTCTGCCTTCTTTTATTTTTTAAGTCTCGCTTCCTAGGAGTTGCTTCTAGGTCAGCATATGTCAGTTAGTGGTCAGCTGGTGATTGGTCAGAGGTTGTGCCTAATACTGCACTGGGAAGGCTTTACGGATGCATTTACGGTGGGGAGTGCGTTCAAAGCACTTTACGTGTTTTCACTGGGTGGGTGTGCGAAGCGTCCTGGGCGAGCTGCACACGTGCGTAGCCTCCCAGACCTCCAGTGGCATCCGGGAGTTTACCAGGGCCCGCAGTGACGGCCTCATTTCCCCGATCTGCTGTTACATTTCTGGCAGGTCTGTTCTTGTTTCAACCAGCTTTCCAGCTTCGCGGTAGCCGGGCTGCTGGCCTTTCCTGACTGTCTGCCACTGAGATTGCTGTTGTTTTGACAGCATCGAGGGTTTTTCTGGGCCCCAGCAGCCGAGTGGACAGCCCCAGGGCTTGTCTCTGTGGTGGACCTCCAGCATCTCAGAGCTCGAGGAGGTGGGAGCACCCACAAGCTACAAAAGCAGGGGCCCTGCCATTGCTCCCTGCCATTGCTCTTCCCAAGGTCCAGTAGATCTGGGATAAATGTGTCTCAATTTGTTGTTTGCCTTTTGTCAGTTTCTGGAGCCCAGAAATGGTTGTTTTTGACAACTCTGTCCAGGTCTTTCTTTCTTTCTTTCTTTCTTTCTTTCTTTCTTTCTTTCTTTCTTTCTTAATTTTATTTATTTATTTTTAGAGAGGGAAGGGAGGGAGAGAGAGAGAGAGAGAAACATCAATGTGCGGTTGCTGGGGGCCGTGGCCTGCAACCCAGACATGTGCCCTGACTGGGAATCAAACCTGCAATGCTTTGGTTCGCAGCCTGAGTTCAGTCCACTGAGCTGTGCCAGCCAGGGCTCTGTCCAGGTTCTTTACTGCTCCATGGGGAGAGGATTTGAGCTCTTTTCTCTGTCATTCCGTAGATCACCCCCGTCCCCCATCCTTTCCAGGGCAGTGTGATGTTCCGTGTTTTGAATGTCCCACTATTTATTTGTCCGTCCCCCGCTGATGGATATGTAGGTTGTGTACGCACTGTTCCGGGCCAGCCACTCTGCACGGTGCATCCTTGGGTTTGCCTCTTCGGCACGGCTCCGTCCAACCTCCCCACTGCTTCCTGGGGTCAGAGCAACTTCAGCCTGCCCCCGCTGCTCACCTTCGACTCTGTGTCCTCAGGGAAGACACTGATTAAGGTGGCAGAAGCGGAAAAGCGCCTGGGAGCTGCAGAGCGGGATTTTATCCACACGGCCTCCATCAACTTCCTCACGCCCCTGCGCAACTTCCTGGAAGGGGACTGGAAGACCATATCGGTGAGGGACCTGGGACCGCCCCGCCTCCTCGGTCCGCCCGTTTTGGGAACTCGGTATCCCTGGGGCCTCCCCAGCTGTGGCTCTTGTGGACTGAGTTCCTCAGAGTGGCCCTTCTCTGGGCCTCAGTTTCCCTGTCTTGACCAGCTGGCCCAGGGTCCCCCGGGGTGGCCCAGCGTCTCACTGTTCCCTGTTCCCTGTCCTCAGAAGGAAAGGCGGCTCCTCCAAAATCGGCGTCTAGACTTGGATGCCTGCAAAGCGCGACTGAAGAAGGCCAAGGCCGCAGAAGCCAAAGCCACGGTGGGTGTCCTGCTGGCCCCCACCCCCGGCCATGGGGGGCGCTGCAGGGACCTGGTGTTGGCATGACCTTTTCCCCCTGTTCTCGCCTGGAGAGGCCTGGCTGGGGGTGCTGGTCTGAGCCAGCCACTTCAGGTCGTGTCTCTAAGGGAACCCTGACGGCCCAGAGCTCTGGGTCCCAGGGATGATACTGATGGGGTGGGCCAGCCAGCAGTGCCCCAACCTGGGCACAGGGCACCCTGCAGCTTCTCCAGACAGACATGGTTGGAGCTCCTCGTGTGCCCTTGCCCACCCTCCCTGGATGCTCGGCGCTGTTCCCGGCTCTGCCAGGGCATGGCTCCCCCTCACTAACCCCTACTGCTGCAGCCCTGGTCCCAGGGCGCCCTCGCTCAGGCCCCCTGCCATGGTGTGAGAACCCCGGGGCTGGACTGCCTGCCTGCTCAGGAGCATGTCCGAGGGGCCCCTTCAGTGGCCGTAGGAGCCCGGATAGGGGCTACCCCTCCAGGCTCTGCCCACTGAGGCCTGTGTGGCCTGGATGGGCCAGTGGGGTGCGGCATGGCACAGTTGGATCGGGGCTAGGCCAGGGTTGGCAGAACTGGGCCCGAGGCCAAGCACACTCTTAGCACCCCAGGCTGCTCGTGGGTGCCGGGGCTAAAGGCCCCCTCAAGTCCCAAGGGGGGAATCCTCGTCCAGGGCATGCCAGGAAACCTATACCTGCCGAGGAAGGCCAGGCCCGGCCCAGGCACCCAGCAGCTGCTCGTGGGAGTCCTGGCCCCACATCCTGTGTGCGCCCCTGTCTCACAGCATGGGCCTCCAGCGGGGACAGGGTCTTAGCTCATCTGGGTGTGTGGGGTCCAGGTTGGAGGCAGGGGCTCAGCCACTGGAGTCTTGTTCGGGTCGGGTAGATGACCTATGGCTATTGGGATGACCTAACTAAGTCACCTGCACAGGACAACTTCCCTGTCACTCTGGAAAAGCTTGGCCAGAAGGAGCTTTTCCTCCATCAGCCAGGCCAGGGGAGCCCTCCCTTAGTCACTGGAGTGGCACGACCTCTCCTCCAGTTGGTTAGCCCAGAAGACCTGAGGCCTCTGGGTTAGTCCAGGATATCTTCCCCAGAGCTGGGACCTGGGCAGCCCAGGTGCAGAGTCCCGGAGGACCAGGGGTTCACTGCCTCGTCTCCACCCTTTGTAAACACATGCACGCACGAACCAGGACACTTTCCAGAGGGCGGGTTGTGCGTGCCCATCTGAGTAGTGTCCCCTCCTGCGGGGGCCCGGGGGGCCTGCTCCTGCCTGCGCTGTAGACTCACTAACTCTTTGTTTTTGTTCCTTTCCGTCCTGCTTTGGGTAACTTGGCTCAGTGTGAGGGAGATGTGAGTATACCTGTCCCACGTGCTGTGCTGCTTCTGGTGTGCCCATCTGGCCTGGGGCCACAGTGCCGTGGCCGGCCCGGGGCCCGTCCCCGGGCCTTTTGCAAGCAGCTGGTCTCCCCATCAGAGCCTCTACCATGAGTAGCCTCTGTTTTGGGGGGATGCCAGGCATTGGAGCCTGTGAGTCAGCTTTTTGCAAATGTTGAAAGCCTGTCACTCTGTCCATCCATACATCCATCTGTCCACCTTTGTTGTGGGGGAGGGGCCTGGTCCTTGCTGCAGGAGTGAGAGACGTGTGCAGAGATTCTGGGATGGAGAAGGCAGTGGGGAGCGGGGTTTGTTTGGAAGACTGGGTCTAACTGGGGCATCTCAGTGAGTCTGGGGTCCAGGGAGCAATAGGCCTTGACCTCTGAGCCAGGGGTTGGATCCGGCCTGTGGCTTGCCCAGAGGCCAGGGCTGTGACAGCAGCCACAGGCTGTCTCCTTGTTGCATCTCATTTCCTGGCCTCCCCAGCGTGTCTACCCCCACTTGGTCTTGTCTTTACCTTCCGGGTCTCTAAGGCCACCTCCTCTCCAGGTGGTGGAT
This sequence comes from Tonatia bakeri, assembly GCA_004024845.1. Taxonomy (NCBI): domain Eukaryota; kingdom Metazoa; phylum Chordata; class Mammalia; order Chiroptera; family Phyllostomidae; genus Tonatia; species Tonatia bakeri. Next base: position 220,459 of record PVIA01001797.1, read on the forward strand.
GTGGGAAGAGGGTCCGAGATGTATTTGTCTGTAGCCTCCTGGCCCCAGCCAAGCTCCAGCCCACCGTGACCCCTGTCCCCCCATGAACTCTGTTCCCACTAGACGGTGCCTGACTTTCAGGAGACTAGACCTCGTAATTACATTCTCTCGGCCAGCGCCTCCGCGGTAAGCGCCCCCACCCCACCCTACTCTGAGCCTCCCCTGACCCCTCCCATACCTTGGGGGCTGCTGCCCAGCAGACAGGAGCCAGAGGTTTCTGAGGCAGGGGGGCTGCCCTTCTGGTCCGCCAGTCCCAGGAGCGCCATCTGCCTGCCCGGCCCTGTGCCCTGTGCCCATGCAGCCGGCCTCGCTTCTCCCTGCGGAGGTACAGACTTCTCCACTGAAGGTGGGGACCAGACCAGCTGCCCTGAGCAGTGTGGTGAACCTAGGGTGGCAGCCGCCCCGTCTCCAGTGGATCAGAGGGTCTGCACGCCCCCACACATAGCCCTGACCCCCGCCAACGCAGGTACCACCCACCACCCCCACTCACCATCCGTGACTGCCAGGCCCTTGCACGCAGCCCCGAGGAAGAAGAGGCCAGGGCCTGGCCTGCCACACATTCACAGACCCCTACAGACAGGCGACAAGGATGGCGTGGGTCATCCAGCTGTGTGGATGTCACCCATGCTAGGTGTCGAGGGGGTGAGGAGGCCTTGAGAGTGAGCGGGCAGAGTGCAAGGAGCAGCCTATGCCAGGGCCCGGGGGTCTGGGCGCAGGGTGTGCCCTGAAGAGGACCACAGCCCAGTGTGGGCACCGGGTGGGTGGCGCAGGGTGGGAACTCTGAATGGCTTGGTGTCTTTCGTTCTCCAGCGTTACTGAGCTATTTGGCATTTACTGTTTAGTTTGGGAAATCAGCCAATCACACGTATCCCATCAGTCATGTCGGTCACCACCGCTGCTATGCCTCCCTCTGCCTTTTTTCTGTCCGTCCAAGTCCCCCATGGGTGACGTCCTCCCGCACAGACCCTCTGGCTCTTCCTCACCTCTGTCACAGCATGTTGCCCTGTGCATTCGTGCGGCCGTTCAGTGGCTGGCCCATCAGCCCTCGGGGGCATCAGCCACAGTTTATTCCAGCAGGCCCCACCACTGGGCATGCGCCCTCCACCTGGGCTGGTGGAGGTTGCTTCCTACGATGCGACTCCCTAAGCAGCACTGTCGGGGGACGCCTCCGCCAGGCAGGTCTTGTCTCCGGTGGCACCCCCACAGTGGGGCGCACAAAGGGGTCTCCTGAGTCCTGTTGGGAGGGGGGTCTTCTCTCAACTCTGGATCACACTTCCAACCCCCTTCTGGGCCGAGTGGCAGGGAGAATGTCCTGGAGGGTGACGACTGCCCTGTTTGTTTCTTTACTCTTGAACCCCAGTGTGACTCAGGCACGAGGCTGCCTTCCTCTGCCAGAGCACAGAAAGGTTCAGTGACTGACCCAGGGTTATACAGTCCTGTCTCCCGACCCAGCAGACCTAGCCCAGTGTTGGGGTGGGGCTGGGGGACGATCAGTCTCCCCTGAGCCCTAGTCGGGGCCCAGGGGCTTGCACAATAGGAGAAACCCAAGCAGGACTTTCCAGTTGGCTGTCCCCTCCCTGCATGCGGCATGTTGGACTGGACTGTGATTGAAAGTGCCCCTCCCCCCAGGCCTCAGCTCAGCCTCAGCTCTGGGTTGGGTTGGGGGAGGGCAGGGGTACAGAGAAGTTGGGGGTCTCGAGGAGCTGGGGCAGGGCACAGGCTCTGGGGTTTGGCTGTCCTCCCCTGCCCGCTGCCCCCTGCTGACCAGTGCCCCCTCCCACCCCTGCTCACCGGCCCTGCCGTGGTGCCTGCAGCTCTGGAATGATGAGGTGGACAAGGTGAGTGGGGCAGGGGGCCTAGGGTAGACGCCTGAAGTGGGGGGGAAGCGGGAGGCTGGGCACGGCTGCCACTGCAGGGCTCAGGCCTGTTTCTAGTTCCCAGTCTGTGCCCCCTGCCCACTAGGACTGCTGTGAGGGTTGTCGCTTCCCCTTTGTGGGGAGACCACCTCCACAGTGGGCCCCCAGAGGTGACTGCGGGTAGGATTTTCCCCTGGTGGGTGGTGTCAGCCAGGAGAGTCTGGGCACAGCCCCTGAGGGTCTGTCTCTGTGACTGCTCTCAGGGGACTGGGCCTCGGGGGTCGGCAGGGTAGTCGCTCCCCCCGGGGGTGTGGCTCCCGGCCTGAAGTTGGGTGGGAAGCGCAACCCTGCCACCTAGATGTCCATCTGCATCCCCATGGGGAAGTGACAGCAGCCAGGGAGGGGAGGAGCCAGCCACTCCTGGGCGGGCCTTGGCTCGGAGGTGATGGGAGGGAAGCTGGGGGCCATTGTCACTCTCACACTGTCACCCCACTCTTCCCAGTCCGAGCAGGAGCTCCGAGTGGCCCAGACAGAGTTTGACCGGCAGGCAGAGGTGACCCGTCTCCTGCTAGAAGGAATCAGTAGCACTCATGTGAGTCCTGCTGCCAGTTCCTCTATCATCCACTTTGTCGCCCCTTGTGTCCCCACTGCAATCATCCAGGATGAAGCTGAGCGAACCTGGATCTCGGGATCGGGAGGGGAGGGGAGTGCTTGAGCCTGTGGTCCGTAAGAGGGTGCATTAGTCCTGAAACAGCAAGTGCCCAAGGGTGGGAACCTCTCTCCTCCCTGCAAGGAGCAAGAGGTGGGGGCAGAAGCCACCGGAACGCTGCACCCGGGCGGGAGTGGAATGTGTCACCCCGACACCCCTGCCAGCCCGTCACCACTGGCCTCTTGCCCACACAGGTGAACCACCTCCGCTGCCTGCATGAGTTCGTTGAGTCTCAGACAACTTACTATGCGCAGTGCTACCGCCACATGCTGGACTTACAGAAACAGCTGGGCAGGTGCCCACTGGGGTCCCCTGGCTCCCAGGCCCAATGAGCAGCCCCACCTCCCGTGACACCCCACGGCGCACAGGGCGGGTTGGAGGGCTGCCAGCTGAGGCCCTGCCCGGAGCCCTCTGGTGGGCCAGCACACCCCTCACTGGATGACAATGGGGGCCCTGGTCTGGGGGACTCTGAGCGGTTTCTCAAGTGTGGGGTGGGAGGTGTCAGGGACAGGGCCGGGAGCCTCTCACTCTCCCCTTGCTTCACTTTTCCCTTCATGCTGCCAGCTCCCAGGGAGCCATGTAAGTAGCCGGGGTCTCCTGGCCTCTGCAGTGGGCTCCCCTGGTGTTCTGGGGGCACGTGGGACTGGATATGGCTCCTGGGTTCTGAGGTGTGCCCTCTACTCTCCAGATTTCCAGGCACCTTCGTGGGCACCACGGAGCCTGCCTCCCCACCCCTCAGCAGCACCTCACCCACCACCACTGCGGCCACCATGCCTATGGAGCCCTCGGTGGCAGGCCTAGCCCCTCCAGGAGAGGCCTCACTCTGCCTGGAGGAGGTGGCACCACCTGCCAGCGGAACCCGCAAGGCCCGGGTCCTCTATGACTACGAGGCAGCCGACAGCAGTGAGCTGGCCCTGCTGGCGGATGAGGTGGGTCTGGGTGCCACAAGGACGGCGGGAGGGGCCTGGTGGAACCTGAACTGGGTTCACTGGGCCGCGGACCCCACACCCCTGCCTTTGTCTCTGAGGGGCCGTGGAGGCGGGACTGAGGCCAAGGGATTCCGGGGGTGCTGTAGAACCAGTGAGGAGGTGAACGCCCACCTCTGGAGTGCAGGTCCCCATGTATCACAGTGGGGTCACAGCCCTGTCCCCATTTATTCCTGGGCCAGTTCTGCCCCGCCCTAACCAGCCAGAGTGTGACCTTCCCGTTCTGCTTTCCTCTTCAGCTCATCACCGTCTACAGCCTGCCTGGCATGGACCCCGACTGGCTCATCGGCGAGAGGGGCAACAAGAAGGGCAAGGTTCCTGTCACCTACTTGGAACTGCTCAGCTAAGCAGGACCTCCCCAGGCCCCTGCTTGTCCCATCCTGGACAGGACAGGATGGGTGCAGTCCTGCCATTTGTCTTGTCTGCTGGTGACTTAGCCGCTCAGGGTGGGGAGACCAACCCCATCCTGTCCCTGCCCAGTCACCAGCTGTGAGGGGCCTCAGAGGTTGAATGTTCCCCACCCCTCCCCCAGCCCTGCTTCTGACCTGGTTCTGGAGCCCCCGATCCTGCCTGCGTCCCCCGAGCACCCCAGCCCCTCTGGCTCCTCTGAGGAGGGAGACGCTGGCTGCAGCCTCTGCACTCAGCACCTTGGCCTGTCAGGGGGTCAGCGTCAAGGGCCTGAGGAAGCCCTGGGGTTCACCCTTGGCAAAGAGAACACCTGCCTTTCAGTTGCCAAAAGCAGCAAAAGGGGGAAGGGCAGGTGCATCTGTGGCAGGCCTGTGGGACTGGACGCTGTCACCTCTGGGCAAACTGGAGCAGAGGGGAGCCTGACCAGAGAGGCAGGGCCGGGCCACTGAGCGGCATCTCCCCGGTGCTACCCTTCCCCTCGTACCCTAGAGCTCAAGCCAAGTACGGCGGCTGCAGCCTGCACCTCTCCACACTCACTTTTTAACTGATCTTTTTACTCTGCCTGTGCTTTGCTCTCTAGCCAGCAATGAATAATAAACCACCCTTGGTGTGCATGCTGCCTGCCTGGGGTCGAGGGCCTCGCAGGGCGGGCACTGACAGTGGGAAAGGGGAGACTTCGAGTTTGCTCCCTCCCTCTGGGTGTGGGGCGGTGTACACAGTGTGTTGGCCCTGGCCCAGAAGCAGTAGGGCAGAGGGAAGGAAAGTTCTGTGAAGCACCGTTCACTGCACCCCCTTCCACCCCAGGGCCCATGCGCTCAGATGGGAGTGAGCACAGTTCCTCTGCGTGAGGCTGCCTGACAGTCACTGTGTCCGTCCCAAGGGCTTCGCTGACCATGGGCAGTGGAGCAGACTGTCAAAGTTCATGGTGGGCCCGGCGCCAAGCCACAGGTGCTCCTGTCCTCACAGACAAGGGAATGTCAGACATACTCACCTCAAGGTTCCATAACTCAGTGGCCATGCAGGGCCCCTAGCCTAGGAAAGTCTGATTCTCGGAACTTCGAGTGGTGGCTTTGGGCTCCAAGCCAGGTTTTTCAGGGGTGTCCAGACTTTTTGGCATGTCTGTGCTACACTGGAGGAAGAGCTGGGCCACACATTAAATGCACTGCAACATGTAATCACAAAAACCCTCAGAATGTTTTAAGCAAATTTCCAGTTTTGTGTTGGGCTGCATTCATAGCCATCCCAATCCACATGCGGCCCGCGGGCCACAGGCTGGGGGCCCAGGTGAGATTAAGCGTCTCAGCCAGACCCAGCCGATGACTAGGCCCTGAGGGTGCCTAGGGAATGTAATTTCTCACTTAACAGTTAAGGAGTAGTTACATTTATACAGTCCTAAAATTACACCTGGCCCTTTGAAGGCAACCAGGAGGCTGATGTGGCCCCCAGTGAACATGTTTGACGTCCCTGGCCTAGGGAGAGGTGGACAGGGGCCCCGGTATAAACAGGAAGGAGCAGAGAACTTCAAGAAAGGCGATTCCCAGTGATGAGCTCGGGTCAGGACAGGCCAAGAAGGGAAAAATCCAAGTGACCACACAGCAACCCCTCCCCCTGACAGTAATGGAGGGATGTCAGTGAGTTGACCACCAATACACAGCCCGCCATCTCCAAATCTCCACTCCACTCCCAGGACCCTGGTTGAGGAAGACTGCCCCATGCACAGACCTCCCCTGTCATTACTGGGCTTTGGAGGCACACATCACACAGTTGTCTATAAACAGTATTTTAATATTTGTATAAATAGACCACAGTATTACCAAAAAAACTGCAAGAACAGCATGGAAAAGAGCTTTTCAAACCCGAGCATCATACAGCCTCCCATCTCTCCCCTGGGCCGGGGTCAAGTGCTCTGGGGAATGCTTGAAGAAAAGGAATAACCTGTGGGGCACTTGGAAGGTGAAGGGGTGAGCACAGCAGACTTGTGGCTCCCCGGCCTTGCTGTTGACCTCCTGACCTATTACACAAATAATGCCAGTGTGTGGTGGTTGGAGCTGTGGCTACTCGGGGGAGAGGGTGGCAGGAGTTGCCAGGTCTCAGGCAGCCGGTCAGGCTGCTGTGCAGGCTGGTGGAGTGGCAGGCAGGCAGCACAACGCTGCCCTATCTCTGCACGTGCCGGACGAAGGCCTGCACTAGCTGGATCAGAGGCTCTTGACTCTCAGGGCTGGTCTTGGGGAGGGAGGTGGACTTGCCCTGAGGCGAGAGGAGGATGCCAGCGGCAGGGGAGCTGGGGGCTCCCCTGCGGAAGTAGCGCGAGAGGCTGGAGAGCAGCGTGCTCTAGGAAAGAACAAGCAGCCCGATGAGGCCTGGCACCTGTCCCCCAGGCTGCCTCTTCTCCACTGGCCCCACTCCCTCCAGCCAGGGCCCTCTGTCCCTTCATACCAACTCTGAGCTGAGCTCCTGCTTCATCCGCTGTTTATCCCGCGGGTGCACGGCCGGGTCCCTAAGGTAGCGCATTGCCTGGGAGATGAGCAGGTAGAAGCAGTTCTCCATGGTAAACATCAGGAGGGACCTGGGGCAGGGCAGGGTTGGTGCTGTTGCAAAGGGCTAACCTAACGAGGTGCCAGGTGGCTGCCCCCACCCCAGACCGCGCTGCAGGAGGGCTTTCTTACTTCAGTGTTTTGGTCCCTTCTGCCTGTGTGCTGAGCCCCACTGCCTGTGTAAGAGGCTCCTTTTTCTTATCCAGCTGGAGGAAGAGAAACAAGGGGTAAAAAACAATGCAGCTAACAATGACAGCTTCGACTCTGAGAGCTTCCTACCTGGTGGGCCCTGCACTAAGCAATTTGATCAGTTACCTCACTTAATCCTCACCGTAATTCTCAACAGAGGTAAGCTGTCATACTCCTTTTATGATGAGGAACAAGCTCAGGAGTCTGAGTAAATGTGCCAAGCTCATGGTTAGGAAGTGGCAGAATGGGAGGAAGATTTGAACGCAGGGGTCAGACAGCACCCAACTCACCTCTCCAAGCATGTTTAGGGCCACATTCACTGTGGCCAGAAGGGTCCCGAAGGAAGGGGCCACTTCAGAGTCAAAGGTGGGAGTGGTGAAGCTCAGGGCAAACAGGAAGTTGTATTCAGCAAGGTCCAGGGACTGAAAGGCAAGACCAGAGCACTTCAGGGCCCAGCTAGGACCCTGGGCGGCTCTCAAGAGGCGACCAGGGCACAGCTAGGTCTTCGGGCCACTGTGGAAGGCTGGTGGCACAGCACAGGTGGTGCTGTTACCTGGTCCAGCAGGATCTGGCAGACGTCCGGGGTGAAATGGCGCAGGGCCGCCAAGGTCCTGCTGAGGATCTTGAGGAGGCCATACTGGACCACGTGTAAGGCTCGCTGCTCCGAAGCCTCTGTGTCAGCAGTGGGCTGCTTGGAGGAGGAGGAAGAGGGGGCAGCAGGGGCAACTGTGGGTGGCCGCTGAACTCGGGGAGCAACAGCTGAGGGGACGCCATCCCCATTTTTGTTCTGGAGGAGAGAGAAGTGGAGGTGGAGCATAGAGCAATGCCAGGGTGGAGCATTCCAGGCAGCCACAAGGGGAAGGGGCTCCGGTACCTGCAGGTAGTGCTGCAGCATCTTCCGGCTGTGCAGGAGGGAGGTGCAGGCCTGGCACAGGTAACCCAAGTTGACCTACAGCAAACACGGGAGGGTGAAAGGCTTCTCGCGGCACCAGCCCCAGCCAACCAATGAGCCCAATCACACAGGCCCCCACAGAGTGCCACCGTGCCCCGGACTCACTGAGTCCCTGCACACTCTGGGCCAACAGACTCCTGGGCGGCTTCCCAGGGCCCTAACTAAAGGCCTATACAGTATTAGCCCTCAGTCAATAAACAAGGTGGGGCTTATTTTGCCATTTTACAGAAAAAGAAAAAGGCTCAGAGCGGTGAAATGACTTGGCTAAGGTCACGCACCAGCAAAGACAGAGGCCTGACTCCAGAGCCTGAGTCCTTCCCTGCCCTGCTCTCTGGCGAGGGCCCAGCCTCAGACCTATTCCTAAAGGAGTGAACCAACGTCTGACCGATAAATCCCAAGCTTTTAACCTGTGAGGCTGCCCGATGCCGGGGAGGGAAGCATTTAGCTCCAGGGAAAGCAGTGTGAAACCAAAACCTGTGCTCTCTGAGCACAGTTCACTGCGGGTACCCCAGATAGCGCCCATTGGACTGTCCCCGACTGTTTCCCCAGGACCCTCCAAAAACTTGTGCCTGAGCCTCACCTGCACATCCCGCAGGAGTTGTGGCAGGTGGAAGTGCCACTCCTTCATGAAGCTAGAGAGCTGCAGAACGAAGCCCACGGTGTGGTCCGCCTCCTCCAGGCACGCCAGACTCTGCACCGTCCGCACCGCGCTGAGGCACTGGGAAGGGAGAGGGCAGGATGGGGTGACGCAGGAACGCAACACACCTGTCCCTGCTCTTCCGTGGGGAGGACAGGTCCTGGGCCCACAAACACTAAAGTAGCAGCACAACAGGTGGCCTGGCATTGCAACCAAGGGGTTCTGCCTGAGCTAATCCCAGATCGTCTGCCTCACTCAGCAGAGCAGTGGCCCCCGTTTGGCCAGTCAGCCAGTAGTCCTCACAGTGCCCCAGAACCGGGGCACTAATACCCCTCAACTACCTGAATGGCTCAGTCCCCCTGTAACCCTCCAGCCCCACCCCTGGCAGCCCCTTACCTGTAAGGTCCGCTCCTGGTGAACACCCACGAAGTCCAAGGCCTCAGTCAGGAAGTTGTAGCGCAGAGTTTTGAGGAGCCGTTCCATCAGAGATATGGATAGGCGGTAGACCCCTGGCCAAGAGGGGGCATCCAGGGACTTCCGAGAGGTGCTGGGTGTCTAAGAAACAAATGGCAGGACATAGCGCCAAGGAACCTGGCTGACAGGTACAGCAGGGCCTCTGTACAGCATAGCAGCTAAGGCAGCGTGGCTTAGAGGAGAAAGTCTCCTGGAATGGGTATGGTCACCACCTGACAACCAGGGAGACCAGAGAGGGTCCAAGGCCAGCAGGGATAAAGAACACGAGGCAGAGATAAGAGAATCCTGGGTTCTAGACTCAGATCTGCCACTAACTAGCTGTGTGACAGGTGAGCTTCTCTTGCTGTAGGTCAGTATGGGGCGGGGAAGATTCCATTCCATCAGTGTGGTAAATAGAACACTAAAGAGAACAACTTCCAGAACAAGTGAAGGGGGCTACAGGAGCATTTTCCCACTGGAAGTGTGGTCTGGGCAGTCCAGGCCACCTGGCAGGCCGCTGGCACTCACCTGCACCGTCCCATTGGTGCTGAGCTGGTACACACTCAGGAGGGGCAAACAAATGCTCTGAGTGATGCCGGCTCCGGCCACTGCTGTGGCTCCCTAGGAAGAAGGGACATGGAATGAGATGCAACCTGTCCCTACAGCCACCCACCCACCCATCCAGGGGCAAGGGGAGCTCTCAGGCAGATGAGAGCTTCTGGGAGAATCGCAGTGCCAGAACTGGCTCAGTACAAGCAAGGAAGCTCCCTCCTGCCCTTGGGCTTGCCTCCTACCTGCTGGGTGCGAGCCAGAGTGAGGAGCAGGTGAAACGCTGCCTCGGTGAAATGCAGGTTCTGCTTCATGCGCAGGCTCACCTCCAGGGTGGTGAACAGGGTCGGCAGGATGGGGAGCCTGCGGGTCACCTGCAGCCACGAGTCGCCATCTTCATCCACCTCACACAGCTCCTTGGCCAGGTGCAGGCCCAGGACACACACCTGGGGCCCAGGGACAAAGATCGGTAGAAGGGAAGAAGGCAGGGCAGGGGAAGAAAAGGAGAAGGGAGAGGACAGACTGCCCCGTACCCAGCTGCCTGAGCCTTGGTCACACACATCTCTAAGGGAGCCGAACTGGAACACAACTTGGAATCTCTCCCAACCCTGCTCTGCTCCCACACCCACCTCTCAGGGACTGGCAACTCCAGCCACGGTAACAAACCCACCCTACACTGACAGAACTGCCGATGACTTCCCTCCCGCATCACGCGCACTGCCATGAAGCTGTGTCGGTGCTGCTTCCCGGCCCACATCTGCTCACTCCACCCAACCCTGCTATCGCATGAAGACAAAGTGACCTCCCCTCTCTGCACTAGTGCAGTCACCTCCTAAGTGGTCCTTCATCTTTTCTGGACTCTAATCAATTCTTTTACCAGTGGCTTTTCAAACGTTTTTGACCATGGCCCTCAGTAATAACTACCTTTACATTGTGCCCTGGTATTCACACATTTACATACTTTCATTGAATGGTACCTACCCTTACATCCTGTAAAACACACTAATATTTTCCTTTATATTTAATTCTATGTAATTTTTAAAATATGCTCATTTTTGCCAAATAAGCTCATTTCAAGAGCCAGCAATAGGTCACGACCCAGAGTTTGAAAACCACTTTTTGCTACTACACCCAGAGCAGTCTTTGTAGAGCAGAGTCTGATCATTGCTCACCCTTGCTTAAATTGGTTCCCATTTCACTTACAACCCAGATCAAAACCCTGACACAGCCTCCAGTCGTCTAGCCCCACCGCTCTCCAGGCCTGACTTCATCTTCGCTCTCAACAGCCTGCTTTAGGTCACCGCAGACAGGGTGCTCTCTGAGTCTCCAGATTAGGGAAAACTCCGCATTGTACATTCTTCCTGTACTGCTCTCCTGCAGGACTTGCCACAACAGAATTTCAACTCTTCCTTGCATGGCCTGAAATTTATTAACTCTCTCGCCCAGTCTGTGAACTCTGTAGGTGCAGTGACTCTCAGTCCTGTTCACTAATCACCCATAGGTCCTGGCACAGAGCAGGTGGGCAGTTCATGTTTGTTGGGAGCATGTGGAAAGAACAGCTTCCCAGGCGCGCCCTCACCCCATCACGCTGGTCCTTGTGCCGGGGCCGCGAGCAGTCGTCAGTATCCATGCTGTCCTTGTCCTCTGTGGCGCTGCCTGAGGCCAGACTGTGACGGGTCTGGTCAAAGAGTGCAATCACCTCTTCTTGGAGGGTTTCACAGACGTTAAGCACTAGCTGAGAGTACTGGGGGATGTCACACACTGCAGAGCAGACAGGTAGGAAACATGGTCACATTCACTATGTCACCTGTCACTGCATTCCAAGGCTTCCTAAAGACCAGCGTTCCAAGACTGGAAACTCAACCGCCGCTGGAGGAACGTCTGGCTGTGCTAAAGGAAGCTTGATCCGGCCCAGCCCGGCCCAGCTGCCAGCAGGCACAGGAGACCACTCCTCCCACCCGCTGTGTCCCTCACCTCTCATCTCCTTCATCTGCAGCACAGTGATGAATGCAGAGAACACCTTGGCTTTGGTCTTTTCCATGAGCTGCTGGTCTGCCTGCAGCACTCCCTCCAGGATCTCTGTCAAGGGTGCAAGGACCTCATCCACAGGACCTAATTCTCTAGAAATAATACGGGGTTGAGAGAGAGGAGAACACAGCTCACAAAAAGGCCACAGGTGCCCTCGTTCCAACTGAAGATGCCCACTGGGCAGTCGGCTCTTTCAGTCCCATTGCACGATGGAAAGCTAGTGCGTTTCACACCCATTTTCTCCCCTTTAGGAAAGCAAAGGGTCAGTAGAGAGGATCGAGCAGGCCACGCCCCCGACAGCACACACCTCTTCCACTGCCGCAGGAGGATGAGCAGCAGCGTGCACATCATGGAGCCGAGGCGGAGGCAGTTTACTGAGGCCGGGACCAGGAGCTGAGGTGAGACAGCCAACCAGTTAGTTGTCAGGCTTCCTGTGGGCTGGTCTAGCTGGAAGATTCCAGCTACATTCACAGGGCACCTTTTGGCCTCGCCTTTGTTTCCTAGCAGTGAGCTAACGGGTGGGACACAGGGGGAGGCCAGGGGCTGGCCCAGCAGCAGCAGACCTCTGCCTCCCCACTGCAGCCTCAGGCCTCCCGGGCCAGCTGAGCCCTCTGACCTGACCACCTGCATGACTGCAGACTCGTGAGCTGCTATTTGACCTCGGAGACCTTCTCCCAGGGAGAAATGTAAAATCTCCCGGGCACACTTACTAATGCTTTGGTTCCATCAAGCACATCAAGAAAGAGCTGACGACGCACTGCAGAGTCGGTCAGATGCATTATCTCTGCCTGCAAAGGAACAGAAAAAATGGCAGTGGGAAAACTTCCTAGACTAGAAGACAATAAATGTGGGGTCCTCTGTCAGGCAATTAGTCATTGATAAGTCATTGTCCCCTTGATTAAAGTGGAGCTGGAGGGCACTAGTGTTCCTTTGTTTGCCCTCAGATAAGGTCAGAATCAAGCCCAGGTTCACCTCTTCTGCCTGATAATGTCCTTCCTTTGCTCAGATCCTCAGGCTTCCCAGTGTCCTGGAAACACAAACTCCTCCACATGGCCAGAAGGCCCCAGAGGACCTACTCCAACCGATTATGGTATCAACCCACTGGTGTTCACTCTATTCCAGCCATAAGGCCTCCTTCCTCTTCTCTGAACATACCAAGAACTTCTCGACCCTTGCACTTGTGATTCCATCTGCCCAGACTACTCTTCCATGGGCTCTCCACCTGCAAGACTCCACATATTCAGGTCTCAGTTTGGACATCTCCTCACAGAGGGCCTCCCTGCCTATTCTTATCCTACTTTAGCATTCACTACCATAGCATCCTAATTATTTCCTTCACAGTGAATTATCACAATCTGAAACTATTTCTTTGTGAGTTTGTTGACAATTTGTCTCCCTCTCAGCCCACTCTCCATGAGTCTGCCTGGTTCACTGCTGTAGCCCTGGTGCCTGGAACATGGAAAGCATTCCATTAACACCCATCCAATGAATGAATGAATGATCAATATGCGAGACTTAACTGGATGGGTTCCCTAGCAGGAGGAAAGAGGATGGGGGATTTTTCAATAACAACTCAAGAACTACTGTGTAGCTGGGGCCTAAGAGGCTGTTGACACACATGTTATTTCTGCAGCAAAATCAATTATCCCCTAAAGACGGCTGAGCCTTAGGTGCACCTGCAACCACTGAACTGAGAGAAAGCCCCAAGGCTACGGGCAGTCTGGCGCTGGGGGACATGTCAGAGGGGATGTAAGAGTATGCCTGGAACAGGTGATACCTATCAAGATGAAGTAATTAATGAAGTTAAGGAATTAACCTGGGTTCCCGGGAAGAACAGTTCTACACCAAGTTCTAATCATATAGGATGATAATGTCAAGTCACTAAAAAATGCCAAGAAAAACTGCAATCTCTTCTCAAATGTTAACTTTCTGTCTAAAAACCAACTCTCAGTAGTAGACACACAGTGAAGACAGAATGCCCTCTATTCTTTTTCTAAGACCAGGAAATGCAGTTTCTAGAACCGGTGAAAACAAACACCTCTCTGCAGAGGGTCCTGCGGCAGTTACAGCTACCCGACTGGTCAACATATACTAATCTCTAGACCACAGGGCACACAGCATGAGGAGTGTGCCTGAGAGGAAGAAGAAGGAAGCCCCAAGACCTATCCAAGGCTTTTATGCACGTCTAAAAGGATTTCAAATTACTCCTCGGCACTTCTCTTAAACACCCCATATTGGCCCCCATCTTTGGACACAGAACCTGTTACACTTCAGCTCTCAGAGAAACACCCTGACTCATTCTTCATTCCAAAAGGGTGTAACTGCCAGGGACGACCCCGACACATCATCGCTAGGAAACCAGAGTGGAAACTTGCCCCGGGAGGTTCTTACGTGACTGGTGGCAATGATGAGAAGCATCCTCCAGGCGGAGACCAGCATCTGATACTCGATCAAGGAGGTGCAGCTGCTGCCCTCTGTGTCGGCCGTGTGAACCGCCAGAGATCTGACATATCCTGACCAGTAGGCGAAGCGTCTCTCACTGGAAAATTTCTTGAGTGTATCTTTTAATGACTGGTCTAGTGAGCCCCTGGAGTGTCCAAAAAACAGAAACTAATGTCAGGGTTTGAAAGCAGACAGGCACGTGATGGGCACAGACCCTTGCTGAGGCAGAGAACACAACCTCACACGAGCTAAGGCAGACGGCTCCAGAGACCTCCAATGTGTGGGGCACACACACTTCTTGCTTAACATAAAGGTTAGTTAGTTAGGCTGAGGACTTTTCCAGGGTTCCTCCTCCATAAATCCTGAGCACGAAGTCTGCTTCGCAGTAACTCTTGCTGACGATCACAAATGCCATCAGTGGACTGGTCAGAGACACAGCTCAGTGGCCCTCCACAGATGGCTCCAAACCAGCTCTCTCTGACTTGGCTCGTACAGTCACACACCCAGTGGTAGGCCACCGTGGTCCCCCTTCCAGACCTTTAGTTAAAATTTTGCCCTGACTGGTGTGGCTCAGTGGATTGGGCACAAACCGAAAAGTCACCAGTTCAATTCCTGGTCAGGGCACATGCCTGGGTTGTAGACATGTGAAAGGCAACCAATGGATATTTTTCTTGCACTCCGATGCCTCTCTCTCTCCTTCTCCCTCCCTTCCCCTCTTTCTAAAAACAAAATCTTTAAAATCTCAAAAGGGGAAAGGACTCACTTGACTACATAGTATATCTCCAAGCATATTATCTTCATAATCAGGGCACAGGTCTCCAGGATGCTGGGCTGTGGAGGAAAGAGCAGAGCAGGCCCCAATCACGAGGGGAACCTCTTCCCAGGTGCATCCCCGCATAAGAATGCATGCCCTCGCACGTGTGAGTGGGCACCTGGCTTGCGAGAGCACAAGTGTCAGGTCCACAGTGTCTCCAAGCGAGTGGAGATGACCACGCAGCCATCAGCACAGAGCAGGGCATGCCACTGTCCTTCCCCATGCAAGACATCGGAGGGAGGGGAAGCAAGCACTTCCCTGTGAAAGGAGTCTGCAGTGAAGACAGTACCCTGGCTGCTCACTTAGGGGGACATCACTGCCCCGGCCCTGTCTCCCAGCCCAGCCTCACCTCCCAGGGACTTCGGGTCATTGCCGGCCGCCGCCACAGCTTACCTCGGAGGTCTCTGAAGGGGGGGAAAGCGTTCCAAACAGGGGACTGGTTAAATTCTCCCAGAACTTGGGTCTGAAAAGAAAATACATGTTGTAAATCACACTCCTCTCACAGTCCTTTCTCCACTTCCTTCTGGTGGTCACCTCCTACTCTACCGTCCCAACCCAAACATGGTCTCAAAAGTCATGTGCTCCTACAGAAAGGTGAAGGGTTCCACAGATTATGTGTGTTTTGTGCTTCCTGTTAAGGAGTACAGCTGTATCTCACGGAGGTGACCCATAAATACCCAGGAGTGCCACGGCACATCTGAGACGGCCGCACACAAGAGAGTGAGGAGGGACACAAGGCACGGACTCTGAGCTCAGCCGTTTCAAAGCCCTTCCCGCTGTGCAGCTAGCGTGCAAACAGTGAGGTCCTGACACTCTCGCGTGAGCCTTCTGTTTCTCAAGAACAAGGGTTCTGGGGGTTGGCACAAGGCAGACAGTCAAAAGGCAGGAAGTCTAAAGCAAACACATCTTCACCTTAGAGTGAAGATGATGCCTCCCAGTACAGCATTAAAAAGAGAATCACTAAGAGAGACACTCCTGCTCAGCAAGCGACCCAGGCACTGGGCACTTTTTGTGCAAATGCGCAGCGATGCATCACAACAAACCACTAGGACGGGCGCTGATGCCACCCCATCTGACAGACAAGAACGTGAGCTCTGGTGGAGCCAGACCTACTTGGTCCTGAGGACCAGCATGGCACTGTCCCGCCGGTCCTGCCACAGGGCGTGCAGAAAAGCGATGGCCGCACGGTGTAGCAGGGGTGGGCACCAGTAGCGATCCTGCTGCTGGGAGTCAATCAGATCCAGCACCACGTGGAGACAGCTCCACTCTCCAAGGCTGAATTCCTGCAGGAGGGACAGGTGAGAGTTCAGGGCCACAGCCACTACCAGTAACTGTACCCGCAGAGCCCAGCACCCACCTCCCAGGGAGCAATCTCCCAGCTCCATCCCAGGGGCAGGCTCACCTTGGAGCCATCACTGCCATCCTTCACCTCAAGATTCAGAAACAGTTCAATGAGGCCTGGCTGAGTCTCTACTGCCACAGTGAGAAATTCCAGGATCATGACTTTGATGCGCATGTCCTCGATTTTGCTCTGCAACCGGGTCAGGAAGGCGTCTCGAATGGCAGCTGCGTCATTGCCCAAGCAGGCATACACTGACATCGGGGCCACCTGGTGAGACCGAGACACACAGGCTCAGAGCTCTATTTCTAGAAAAACAGGCTCCTGCAGATGGGTGCTGGAGAACTGTCAGAAAATGGCCAGAAAGGGAAACATCCAGACATACAGCTCCGGGTCAAAAGGGACATCACCCCTAACTACAGCACAAGATGCCCAACAATTCACAGGAGAAGCAGTAATTAAGTGAAAGATGCACAACCTCTCTCATGGTTAAATAAATTCAAAGAAAAAAATGAGGCAATACTGATTTGCCTGCTAGATTAGCAAAGATTAAGAAACTGATGAAGCCATGTGGCAAGGACACAAGACTTGGTGTTAGGGGTGTGCACTGTTCCACTCCTTTTTGGAGGATAATTTGGAAATGTCTAATAAAAATTTAAATGTTCACTGACATTTAACTTTTAGGAACTGTCAACAAAAGTTCGCAGAGTTCTACAGATAATAACTGCAGCATTGTCTGTAACAATGAAAGATAGAAGCTAGCCCAAATAAATTAGGATGCATCCACTCTACGGCATGCCAGGCCAGTATTAGGGAGAAGGAAGCAGCTCCAAACGTGCCCACGCGGGAAGACTGCAAGACCTGGTGTTAAGTGAAGGAAGATGGTCACGGAACAGTGTGTGGAGTGGAACCCTACTCCTGAAAGGAGAAAAAGCTCACACCTACCCCCTTCACTACACAAGCACAGACAGAGACAAATCTGGGGCAGTGCATAGCAACCTGTTCATAGGCAATCTATAATGAGGGGTCAGAGGTACCTTAACTTCCTGTTACATTTATCTGTATCATTTACATAAATACTTTGAAATGAGTATGTAAGACTGTTGTAATCAGAAAGTATCCTCATAAAACACAATTTGTGTGTGTGTGTGTGTGTGTGTGTGTGTGTGTGTGGCTATGTCACTTTAAAAGTCAGACAAGTCTAAGCTGCTTCTCTTGGGAGAAGGCAAGAGTGGTCACAAGCATGAGGTCAGTTTTCTGGGCTTTGGTTGGTTAAGTAGGACCCTACCGTGGCCAGACGTTTCAGGAGCTGGATGGCCAGACGTGGCAAAGCAGGGTCATGTTTGTGGTAAATGTACTTGGCAAGAACAGCAATGAGGTTGTTCCCATGGGCACCTGAAGAAGCACAGAAAATAGTTTAGACACCAAGTGTGCCTGATGCAAGCTCTTAAGAGAGGGTGCTGTTCAAAAAGGTTCATATATGCCCTGACCGGTCTGGCTCAGCTGGCTGGGCGTCGTCCCACAAAGTGAAAGGTTGCCGGTTCAATTCCTGGTCAGGGCACATGCCTGAGTCACAGGTTTGGTCCCCAGCTGGGGCGTGTATGAGAGGCAACCGATCGATGTTTCTCTCTCACATCGATGTTTCTCTCCCTCTTTTTCTCCGTCCCTTCCCCTCTCTCTAAAAATAAATAAATAAAAATCTTAAAAAAAAAAAGTCTCATATATGTGAGGGAATTACTCTCAAGTACTTGGAGGGCCAGAGTGAATCCAAGTGCCCCTATTATTCTATTTTTTTCAGTAGCCAAGTGGACAGACAGGACTTGGGGAGGAGCAGCTCAATGCAATTCATTAATAGCAGAAAGAAATACATTTTCAAGAAACAGGTAGTCATTTACCAAATAGGTTAGAAAAAGCTATCACACCAAAGCACTGCACTGAAATGCAAAAGGCTCAGTCCCAAAACAATAGAGCTAGAAGAGGTCTGAGACATTATCCAAATATATACTTGAGAATGAGGGAACTGGGCACCAAAGAGATCAAATGATTAGTTTAAGGTGGAAGAGTAGTTAACAGTCAAAACTTAAATAGGAATTTCTCTCTGTGTTCTACAGATTGTAATTTAATTTTCATTATAATCTTATAAGGTAAATACTACTACTATTCCCATTTTATGGATGAGAAACCTAAGGCAGAGATATTTAGTAATGTGCCCAAGGTCACACAGTTGGTTGGAGCTACAATCTGAACCATGGCAGTCTGACTCTGAACATGTTATTCTGTCATCAGTAGGAGGCAGAAATGAAATAGGATCCAGTCCTCTTGTTTCTAAGTTGGGAGTTGGTGATCATTCCAAATTCTAAGTTCTAAATGGGAGTTAGTGATCATTCCCAAATTTCAAGGAGTTAAGCAGAAAATACTGTTGACCTCTAAGAACACGGAATGCCTAAGAAAGCACTCATGGGCAGTCGCTGATTGGAAGTGAAATACATACCATGCTGTGTGAGAGCCTGTTCCAAGGGAGACACCACATTAGAAGGAGGTTTCAGCCGAATAACATTGTTGGTGACGGAGAATGCCAATTTCACTGTCTTGATCAGCAGCTGGCCCTGCCCCTGGCCCTCTGCCCCATCACTAGGGTGTCAAATGGAAACCAAAGTTGATTCAGACAACACAACTTCATTCACAACATAGGTGCTCTCATGAATTAGATTCCAACCATACCAACCATAATCCCAGAGTCCAACAGCTTCTGTTAGAGGCCCCAGTCCAAACTAGGAGAGAGGAGGGGCCACCCACTCCCTTTGCTATGTACCAGTCTACACAGCACCACCAGGTATATCAAGGCTGTGTCCAAGGAGGAACAAGGTTGTCTTTAAAAAGCTACTGCACACTAACTTAAACTGCAGTTCTCAGAACACACAGGCACAATAAGAATAAATGGGGAAAGCGGGGAGGAAGCCCTACCTGCGAGGCTGAGCAGCCATCACCATGTCGATGGTGTCCACGCCGATGCCCATGATATTGATAACTGTCTGTCCTGCTTCTGTATAGGCCAGGCTACAGATGCAGAGAGACTGCAGGCTGGGCGTGTTGCTGGAAGACAGGCACATTCTGAGTTACTAGGGCACCACCAAGCTTATTACTGGAAGGAAAAACAATCACCCAAATCTAACCAACTGGGCATCAGTGATACAGATCAACTCTTGGCCAGATGAAGGCACTCTGATCATTGTCTCTAAAGACCATTCATCTTAAAGATCACCCTGAGAAACAATCTAAACATCCAACAGTTAATGGATATTTTTACTGAAATAAGTGATGATTAATTCATACAATGGAATGCACTGAACCATTAAAACAAGACAGATCTACCTGTAGTGTCATGGAAATAAAGTTACAGAGGAGTTAGCATAAGCGGAGAAAAAATACACACTAAGTCGGTAATAGTCATCTCTGGAAAACAAGTTCATGAAGGGCATTTTGCTCTAAGTATTTTCCAATAAATATGCATCACTTTTGGAAAGATAGTACAAGTGATATGTTAGTACACAACAATCTCATTGGGAACAACCTCGTTCCCACTTCGTTTGCTCTTCTCTCTATAGGGAACCTGTCTGCGTGGCAGTGGTGAATGTCGCCCAGCCTGATTCGACACACAGGAACTGAGCCCTCCAACTGGTTTTCCTGTGGGGAATCAGGCCTGCATTGTACCTAGGCTGCTTTGAGGCTTGCTTTTTACTAAAACTCCCTCACCCTGAATTGAAGCAGCAAATGTTTACTGCATATCTTTGAAGTAACTTCCTAAATTCTGTGCTAAACCTCCCAAGTATGGAGTGTAACCAGTTCAACCACCTTTCCCCTTGCATTTGCAAATATCCTTTTTCTTTGAAGTAATTAGCAACATTCTTTCCTTCGTTATCTGTAAAAGGTAACCACCTAAAGCAAACCTTGGGAACACTGCATAGTAAGTGAGGACCATGTAATGTACCCAGAAAAGCAATAAAAGCCTGTCCAGGCAGGGATCGGGCCCTCTCTCACTTAGACAGTGGCCATGCTGTCCCTTTTTCTCCACAGGACTTCTGCAGTCCCTCTGAATACATGGATCCCGCGGGCCAGAGTCCACATCATCTCTCCCCACAGGGAGAAAGGGTAAAACAGTCCAGTGAAGCAAATCAGAACCTCAAGAGATGGCTCTGGGCTCAACCAGGGGAATGATGAGACGGCTCTGCACAGCAGAAGCCCATGCTCCCCTTGGTGAGCGGTGGCACCCAGGAGCACCAAGCTCTGGCAATCTCCCCCTCATACCTGTTGTGCAGGTCTGTCTCATGGCACAGGTTCAGTATGGCATGAATCAGCTCCAGGATCAGGCAACCTGGACTCCAGAAAAGACAGAGGAATGATGCGGCCTTGGATGATGGCTATTATCCCAAAAGGGAAAGAAAGATATCCAGGGACCCAGAAACTCCCCAGACCTTCCCTGCCCACACTTTCCTTACCAATTTGTTCTCTCACACCGTGGGAGTTGTAGCGCCACTTGTGGTAGCTGGGAAGCATCTCCTTTAGCACAAACATGACACAGGGCACCAGCCCTTGGCTCTGTGTACTACCAAGCTGTCCCTACAAGAAACCACAGTGTGAGGGTTTATGCCACTTAATTAAAAGTCACTTAGTTATTAGAGATTTAACTTCCAAACCACAGGTCCAAAGAAAATCTGGGCAAACCTCAGTCTCCAATGAAAAAGAAACAGAAACATCAGAGCATTCTAGTTCAATGAGTCCAAGTTGTAGGGTTCTATAAAGGACTGAAAGACAACTTGACATGGTCACAAAAGGCACCTACATGGAGGAGAGAAATCAAGGCCAGAGCTGGTCATAAAAGAGGTACCTTAAACCTAAGGGTATGGAACCATCGATAACGGAGAACACCCATTTCAGTGTCACCACCCCCAGCTACGCCACCTCACTGCTCGAGTACCAGGAAGGAGATCTGATACTCAAAATTCTGCCTAATGTTACTTGTTAACATCAGCTTCCTTACTTTAAAAATGGGGATTCTGCCCTTGCTGGTGTGGCTCAGTGGATTGAGCAATGACCGGCCTACAAATCAAAGGGTCACTGGTTCAGTTCGCAGTCGGGGCACAGAACTGGATTGCAGGCCAGATCCCCAGTAGGGGGCGTGTGAGAGGCAACATGAATCAACCAATGAATGCATGAATGGGTGGAACAACAAATCAATGTCTCTTTCTCCCTCCCCCTAAAATCAAAAAACAAAAATTAAAAAATAAATAAAAATGGAGATTCTTTTTTTATATACAAACATCTATACTGACATCCCCATCTCTGTAAAGGACTGTTGCTCTCTTTTGAAGCATTTACGGACTGATTAATTCCTGCAGGCAGGACGTGTGCCAAGTGCTTTCCACGTACGGCCCCTCACAACTCCGAGGTGGAGACCACTGATCATTCCTACTTTAGAGGCTGAGAAATCCTATACTTGCTCACGGCCGTGCAGCTAGTAAGCAGTCAACCTGAAATACAAACTTGACTCTTTCTGACTCTAAAATCCATGCTATAGCAGTATTTTTTTAAAATATATTTTCCTGATTATGCTATTAGTGTTGTCCCATTTTCCCCCCTTCACTCCCTTCTACCCTGCACACCCTCTCCCACCCACATTCCCCATCTTTAGTTCATGTCTATGTATCATACATATAAGTTCTTTGGCTTCTGCATTTCCTGTACTGTTCTATAGCAGTATTTTTCAAACAGAGTTTTCATCCATTAGTGAAGCAATTTTCAGTCATTTTCATCTTATGGCACAAATTAATTCCTAAAATTGTACAACACACCAAAAAATATATTTTATGCTGATCTGACAAAAAAATAGGTATAATTTTGACTCATTCACACTGGACAACTAACTATTGCTGTGTTGGCCGCTGTCATTTTTTAAAAACTTGACAATCTAAGGCAAAAGAGGTCAGCGCCCCTGACAAAATAGTCAGGTATTGCACTCTTTAAAAATTTTGTGGTACACCAACTGGTACACCAGTTGAAAATCGCTGCATTAGTGGATTTTAAGATCAGCTTCTTAGAAAATGTCAAAGTGAATCTTGTGTGTTAAGAGTAGTGTCACATTGTGGAACTCTGCTTTAGGAATGTACATACACACACAGATATACTGGACTGTGATATAAAATGCATGTGTTGCCTTGGGCTACAGTCAAAATAGCGTGACAGTCAGTGTATTGCAGACTGCCTCCAAGTACTAAATACATTAACAGAGAAAAAGTATCTACTACAGAGTCCGGCACACAGTAAATACGCAAATCACACCAACTACAAGGGGGGGACCAAAAACACCTGGAATTTATTTAAAGTTGTGTATTTATTCTTACATATTTATACTTCAGTCACCTTCAAAGTAACTGTATTTTGCTGTGTACAATGAGCATTTTTTTGCTCTAATTATTGAGGGAAAAATAATGATGCACATTATACATGGGCAGTAGCAATTCCATATCTATATCAATGTTTTTAATTCTTTTATTTATGCTTATGCACTAAAAGTGTAACTCTAGCCCTGGCTGGTGTGTCTCAGTGGCTGAGTGCCAGTCTGCGAACCAAAGGGTCACTGGTTTGATTCCCAGTCAGGACACATGCCTGGGTTGTGGGCCAAGTTCCCAGTAGGGGATGCACGAGAGGCAACCATACACTGATGTTTCTCTCCCTCTCTTTTTCCCCTCTTTCCCCTCTCTAAAAATAAATCATATTTTTTAAAAGTGTAACTATAGCCCTGGCTGGTGTGGCTCAGTGGATTGAGCATGGGCCTGTGAACCAAAGGGTCACGGTTCGATTCCCAGTCAGGGTATATGCCTGGGTTGTAGGACAGTTCCCAGCAGGGGGCATGCAAGAGGCAACCACACAACCACACACTGATGTTTCTCTCCCTCTATCCTTCCCTTCCCCTCTAAAAATAAATAAAATATTTTAAAAAGTGTAACTATAGAAAACGTGGGTGGGCATTATACACAGCAAAATATGGTATTCTCCATCTGATGTATTACACCTATCCAGCTCTTTCTTCCACTGCTCACAACCGTTTTTGAACTTATCAATTCTGATGCCTTTTAGTGCTTCTGCCATTTTTTGTTTCACCTCTTCCACACCAACAAAACATTTCCCTTTGAGGACTTTTTTCATCCAAGGAAACAAAAAAAGTCAACTAGGGCAAGATCGGTTGAATACGGAGGGTAGGGCATGGGGGTCATGCCATTTTTGGTAAAAAACTGCTGGAGAGTCAGTGTGGTGCGGGCAGGTGCACTCATATACCACCCATCACGAAATGGGCAAATGCACTGAAAGTCTTCAAAAAAAATTCACTGAAGCTGAACACAGCCTCTCACAAGAACGCCAGCTGGTCCACTGATACAGATGGGTTCTTACCAAAGTCCCCTAGCATGGGAAGCCTGTACTGCAATAAGTTCAGTCTCCAGAAGATAATTCTGGTATTTTGGAGGTCCCCCTTGTTCTATCACCATAATTTCAGGACAATGTTCTGCCTGCAGACAAGATGACAACAGTAGCAGGGGGTAGGCAATCTATTCCACATGTTTCCATCTGACCGGACTTTACCTTGACAAGAGTGGTGATCAACCGTAGAAAGGCAACAGTGACCCCGTACTCGCCCTGGGGCTGCTCACAATTCATCAAGAGGGTTCCATACCCTCCAGCATTCATTCCCTCAGCACTGGGGAAAAACAGAGGCAGAGGGAAAAAAGTGATGGGGTGATTTCATGGCTGCAAGAAACTAATTACAGAACATCTTATTGTTAGATGGCTTAGGCATAAAATGGGAAAGGTTGGCAAAGGAATTAATTAAATTTAGGCAATTTTATACCTGGGGTAAACATTAAGAACATGTTTTACTAGTACTGGGTTGGCCAAAAAGTTAATTTGGTTTTTTCCGTAAGATGGCTCTAGTAGCACTTAGTTGTCTTTAACTTCATTTGAAACAATTTTGTTAGATTGTATTGTGACAGCTGTCATATCAGCATGCATTTAAAAAAAGTCAAAATTGGTGAATTTTTGTGTAGCCATTTCAACACTGAAGATGGAAGAAAATATGGAACATCTGCAGCACATTAGGCTTTACTATTTAAAGAAAGGCAAAAACGCAACTGAAACACATAAAAAAGATTTGTGCGGTGCATGGAGAAGGTGCTGTGACTGATCTAACGTGTCAAAGTGGTTTGCAAAGTTCCGTGCTAGAGATGTCTCGATGGAAAATGCTCCAGTCAGGTAGACTAGCTGAACTTTAGATAGTGACTGAATCGAGACATTAATTGAGAATAATCAACATTATATCACACAGGAGATAGCTGACATTTTCAAAATATCCAAATCAATAAAGTTATTAATGAAAATGAAAAATGTGTCTTTTATTTTACAGAAAAAATCATACAGACTTTTTGGCCAACCCAACATAACCTCAAGAGGTTTAAAGTGAAAAATCAAATAAACATCAAGGAAACATCACTGTCTTACGAGCAAGAGAGAGAGCAAGGAGAGAGTGTGCCGGCAGTAAGATGGACCTGTGCGTTAGTAACCGGTCTGTCAGGAGAGCTGGGGTGGGCAAGCGACAAGGAAAAGAACAGAATGACTCTGGCTTAAGACAAGGAAGTCAAGTCTCTGGATCCAGACACCTCTGGCTTCTCTAGGGTGAAAAGTTAATTTAATCAGGCACAGAGGCACTTCTTTAAAACCAACAAAGCTGAAATGTCGACGGTGCTCCCAGGGAACAGAAGCACTCTGCCCTCTCTAAGACCCGGCTCACCTAATCATCTGACTCATGTTGGAGACCTGGTGGGCCACGAACGGTAAAAAGCCTGTGTGACGAAGATCAGTCCAGACCTGAGAAGGGAAAAGAAGAGTCCAATGTCCCTGTGTCCTCAGGTCTACACCAAGTGCAACATTTGGGGCTGTTCTGAAGACTTGGCATCTCACCTTTGCTGGGTTCCGGGCAGCCAAAACAGTCAAGCAATTGACACAAGAAGCAATGACATCCACAGGGGGGGAGATCACTGTTGTTAACCTGGATGGAGAACAGTGCACCATACTCAGTAAAATGAGTAACACGACTTATTCCGTCACAAATACTTTCCAGTTCTCTCTTCCCAAGTCCCTCCTCTCAGCAGGGATGTTGAAAAAGAACAGCCCTCAGCTGGGGACAGTTATTACACCAGGGCTTCCCACAGATGAACGCATGTGGACTTGAACGCCATGGGTGTGTGACCAGACACTCACCGCTGCAGCAGCATGTAGATGCGAGACGTGATGGGCAGGAGACAGTCTGCTATCGACAGATCTGTACTGATGACCTTATGGACCAGATCAATGATGGGTTTCACCCGCTGGCAGTGCTGAATCACATCTGGGAAAAAGAAAGCCTGTGACCTCATGGAAAACAATTCCTTTAAGATCACTGAGTAGTCTCTGAGACCCAGATAAACAAATTATACTAATCATAACCTGGATGCTTCTGAGTTTTATTTTGAAATTTTCTATCCTCCAAATCCTCTAAGATTGTCCATTTTTCTTCCCCACAATGATGTCTCCCAAAGCTGCCCTCACCTGCAGTGGAAACAACATGAAGCAGCATTTCAATCTCACAGGTGAAGAGGGTCCAGCTGCTATACGAGTATTCCCAGCGCACCAGGTAAGCCCTATCGTCCAGCATCACTTGACCCACAGTGCCTTGAGGTATGCGAAGATTGGTCTGACCCCCTAAGGAAGGGAGGAAGAGAAATTGGTCTATGAGGACACAACCGGGAGGGTGACTCCCATACCAGACACCAATACTTAATCACACTGAGATACACAGACTCTCTTCCTAGTATCTAACATTGCTACAAACTTTTCCATTAAAAAGCAAAAAACAAAAACACTCCAAGCCCTGACCAGTGTGGCTCAGCTTGTTGGGTGTCATTCTGCAAAGTGAAAGGTTACTGGTCCAGTTCCTGGGCAGGGCTTGGAGTTGCAGGTTTAGTCCCCAGTTGGGGGGCTGTGAGAGAGGCAACCCATGGATGTTTCTCTCCTTCTTTGTCCCTCCCTTTCCCTCTCTCTATAAATAAATAAAATCTTTTTTTAAAAATCCAGTAACAAAAACAACCCTCTCTTTTCATTTGAGGAAGTGAGCCCTTCCACATGCCTGAAAACAGCTGAGTGCAGACAGTGATATTCCATTCCCACGGGACCGTGGGAAGACCACCTTCTGGGACTACTGGGCACTGGGAAGTCAGTGGTGGTACCGGGCTTAGAGAGCAAGGCTGTTCCTTCTACATTTTGCTCCGTGAGTACCTGGACTACACATAAGCTTACAAGTTTTATCTGGTCACTGTTACATACTGCCAGTATGAAAATAAATTGCTACAACTTTTTTCTACCAGTTGACACTATTCTAACTTTTAAATTATTTTTTAAATTGTAGTAAAACATACATAAAATTTACCATGTAACTATTTTAAGTGCACAGTTGGGTGGCATCAAGCACATTCCCATTGCGTGCAACCATCACCACCACCCATCCCCAGACCTTCTCATTGTGCAAAGCGGAAACTGTCCCCGTCACCTAGTAATCCCCTACTCCTCCCCCTCAGCCCCGTCACCCACCACTCTACTCTGTCTCAATGGATTTGACTAAGTACCTCATCTGAGTGAAATCACCACATTTGTCCTTTTGTGACCTATACACTTAGCATGTCTTCTAGATTCACCCACGTTATAGCATGTGTCAGAATTCCCTTCCTTTTTAAGGCTGAATAATATTCCAACACACACACACACACACACACACACCCCTTTTGTTTATCCATTTCCTATGTCAGTGGACATGTACTTAGGACTTTTATCATATATACCTTTTTACCCAACAATCCCACTCTGGGGATTCTATGTACTACAAATAAAAGCACCAGTGTATAAAGGTCTATGTACCAAATGTAGCATTGCTTGCACTGGCAAAAAAACAGATACAGCCTCTATGTCCTTCAGAAGGAAAAAGATAAAAAATAATAGAACATCAAGAACAATTATGTAGTTACTAAAAAGAATGAGTCAGACCCATCTGTAATAAGAGCAGTTTCTAGACGAGTTTGTGAAAGTAGACAGAAACATGTAAAAGGAACATAACGAACTTTCAACACTGATTCTCTAATGGAGACAGGTGTGGAGAAAGAGAAACTTTTTATAATGTACCTCTGCATTGTTTCCCTTGTTACACTAAAATGAATTATCTTTTTAAATAAAGCAATCTAATGATGTAAAACAGTGAGAAACTGATTAATAATTTATCAACAAATCAACAAGAACAGCAGAGAGAAGGGAACTGCTTTAAAGGCAGCTTGCATTAAATACTTAAAACAGAAATGACATATAAAGAGATGAGGTACAAATAGAAATCAGTGGAAAAGTGGTTACTGAGCCAAGGTCTCCTTATTTAACTCACCGAGCGGGTAAAGGAGTTTGGGTGTCTGCCTCCGCCACAGAGTTCCATCTTCGTGGGAGATCACATCGTGGGGCTTGTGCTTATAAAGCTCATTGTAGAAAGACATCTTATCCAAGAAACTATACACCTGCCAACATGCAGAAAAAACCACCGCACATTTACTAGGGGTGTGCCAAAGGGTCCCACACCTGCCATTCCACGCTTTCAGCCAGACTGTGTGTGTGCGGGCCCTTAAACCTCTTACACACCTGTCACTGTGACTGCTCTTGGAGCTGCCTCTGCACTCCTTGCCAAATCGTCACCATTCTCTAATACCCAACTCCAGCCCACCCCCCACCCTCCACAGATAATGCCTTTCCTGAACAGTGTGGTCTTTACTATTCAAATGGCATTTACTATACACCACCTAGCTTCATTAGTTATTTATTTCTTATTTCTATTCTCTTCCAATTAGATATTAAGGAACTTCACATTTTGTCTTATTCTGACATTATCTAAAGTGGGTACTTAATGAAAACATTTGTATTTAATTTTACAGAACTGAGGTACTATCTTTAGCATTTTCATTAAACTTCAGACTAATTTTTTTTAAATTCTTTATTTTATTGATTATGCAACTACAGTTGGCCCATTTTCCCCCCTCACTCCCCACCACCCTGCCCATCCCCTCCCACCCTCATTCCCCCCTTTAGTTCATGTCCATGTGTCATAAGTTCTCTAGTGTCTACATGTCCCATACTATTCCTACCCTCCCCCTGTCTATTTTCTCCCTACTG